>CM040918.1:5217460-5817460 GCA_023029165.1 Gobiocypris rarus
TCTTCAAAGGTGCAGGACCTCCTCCACCCGCTGCAACAAGCCAAGGCAAGCTGACCGGAGAAGAGGCTGCACCCTTCCCAGAAAGAGCTGACAGGATGAGCGACTCTGAACGCAGACCAATCTTAAAACGTGCAAAGCATGAAGTTATCGGGTGTTTTTCTTTCTCTTCTGCGTGAGTGGTTAAGTAAGTATCGGTATCCTGTAGGCCTGGTGTCCAAGTTAATAATTTAATTGGAAAACACATTAACCAACACGCTCTGTCGAAAGAAACCGGAAATGGTGCACGAAGAGTCATTTTCGCAAAAATAATTGGCATCACAACCTTTATTTCCATCAAGAGGTGCATACATTTTTGGTCTAGATCTGGGATCTATTGCACAAAACTAGGATAAGGGATTAAACCGGGATATCTTGGTGAGCCTGGCTCATTTTATCCGCTAATATGTTATCTTTCGTTATTGTTATCATTCTTGGTGTGAGTGTGCCTTCAGGGTAAGTTTACATGACAGTGGTGTACAAAATTTTGCATACAGGTGACAAGATCATCAAGATATCCCGGCTTAATCCCTTATCCTAATTTTGTGCAATAGGCCCCTGATGACATCACTAACCCTACAATTTAACACGCAACAAAGGCCATGTTGAGAAGAGGACGAGGTGTTGAGATCGAGCACATTTGGGAGTCACGCAAATGCAATAGCATGTCATAAAAGCCAGATTACAACATAAGTTATAACTGTAATTAAACTAAACTATATATATATATAAACTTTATGTCCTATCTTCATGCAGCAGATATTCTCTGGCTCTGAAGGATCTTACAACAGTTCCCATTCGAGCGATTTATAGATTATCATGACAGAATATGCTAATCTATGACTTGAAGATAATAACTCCACATTAATTAATCAACTAACCATTCAGAAACGTCCTTTTGCATTCTACATGTTGTCACTTCTTCGTGAGTCTCTCCATCATTGTCTAGTTTGAACAGAAAAGGCTGAACAGTTTCAGACATTTTCAGTGTGTGTCTGCGTGAGGTAATCGAAGCTGCTAACATGAGCTCTTGAAGCTCCGCCCTCATCTAGAAAGGGGGTGGGAGCAGCAGCTCATTTGCATTTAAAGGGACACACAAAAACAGCACATTTTTGCTCACCCTCAAAAAGTGACAATTTTAACATGCTATAAAGAAGTATCTGTGGGGTATTTTGAGCAAAAACTTTACATACACACTCTGGGGACATCAGAGACTTATTTTACATCTTGTAGAAAGGAGACCCCTTTAAGCATTTGCCTATTTAAATCCAAACAGTGACTATGTTTTGGCCGGGCAGTGTACTTTATGTGTTTAATCTCACTTTATTATTTACCAATGTCTTTGCTGATGAAATTCGGCGATCCAGTTTAATCATAATCCAAACTGGCTATGATAAACATCAAATGTTTTATTACTGAGATAAGACTGTTGAACTTTCTTCCCCTGCATCATATTCTTCTGCAATCCAGAATGGCAGCACATCTGAAAAGGTCTTTGAGATGTGTAATATAGTAATTGATTGTGTAGAATTGTACGTTTTGTAAAAAGAATTGGGGCTGTTTACACAGAACATGTTTTTCCATTCCACTGCGTTACTTTTCCATGGTTTTTCCTATGTAAACGTGTTAGACGTATGACTTTAACAACATTAACTGTCTTTTGCGATATTTTGCACATGACGCAGGGTAACTTCTAAAAAACAAGGCGCTCAAGTTAAAAGTTTAACTTTTAAAAACATTTCTAAACGTTACTTTTTTTAGTTACATTGCTGGGGTGTCACACTTTTTTTAACATCAAAAACACGTTCTGTGTGAACCGGCCCAAGTGTGCCACACAAGTCCTGAAAAGTGAAGCGAAAACAATCGCCCCCCGGTGGCTGGATGCAGTATAGCTTATAAACCCCACCCTCTTCATGTAGTCGAATGGGACGTGAGACAAACTAAACAATCAAATTAGGGCATCAACTGACTTTTTTTCTGGATTTTCAGGAGGATATTGGAGCTTCAATTATAATTTCTACATTTCTATCATGAATTGTTCTGCAGTAAACTGTACTAACAAATTTGTCGGGAGTGTGGGCAGGGTCTTGATACTGTGGCTCCACTTCACGCTCACTATTGCACTTGTCTCAGGCTTCAAGATACAGTGTTGCCAAGACCACAGGTTGAAGTGACCCCAATAATGTGATATTTAGCCCCGGTAATGCGCATTTTACCACTTTCTAAGCGGTTGCTAGGGTGTTCCGGGTGATTGCTAAGGTATTCTTGGTGGTTTCTAAGGCGTTGCTAGGCTGTTCCGGGTGGTTGCTAAGGTATTCTGGGTAGGTCATCAGTGTCCCAATAGGTAGTGAGCCAGGGTCCTTTACTGTCCTTACCAGTGTTAATTTTGACAGCAAATTTTGATTTAGTTTTAGTCATAGTCTTTTGACGAAAATGCCATTTAGTTTTAGTCATATTTTAGTCACCTGAATTGTTTTTAGTTTTAGTCTAGTTTTAGTCGACTAATCAAAGATTTTAGTCGACTAAATCTACAGTAGATTTAGTCGACTAAAATCTAATGAGTTTAGTTAAATTGTAATGCACTAAATGAGCATTTAAGCATTACATAACCGACTGTTACTTGAACTGACATTGTGACATCATTGTGTTTGACAAAAATACATGAAAGAGAGCTCAATTAACTTCTTTTTTTTAAAAACATCTATATAGTTTTTATAACTTTGTATTTCTGTTTTAGTTAGTATATCAGGTTAAGCTAAAGCTTCAAGTTTGTTTATTTATTTAAGTAATGGAGATTTTTAATGGTTTTATGTAACTATTATAACCCTGATACTGAATATGTGTCAAATACTGGTCTTTCATCCTATGAATTAAATGGGAATGAAATTAAATATAGTTTATTATGTAACCAAAAAAACGAATATATAATGCGTGACTCTTAATTATAAACAAGCTCTGAATACACCGGGACTCTTATTTTGAAACACATTTAGTATTGCAGTTGCAGCTGCTCCTTCAAGTTCAGATGAGTGAGATAAAATATGCATTGTTACAACCGTCTAAAACATATTACTATATACACATCGTAAAGTAAATATTGTCCTTGTTCATCAGCATTAATTCATAAACAATTGCCAAATATAAATGTGTGTTATTCATTGATTGAGAAAATTATGACGAAAATTATTCGTCAACGAAATTAACACTGCCTGAATTTGTAAACACGATATACTGATTGACGAGCTTGGGAGCTAGGGAACTGAATGAGACGCACCCATTGACAGCGCTAGTCAAAGCATTTGTCAGTTGTGTCCTGTTCCCGTGTTCCCAACAAGTTTCAGTACTTTCAACATAACAGTCTTTGCTACGGAGTGACTCACTCATTAAGACAGTCTTGCCGCCACCTAAAGCTGTAATAATAATGTAACTTCTGTTGCTGTCAGTCAGGGACTATTTTTTCTAGCGGAAGGCTTTTAGTGATTTTACTTCATGAAAGTTGCATTGATGGATATTTTCTGGCTTTAATATTTGTATTGTGTGGTAACCGTTTTGCACAACAACGCCCTTCAGCCTTGACTTATTCACGAGACAGCACAGCCTCTCGTACCTTATTGCTTACCTACAAGAGCATCAGGACAGAGTACAGCTTGGTTTGACTTCGTTATCCTGCAAAGCCTGTGCAGCGAGTCTCCAATACACTGGAGTAATTAATAGACACTCAAATGTCACTGTCACACACCTAGATAAGCTTTCCCATGCCTACACTGATTACACAAACACAAAACTTCACTCGCATAGGTCATACACACATACACATGCTCAAACGTAAAATACACACCCAGAAAAACCTGTCATGGTTATGCCACACATACAATGTAAATCTGTATCTATTTATGCTTAACTGACTCTTGACTGAGTTCAAGTTGCACAGAAAGCCCTTTATCCTGTTTCGGCACTCAGTAACTAAAGCAAAATAAAACTGAATTTTTTTCCCTCTCAAATTAATTTATTTTTCTCCAAGAGTCAAGATTGTTCAGAATAAAAATACAGCACATTAATAACGTAAAGTTCCTGTGAAAATATATTTATAAAATTAAATATCAACTAATCAGAAGGCATTATGAATACATAAATGTTTTTTTATTACACAAATACCAAGTATTATGTGTACTGCCCGAATCATTTCACACATATTACAGCTGATTACAAATACCTCTCAAATACAGTATTTGAGGATGTCCCAGCACACATTTGTAAGGTTTAAAGGTTTTTAAAGTGCAGTTTAGAGGAGGTGGTTGAGGGAGTGGTGGATTATGGGAGGTGTAGTCAGTAACGCTGTTGCGTTCGGCTGCGATTGTCAGCAGAGGCTCCTCGCCTACGCATGGTGACACCCACGGTCTCACCGGTCTGGTTCTGCAGGGATGAGAAGAAAGAGAGAGGGAACAGAGCTGTGAGCAGGTCACGTTAGGTCAGGGGAACAGATCGCTTCCTCTCAACACATGGCCAATACTCACAAATGCAGGACCCAAAGCAAAGATGCCCCTCGCTGCTGGGTTGCCACCAACTGTATCCTGCACATCTGTTAAATCAAGCAGAAGTGATCAGGAGGTACGAGTTAATAAACATGCCAGCAAACACAGCTGCTGATATTTGGAAAACATTCAAACAAGAAACATACATAGGGTCTGATAAACATATTAGCTTTGGCTGTGTGGGTACAGAATTTGAAATGAGACTGACATTGCAGACGTTGATTAAGTCTCTCGAGTGACTGCAGGATCCTCTGCTCCTCCAGTGACAGAGCGCTGATGCTGAGGGACTGTATTCTCTGGCTCTGGGAACCAACTGGACCGTTGCAGGACTTATGGGTCTGAGCAGAGTCCACAACATCATGAGCACCGTCTGACACCTCTGGGCCTGTAACACGGTCAAAAAAGAGTGTTATGCTGCGTCCCAATTCGCATACTATCCATCCTAAATAGTATTTGAAATTAGTGTGTCCCAAATCGTAGTATGTTGAGGTTAGAATCCGAAGTGCAGATCCGTGCAAACTCTAATGGACTAGGATTCGATTAGAACTACAAACATGAATAAAAAGTGTACAGACATGGCGGATGTGCGAGTCTGACGCTTAAGTTAAGAGGTTAAGAGATAAAGAGGTTTGAGTGATTAATAATCAGTATATAACCTGATGAAAAGATATTTATTCAATGTTATCCACATTATATTTTGTCTGCAACAGCATTGTGAACTTTTGTAATGATACGTTTGGTCATTAACTTTTAAATGCATCATATTCAAACTCATGAGGAGAGTCTCCACATGAAAGACCTGCGACTGGAAGATCAACGTGCTGCTACATTTCTGTCCCATACGGCTATTTAATTCATCTGAATGTGGAGGATTTGAACTGTGACAAGATGATACGCTAGTGTGCATGCAAAAAAAAAGAGCTTTAAAGGTGTTGCAATCTGCAACAATCTGGCTTTAAATAGCAGTTTAATTGAAAAAACGAAATACTGATGTTCAAAGGTTTGGGGTCATTAAGAAGAAATGAATACTTTCATTCAGTAAGCATACATTTATTTGCTCAAAAGTGACAGTAAAGACATTTATAATGTTACAAAAGATTTCTCTTTCAAATAAATGCTGTTCTTTTAAACTTTATTTTAATCAAAGTTCACGGTTTTCTACAAAAATATTAAGCAGTTTTCAAAATTGATAATAAAAAGCAAATCATCATATTAGAATGATTTCTGAAGGATCATGTGACACTGGAGACTCCAGACTGGAGTAATGATGCTGAAAATACAGCTTTGCCATCATTGGAATAAATTATATTTTGAAAAATATATTCCAATAGAAAAGAGTTATTTTAAATTGTAATATTTCACAATCAATGGTTTCCTTCATGTTCATATTCCAAGGTCTTTCAAGCTCCAAAAATAAATGAATAAAAGTGTCTGTGCACTAAAACGACTTCTGTCTTCTGTGTCACATGTATAAAGGTTTGACATGAGGGTAAATAAATAATGACACTATTTTACTTTTTTGTTGAGCATTTTTTGAAAACATGCTGCATCTTAAATTATGTTTGTAAAAAAAAAGAAAGTGTTCTTGCCCTGTTGAAAATCTCTTGAGAAGGGCCATATATCTACATAATATGATATTGGAAATTGCTTTAAATTATAAATTACCTTCACTGTCAGCTACAAGACCATTTTTATTTGGGTGTTGAGTTTTTGGCACAGTGACCTGTTAAACCACAAATAAAAAAATTGTTGAAACACAAAGAATTTCATTCAAAAATGTCAAAAAGCCAACATCAACATGGTTAATATAAAGTATACTGTCAACATTACATTTGTACATTATAAACTAGATCAGTGGTTCTCAAACTGGCACCTGGGGCCCACTAGGGGGCCTTAGGCCCCATTTACACTTGTTTGTTTTCGTTTTAAAATGCATAACTTTTGCTACAGTTACTGTCGTCTACACTAGTCTGCCGTTTTCGAATCTACACTACCGGAACACAACAATATCAGACCTGGGCTGCATTTCCTAAAAGCATTGTACGCCTAAGTTGATCGTAGAGAGTGTTAGTGGCTATTTTTAAAATGCTTTTGGGGAACGCAGCCCTGAGCCATCTCTCTCAACAGCTCTGTAACAGACCAGTGTCGGCGGGCTGTATGCTTTGCTGTCTTTTTAGCAGCTGTTGAGCGGTTAAACGCTGTATTGTAAAATACTGCAGCTGTCTACATGTGCAAGAGGCAACCATTTACAATTATGCATGCCCAGTGTTCACGAACGGTCACGTGATATGCGTTTTTCAGTCGTGCGGTGTGGACAGCGATAGTTTCTGAAACGCGATGTAAACTCCAGTGTAGACGAGGATCGGTTTCATTTTAAAATGCTGTTTTAAAATGAAAACGCACTAGTGGCCTTAGCAACTCCCAAGTTTATTTAGTATGTATTTATATATTTTCTTTCTAGGGTTTGAGAGTAAGTGCATTTTTACCTGATAAGGAAAACTGGGCTTTCTCTGTGTGGTTCCTGCGGTTTGACTTCTGCTGTTTTCTACTGAAACTCGGTTCTTCACCATGTTACTCTCCATAGCCTGTCTCCTTATTGGACCTTTCACTGATTTACAGAGGAAACTCAGATTAAACAGCACATTCATATCCAAGCAGCACATTTCAGTGATCAGTGACAACTTCCTCTCAAAGGTATTACCAATGAATCTCTGAAATCGCATACATCTCTGTCTTGATGTATGGGCTCACAGATCTGTGGCTTTAATGTCTAAACAACTCTAGTGAAGCAATGAACATGTCTTTATTCATTTGATCAGTTACCGGAAGACAAGAAAAAGCCACCCATTCTTGAGGCTCCTTTGACACCACTGATCAGACTATCACCATTGATGGTAACATGGGACAGGCTGGCACTGATTTGAGGCGATGAAGACAACGGGCCATTGTGAGCAAGAAAACTTTGAGGGTCACCTAAGTCAATTCAGAGAGAAACACAAAAAGATAAAAGAACTAAGACAGTTTAACTGAAAGGTCCCAACGTCCCAAAGTCACTTCCTCTGTGTTTGAGGTCTCTGTCCTCAAAGTGTACAGGTTTCCTGATGTTGTAAAAAATTAATTGACCCCTGAGGAACAACAGTCCATCATTAAATGTATCCATTTCAACAGAGAAGTAATCCCAAGTGGTGCAGAGGGCCAAAGAAAACTGACCAACACCAAAAAAGAGCCCTTTCCAAAGACTCTAGAAAAACATCCCTCAAGAATCTCAAACAAAGCTCGCCGACACACAAAGAAAGCTCAGTTCTTTCAATCGACTCTCATTTGACTATATGACAAGGTGCAGTGAAAGTTCATAGGAAGGACTGTTAGTTTAGTAACATGTTGCCGGAATGTTTCTTGTCATTTTCCACAGCAGGTAAATAATCATTCCCAAACTTTTAAAGGAAAGATGAAAATACAGAAATAAGGAAACTATAAATAGTTAGGCTGGAACTTGCTACAACATGATCTAGCCAAGCGTGACACAACAAGTAATTTGCCAGTACACACTGTAAGAGAAAATGCTGCGCAATATGACTCCATTACAACCAATTACACCATATTTAATATTTCATTATTTATGCAACTAATGCCTCTACTACACTAATAACATGATGAACACAAACATTTTGCATACTTTCAGACATTACTATGCAACACTATACTAGCACTACTAGAAATGTTGAAAATGTATTCAATAAGATACAGCATGTATTTGATATATATCAATTTAAATTATCAATGTAATGCATTTCTATATGCAAACTATATATATATACATATACATACATATATATATATATATATATATATATATATATATAAATAAACACACATTTTATATTTGTAATATAATATTTAATTATATATATTTTATGTCCTTGCTACATTTAAATTATAATTTCTAATTTATTTAATCATAAAATATATAAATATAAAATATATATTTTTATTATTATATATATTAGTATAATTATTATTAAAAAATGGTAGCAAGGACATTGTTATTGGTAAAAATGGTTAAAAATATTAAACGAGCAGGCTACATATATAAAAAAATAAATATACTTTGAAATATATCAAATTAAATATTACTTTAAAAATATAAAATATATTATTTTATTATATTATATTATATATAATTTGTGCATTTATATTAATAATATATTTATTTTATTTACTTTTTAGTACTGTTTTTTTGTTTTTACCACAAAGAAAAGTTCCTTAATGAACAAAAAATTATTGAGTTTTGATTCAAAGATTGTAAATTAAATTAAAAACACAATTTTGTTGTGATCAATAAATAACTATAAAAACCTGATTTATTTAATGTAATAAAATATGCACTACATTTTAACGTTTTTTTTTTTAATGTTTAAGTTTCAATAAATCTTTTTTTACTATTTGATAGGGTTAACATAATATCCACCAATGTGTAGTGAGATTTTAAACCCACTCGGTTGAAATAAAAAATATGTAAGGATGGAAACACTAAGTTCGGGGTTTTCTTTACCGTCTTTGCTGGAGAGAGCACTTCGGACTCCATGCCACAGCAGTGAGATCTCCTCGTCTGTTGGAGTCCGGTCCAAACAGATCCCATTTTCTCCACACCTGCGCCTGGGATTGTCTGCAAAGGCATCTGGAGGGGAGAGGGAACAGACGCCCGTCTCGTGGGTGTAGGTACAGGAAGGTGGAGCTGGAGCACAGATAGCATCTGTTCTGAGGGTAGGCCGATGAACTATTGTCTGGCTATCTGGAGTATCTTTGTACAGGGCCAGATCCTGCAGACCTTGTCTGCTTTGTACACCATCATCACAGCAGGATGCCTTGGAGTACACGGGACACTCAGCAAGGTCACACTCCACAATGTCAGGTTTTGGAGGGGGTCGAGGCACCAAAATCTTCCCCTGGGTCTTGGCCACATGTTGCGCTTCCCTGGCAGATTGCGGCCTGATGATAGTGCCCTTCCTGGCCCGGGAGGTAACGGGACACGAGCCGACTCTGGCTGAGCGTGCTCTCCGGGGAATCCGTGAGCCCCCAATGCACAGGGCTCGTCTTTGAGAGGTGGGCTCTCTGATATGCTCCTTGGTACGGATTTCTTGGGGCCCTACCTCTGTCCAGGCCTGTCTTGTGGATTGGGGCCCAGCGGGGACAGATGAGGTCTTCTTGGAAATGTTTTTTGATACCCCTGTGAGTAAATTCACACGGTCAGAGTGATCCGCCGAGAGCTGTTTATGGGTTTGCTGAGGCAGGTTAGCACGCCTGCTTGGGTCTCTAAACACTCGGTCCACCCCCTCAACTCCATCCACCTCATCAAACCAACGTAGCTTCTTCTTAATAGTCCTATTCTGCTCTGGCTCATTGAGTTTTGCCCTGGCCAGCTCCATGCTGTCCCGGATTAATATGGCCACTTCTTTGGTGAAAAGCACATGCCCAGGGGTATAAGTGAATTTGACATTTCCCGATATGGATTTTAAATGGTTTTTAAGAATCCCTTTCAGGAATCTGACATTGTTGTTAGGGGCAGAGTGGGTCATGGGGTCTGCAGATGTTCTGTTGGGTTCCTCCGTGCTTTTCAACATAGCCTTTGCCAATTTGGTGACATCCGTTTCATTTTTAGGATCTGAGGGATGTATGCTTATACTCTCCTCCATGCTCAGCGGTTTGGATTCTCTCTTGAGCCCTGTGGCATCATCTACATCTGGATTGTGTTTATGCGACTGTGAAGAACTCAGTGCTTCTATTGGTTGCATGTTCAGGGAACTCGGTTCAGTCTGATAATTTATGCAAAGATGGGCAGCTGAGCTTGAAAAGGCTTTGAACGAACTGTTGCTGTGTTTGTGTCTGCTGGCTGGAAGAGCCGACTGTGCTTCTGATAAATGTTTTGCATATTTCTCCTCCAGGGTTCTTGTCTGCTGTTTGGATTCTGACTTAAAGTCTTTAGTCAGACTTGAGGATTCCAGAGGTGTGTTATCTGGCACGGCTTGCGTTCTCCAGTGGGCAACCACAGATCCTTTGTCTTTCAAAATGTTCCCTTGAGCGCTCCTGTCATTATCATGAGTTATCATATGCACTAAGTTCTGATGAGTCAACTCTTTTTGGCAACCAAGAGTAGACTGGGCGTTGAAGTTCTGCGATTGGTCCTTCGAGTTATCAAATCTTTCTAGCGTGAGATTCCGGAGACTCCCGTTTTCCTCTGCTGACTCATGATCCCTTGGTGAGAGTGAGCTGGGGTTGAGTTTGCTTTCCTGGTTTAAGATCTCCTCCAGGAAACTCTTGGCTTTTGAAGAGGAGGGGTGAGATGGTGAACATGGGTTGTTGGACTGTCTCAATGGTGATTGAGGATGTTTGGGGTGCTGGAGGTTAGAAGGATCCACAGGGAGGTAGAAAGACTGGCCACATGTGATGCTCTGCTGGGAGCGGCAAACCGATGCAGTGTCAGGACTCTTCTGAGCTTCTCCATTCTCTAAGCTGTCCAGACTAGACAGACTCTCTGTCTCGCTATGTGGGGTATCAAGATACTCC
Source organism: Gobiocypris rarus (assembly GCA_023029165.1). Classification (NCBI taxonomy): domain Eukaryota; kingdom Metazoa; phylum Chordata; class Actinopteri; order Cypriniformes; family Gobionidae; genus Gobiocypris; species Gobiocypris rarus. The sequence goes on from CM040918.1 coordinate 5,228,593, forward strand.
TGAAAATCAATATAAAAACATTAGAGCACTTATACACTGATACTAGCAAAGTGCTTTTTGGAGATCATGTTGCATGCATGCTGTAGAGGGATGGAAAATAAAACATAAATCATTCCAATATACTGAAGGAACATTTCTTATTATAATCAGTGTTGAAAACTGTTGTGGTGTTTTCAGAATTCTTTGATGATTAAAAGATAAAAAGACAGCATTTATTTAAAAGAGAATTCTTGTTGTTACTGCAAATGTCTTTAATGTCCCTTTTGATAAATGTATTGCATCCTTGCTGGATAAAAGTATTATTTAACGGTAGTGTAAATCTGAGGCGCCAGCAGGATTTTATCTCAGGGTACGCACAGAAAAAGCAAAAATTACATGTGTCATGTTTTGACACTCTTAATGCGAATCTTTTCCTGAAACAACCAGAGAAAAGCTTCATAGATTTAAGAGGCTTCATTTATCCAACCCCACCTAATAGTTTTAGGCCTTTTTGCAAATGATTCAATCAAGTTCAGCTGTTTTGTAAAGCGTTTAGGCTGGTCACACTAGACTTTGAGCACGCAAAATTTCTTCGGCCGTGGTTTCAGACAGGGCTTAGATTAAGCCAGAATATGCCTTAGGGCATCTACTGGTCACGTGATGCGAGTTCACCAAAAAAAAAAACGTTTGCATGAGCTTGCGTTTCTGGTCTGACGCATTTGCAAGGTAAACGAAAAGTGCAATGAGTAAATTGAAAATGTACTAATTTTAAGTCTGGTTCTAACAATGAACTATCTGTAATATAATTTTTCGAGTGTGGAAAAATCAGCAATTAAACAAAACTAAATTAGCCAATAAGATTTATTTTTACCCATCTCCCACCCATGCACACACATACTGTACACACATTTGACTTCACAACACACAAACGCACACCTTTATTTAGTCTCATTTTCTTTTGCCAGTCTGACATTTTCCGTGGTTTAGATCGCTTTTATTAACTATTTTTAGTGCGCAATCGCTTTGCCCGGTTCTTGGCGCTAATGCGAGATGGCAGATGAGAAGCCCTATTTCTAAATCTACAATCCGAAAGAGACTCGAGCCAATAACACAAAAGCTGATTGGCTGCAATATAAGATGCATGTTGGTCTCATTTGTAGTTGTAATACAGCGAACTATAGTTGGACTAGCGAGAGAAAGAACTACAACACCACGGAATAAACACACACACACACACACACACACACACACACACACACACACACACACACACACACACACACACACACACACACACACACACACACACACACACACACACACACACACTAAAGCGCTGCGGGAGCACTTCAATGAACATTAGAGGTAGTGTTACATAGACGTAGGAAAATTAAGACTTGTTTAAAATTATTTAAGACCTAGAACTCAATACTTCCGCGAATTTAAGACTTTTTAAGGCCTACAATTTAGATTTTAAAATTTAAAGTCCCTGTAAAGGCAATTCTGAGATTTGTTTCTAAACACATTAGAAATGTTAGAAATGTACTGTATTGTTGAAACACATTACAAAGACTGTGAACTATGTAGGACTGAATTCAGAAGTTAGACCGTTAAGAAGTTTTTCACCATTGCTGTGTTCCGGATTTTTTGGGCGGGGTTAAAACGGTGGCTCGATGACGCACTGGAGCCGCTTGGCATGTGGCCCCTCTCCCATAACTAGAGTACATTCGCAATTTCACATCAGTTCACCCGCTAGATTGCGAGTTACTGTCAGTACCGTTAGTTACTACAGCCTACAACTTACAAAACAGCCTACAAAACAAAACAAAAGACGATCTCAAGATGAGGTGGATTAATTTTGTGAACAGCTACCTTGATGGAGTGCTGACGATCACCACCAACACCTGCCTCTGTCTTTACACCGGATAGTTTTACAAACTTTCATCGGCAACAACTGGGATTCACTGATAATCCGCTGCAGAATGGGGCCGAACCGACTATCTCCCGCCCCGACCTTCATCCTCCCGTCCCGCCGACATCTGGTGCCGCCGTGACTCATGAGCTGTAACGTTACGTGAGTGTTCTTGTTGTTGTCTTGTGTGTTTACGGCCGCTTTCCCGCAAGTGGGTGTGGTTTCGGCGCCAATCAACGGACACGCCCCCAGCGTTTGAGCATTTTTTGTACTTAGCAGAGATATTTTATGTACTTAGCAGATTTTTTTATGATTCAAATTTGGCTAGTTAGTTAATAACACATTTATCTGTGGTGTGAGAAACTCAGAACACATGTTTATTTTTGACTTTACAGGGACTTTAAGACTTTTTTAGACTTTTTAAGACCCCGCGGAAACCCTGTGTGTATTTTTGGATCTTTTGGATACAAACATTAAAAAAAAGCAAATATGATAAAATGTAATAGCTTACTAAATTTCCAAAGGAAAGGCAGGTAGAGCATGATAGTCACAGACATTCTTATGAAGGGCATTCCAAGAGTCTGACTGCATTTGTGCACAGAATGGAACACTTTTCCTAGAATACCCAAGCCTAAAACCTATCCTATAAATAGGGTTATTACCTTCTGTGTCCTGCTCTGTTCACAGTTCAATGTATTAAATTATGTGTTGGCTACAAGCCAGTGCAGGTAACATTCCAGCTAGTGTGTGTAAGAAGACATAACCAACTGTCTGGGGGAGAAAGAATGTTTATTTGAGTTATAGAGATAGGGGAATGTGTATCTGTGGCTTTAATATGCGTTTGTGTGATTAAAGCCTCAGGATGAGCTCATCTCTTTAAAACACCTCGGTTTGTTCAGAAGATGCTGCAGCGTGTTGTGGCAGGAGGAGCCCTGGGCAAAAAGTGCAATGTTGATTTCCCCCTTAAAACCTTCACATACTCCTTAAGCAAATTTGACAACAGGCCTCTTTTAACATACACAAATCACGGGCATAGTCAATCACTGTGAACAATTACAAGGAAGTTGATCACAAATATGAGTATGTATATTAACCTGTGGTTCGGCCTGCTGTTTTTCTTTCAGAACAGTCTGTGTCTCCTGCTGCTCATTGAGGAAGAACGGCTGGTTGTTCCTGAAGATAGTCAGGCTGCTCTCATGCAGGAGTTTGGTGTAGGCCTCAGCTGCAGATAAGGCACGTAGGTGACGGGCGCCCCCTGAAGGCTTTGGGGAGGAAGTGCAGCTCCTGAAAGAAACAAGTGGTTCAATACAGGCATTGTAATAATCAACTTATTAGTATAGCATTTTTATAACAAAAAAGTAGTGCAGCTTTACAATAATAAAAAAAAAACATTACAACGAACACCAAGCACTTTATTAAGATTAAAGATGAAACCCACTATAATAATAATAATTAAAATAAAAGGCAACATTATTCTACATTAAATGCATAGATGCATTTTTGCTCTCCATGTGGATGTTACTTTTTACTTTGTATATATATATATATATATATATATATATATATATATATATATATATATATATATATATATATATACATATATACATACATATACATACACTCTCATCAGGCATTACATTATGACCACTGACAGGTGAAGGGAATAACACTGATGATCTCTTCATCACGACTCCTGATTAGTGTGTGGGATATATTAGGCAGCAAGTGAACAATTTGTCCTCAAAGTTGATGTGTTAGAATCAGGAAAAATTGGTAAGCGTAAGGATTTGAGTGAGTTTGACAAGGGCCAAATTGTGATGTCTAGATGACTGGGTCAGAGCATCTCCAAAACTGCAGCTCTTGTGGGGTGTTCCCGGTCTGCAGTGGTCAGGATCTACCGCCGACAGGGTCATAGGTGGCCAAGGCTTTGATGCACGTGGGGAGACAAGGCTGGCCTGTGCGGTCCAATCAAAAAGAAAAGCTACTGTAGCTCAAATTGCTCAGGAAGTTAATGCTGGTTCTGATGGAAAGGTGTCACAATACACAGTGCATCACAGTTTGTTGCGTATGGGGCTGCAAAGCCGCAGACCAGTCAGGGTGCCCATGCTGACCCCTGTCCACCACCGAAAGCACCAACAGTGGCACATGAGCATCAGAACTGGACCACGGAGAAATGAAAGAAGGTGGCCTGGTCTGATTAATCACGTTTTCTTTTACATCACGTGGATGGCCGGGTGGGTGTGCATGGCTTACCCGGGAATAAATGGCACCAGGATGCACTATGGGAGGAAGGCAAGCCGGTGGAGGCAGTGTGATGCTTTGGGCAATGTTCTGCTGGGAAACCTTGGGTCCTGCCATCCATGTGGATGTTACTTTGAAACGTACCACCTACCTAAGCATTGTTGCAGACCATGTACACCCTTTTATGGAAACTGTATTCCCTGATGGCTGTGGCTCTTTCAGCAGGATAATGCACCCTGTCACAAAGCAAAAAATATTCAGGAAAAGTTTGAGGAGCATAATGAGTTTGAGGTGTTGACTTGGCCTCCAAATTCCCCAGATCTCAATCCAATCGAGTATCTGTGGGATGTGCTGAACAAACAAGTCCGATTCATGGAGGCCCCACCTCGCAGCTTACAGGATTTAAAGGATCTGCTGCTAACATCTTGGTGCCAGATACCCCAGCACACCTTCAGGGGTCTAGTGGAGTCCATGCCTTGACGGGTCAGGGCTGTTTTGGCAGCAAAAGGGGGAGCAACACATCATAATGTTATGCCTGATTGGTGTATATAAAAACATTTTTAGTTTTCTTCTAAAAATATTAAGCGAGCTGGCATCACTAATATATACAGCTCTGGAAAAAATTAAGTGACCACTTAACATTGATTTCTGAACTTGGAGTGGTCTCTTAATTTTTTCCAGAGCTGTATAACAGTAAAGAGCTCTATGATAAAACAATTTAAGTGCTGCCAAAAGTATTAATATTTTTAAATAACAATACAATAAGTTTTTTTAATAAATTTTGGTTATACTTTTTGGTAACTTTCATTAATAAGACAAATAAGCAATATTACATTATATAATGCTTAACATATTAAAATGCATTTAAATAGTTTGAAATGTCATGAAACGTTCATATATGGCCAGACATATTTATATCTCAAATTTTTTTCAAGATAGCTTTTAAGTTATATTTAACATGAAATATTACTTTAATGGAATTCATTCATAAAAGCTGTTACATAACATTACCAAAATGTATCTTCACCAATAATGATATATTGACATGGCAGCACTGTCGTACCTGCTAGGAGTGGAGGCACTGGACAAAAATTGAGATTGATGAGTATATAAGAGTGGACTGCCTTGAATATGATGTAGCGCTTCATCAAGGTTGGGTGTTCTTCTCTTAACGGATGCTGCAGAACACAAATCACTTTATTTAAATGGTGGATGACATGTGAGCACATACTGTCCTATAATAGTTTAGTAGATAAAGAGCGCTTGTAGACACATGAATTAGGCTGCGGTTTAATGCACAGATCTGATCTTTTGACCATGTCCGATTTTTGTTCTGCTTGTTGAGACACGACTTGTATGATATCTGTGTTTACATTAATCTCCGCCCAAAATGATTCTGTTGGTGATCACTTTATTATGCAAGCTCGGGTTTTGAAAGGCCTAGCTATTTATGGCCTGGTTTCACAGACAGGGCTTAGATTAAGCCAGGATTAGATTTTAGTTCAATTAGGACATTTAAGTAGCTTTTATAAACATGCCTTAGAAAAAAATTTCTGGTGTCTGGTGTGCATCTTGAGACAAAACAATGGTACTGACATATTTTAAGATATATCCGTGCAAGATGCTTTTAGTTAAAACAGCTCAAACATGCATTTTAGTCTTGGACTAAAAGACCAATCAGAAGACCCGGAGGCGGGGCAAGTGTTGCAAGATTTTGTTTACAATAGCAAGTTGGCATGGCAAACCTTTGAGCAGTGACCAAGCATGCCATACGAGTCCGGAAAAGTTAAGATAAAGCGTTTCGATCGCCCCAGGTGGCTGGATGCAGTATAGGTTATTAACCTGCCCTCTCCATGTAATGTAATGGGACATAGACAAACTAAACAACCAAATTACACTCCAAATAATTTTTTTCCAAAGATGGTTTCTGTCATTTTAAGCAGTATTTATCACGCTGATATTATTTCAAGTGTTTGTTATTTATTTGATGAGTTAGTTACATAAAAATGGGGGTGTTATGTAATGATTGACAGCTGAGATTGACAGCTTCTCTGAGAGAAGTAGTCACTGAGGCACCAACAGACTTTTTTCAGGAACTTTGGGAGGAGATTTGAGCTTAAACTTTTTTTTCCATAACCGTTTATTTCACAAAAAGTTAAGGGCCGTGTGATTGCTTACTACAATATAAGAGAGTGAAGGTGTGTTTTTTATAATCTATGGCAGCGACACAGCCAAATGCCATAGCCAGTGCGGTGATTTTCCTTTTTTCCATGTCAAAAATAGTAGCTGTCTATTCTGCTGTGTGGCTATTTCTGTTATTTCCGTTATTGCATCATGTCTCAAAAAAAAGCACATCTCGAGACCCTCACGTTCTTCACTGCACTTAAAAAAAAAACAATTCCTGAGTTCTGCATCTTGAACCTACCTGGTCTTTTCCTTTGGGATGGAGAGAGATGAGCTCTTTGGAAGTTCTCTGTGGCATCCTGGACTCTCTGATGGCGCTGCTGTAGAATATTCTCCCTCAGTCTCTGCTCCTGAACATCCCACTGTTTCCTTCTCTCGTCTAGAGCCCTGGAGAGACCGTGAGACAAGCAGTCAGACAGTAGGAAAATATAAGCTGTTTTCGTGACGTCAGAGTTAGACAATGCTTTGCACACACAATGTCCTCTTTATTTGTTTTAAGAGGAATGGATGAGAACTTTGGCAACTGCGTGCAGCATATCAAATGCATCACTTGATTTAAAATGAAAATGAGACTTTAATCTAATTGCCAATATCAACTCACTGTACACGCTGTTGTTATCTCAGAGGGACAGAAACCCGAGCCTTCTCTAACAGATGCATTTCAGCTAAATTCATTTGTTAATGGCACAGAAACCAGTGCATGCCGATGCTGCAGAGCTGCAGTCAGAATTGCAACTAAAATTTAATATAATAAAAAAGATATATATTTTTGAAAAAATAAATAAAAAAAGATTATGCCAAACTACTTAATATGGTTTGATTTCATTCTCTTCATTATGATATCAGAACAGTTGTACAACGCTGAGATTTTTAATATTAAAATATAAAAATTAATGGTTGCACTTTATTTAACAGTATGTGCACTTCCCTAAGAAAGCACTGGGAAAGCATATAAGGTAACTACATGGGGGCAATGCTCTATTTTATATACACTGTATTAAAAATATATTTTATATACACTGTATTATTTTACAGTGTCCCTGTTATATATGTTACATGTACTTACCATAGTAATAACAGTAAATAATGCATAATTACAAGCAACTAACCCTCAACCAAACACTAATCCTACCCTAACCCTATAGTAAGTACATGTAGTTAATTAATATTACTCAGTACTTAAATATATAATTACACTGTAACAATGAAAACCTTAAAATAAAGTGTAACCCTTCATGGGTTTAGGTTAGGTTTAGAGGTAGGCTAACGGTTAGTACATAGTTATCACTCATTTATTGTAATAACTATAATACGAACACAGTATGTACATAGGGAACAGGACTGTAAAAATAAAGTGCTACCAAATTAATTTTAATAAAAAAAAATTGTGCATTTTAAGTCACTTTCTGAATAAAAGTGTAAATTGTGCGCAAGGAAACCTAAACACAGGGATTTTCATTCTTTGAATCTTTTAAAAATGTTCTTAGGTTCACAAAAATATCAGACAAAAGTGTCCTGTCATTGACACTCACACACTTATATCTTTCAGGAATTATTTAATCACAACAGAAATAGCTCTGGATCTATATCACAAAACTCCTCAGCCACACCATCACTGCCTTCTATAAAGTAACGTTACTTTGCTCTTAGAGCTTCTATTTCAAGCTGGTACATCCTGGCGGACAAATAAAGGATTATATAACAGTATCTGTGCCCTGTAGGGTAGCTTCACTTTCAATGAGCACTCGGACTGACCAGGTCAAACACCCAGACTGACTCATTAACAGCATGGAGACAGTTCTTAGTATATCTGACACTCACTGTCAACACCAGATTCAGCAGCTGTGCATTGCTTCTGATCTCTGGGACACTCACCCAGCTCCTTGGTGAATATGCTGACGCTAGTTTTTTTTCTTCTTGTTATTGCCACCTCATCTAATAACAAGTCCTCAGAGACCAACAGGCTACAGCTGTGCAGTTTGATATCCATGTTGCAATGTATTCAATGTTTTAGGAAAGTTAACAGTTCTGAAGTTATCATTTGGATGGACAGCAAAAATTCCTTCCAAAAACAAAAAATTATCTATTCAATGTGTTAAATGTATATGAATGTATTTTTTATTCACCAATTTTACTGCTTAATCAGGACCTCAACAGAAAGTAAATAAAACATTTTCATGATTTTAAAGGCACAGTACGTAAGTTTCGCCACTAAAGGTCATGTTTTCAAAATAATGACACAGGCAGCTTGATGAAGCTGTGAATGAGCGTGGAATCATGGGAGTTGTCATGTTTGATCTGTCTCCTATTTCATTGTGCTTTTGGTTCAGACCTGTAACCTATTTTTTTCTGAGTGGTCATTATTAGCCATTTCATTCACTTGTCGTCCTTTAATCATCTCATTAGCTCCCTTTGTTTGATCTGCCTATTTAAGTTCTGAGTTTTCTGTCATTTGTTGTCCATCTTTGTCTATATATCAGTGTGAACTGTATGCAAGTGAGTATCTCCTGAGTATATGTTATTACAGTATACTCTTCCTTCCAAGTATTCTTCATTGTGCGAGTTTATATTATCACGTTATGTGACAGTGTTCACCTCCACAGCCGAAGAAAAGAAATCGGATAGGACTTGGGCAGAAATCATGTTCATGGATAAGCTAATGTATTAAAGTTTTATTAATGTTACAGTGGTGTGAAGCAGGCCGGGCCAAGAGCCTGGGATATTCAAACAATAAGATTAACTGTGTTGAGCTATACTATTTTGCCAAACGTTTTGGGATGCCTACATGAACTTTAATGACATCCCATTCTTAATCGGTACCATTTAATATGGAGTTGGCCCACCCTTTGTAGCTGTAACAGCTTCAACTCTTCTCGGAAGGCTTTCCACAAGGTTTAGAAGTGAAATTTTGAATTCTAGAAGCACTTTTGTGAGGTCAGGCACTCATGTTGGACGAGAAGGCCAGGCTTGCAGTCTCCGCTCTAATTTATCCCAAAGGTGTTCTTTATGGGTGAGGTCAGGCCAGTCAAGTTCCTCCACACCAAACTCACTCATCCATGTCTTTATGGACCTTGCTTTGTTCACTGGTGCGCGATCATGTTGGAACAGGAAGGGCCATCTCCAAACTGTTACCACAAAGTTGGAAGCATGAAATTGTCAAAAATGTCGTGGTATGCTGAAGCTTTAAGAGTTCCTTTCACTGGAACTAAGGGGCCAAACCCAACCCCTGAAAAACAACCCCACACCATAATCCCCCCCTCCACCAAACTTTACACTTGACACAATGCAGTCAGGCAAGTCCCGTTCTCCTGGCAACTGCCAAACCCAGACTCGTCCATCGGATTGCCAGACAGAGAAGTGTGATTGGTCACTCCAGAGAACACGTCTCCACAGCTCTAGAGTCCAGTGGCGGTGTGCTTTACACCACTGCATCTAATGCTTTGCTTTGCACTTGGTGATGAAAGGCTTGGATGAGCTGCTCGGCCATGGAAACCCATTCCATGAAGCTCTCTACAGTTCCGCCTACCACTTCGTGGCTGGGTTTCTGTTGTTCCCAATTGCTTCTACTTTGTTTTAATACCAATAATATTTAGTAGTGTGGAAAAATGGACTTATTGCACAGGTGGCAACCTATCACGGTACCACCAGTTCCTGAGAGCGACCCATTCTTTCACAAATGTTTGTAGAAGCGTCTGCATGCCTAGGGGTTTGATTTTATACACCTGTGGCCATTGAAAGTGATTGGAACAGCTGAATTCAATGATTTGGAGGGGTGTCCCAATACTTTTGGCAATATAGTGTTTATAACAATGATTAGTTTATGTCAATAAAGGTATCCAAACAGTTGTTCACCTGTCTAATAATAATAATAATAATATATAAAGCTTCTTTGATGTTTCAATGCTTTCTACGGAAGTGAAACCGGAAATTGAGGGTAACATGGATATGACGACACTGACAGACAATGCAATGACACGGGTCGTTACAATGGTTTAAAAAAGGTGATTTCTCTGGATTGGAACATTGTTGGAAACATTCAGGATAATGTAAGTACAAGTCCACAAAATACAGTATTACACTGCTCAAGTGATTTTTGGACATTTTAGTCCAAACTGTGCCATTAAGTTAAGAAGAGGGAGAGTCCCCCATATTAATTTGTAATGGTTATGCAAAATTACTTCCATGTTCATATATTCAGTCATGCAGTGTGTGTAATGCCTCCACATAATAAGAGTATTTTTAATAATAATTTAACAATAAGCATGCTGTAAATTACAGCTTTACTTAGGCGATTTGTGTGAATGTTAGCATACAGGAGTCTGATAATTGGAAACACAAAGTTTAACATTTGAAATAAAAAAGTTGATTAAAAGAAAATTTTACAGTACGCGATCTAAAAGCATTCTTTAAAAAAATGCATTTAACCTAAGATCTTGATGCAGAAAAACATTCATGTAAATTAGTTGATCTCCTAAATACTATCACTCAACGTAGTCTGATTTATTTTTGACAGACTTACTTTCGTCTGCGATTTGTTTCCAGGAAAAGCTTGCGAGCCCGAGCCCGACAGTACCTCTGTTCTTGGACCAGCACGTCCCTTTCATTTTCAATCTCTCCTTGTAAATTTGATCTAATGTTCCTAATGTGATGCATAGAGTCAAGGAATGTATAATTATTACAGAATAAAACATCATCTGATGATATGTACAGTACAGAACAATGTAAAAGATACAACCACAAACAAATGGCTAATATCTAAACATAGATGACATAATGGAATATGAAACAGCTCTGGAAAAAAATTAAAGAAACCACTTAACATTGATTTCTGAACTTGGAGTAGTCTCTTATTTTTTTTCAGAGCTGTAGCCTATATATGATCCTACTTGGCAATTTGTCAGCTATGGTTTCTATATACAGGCACGATTTATAATTAAAGTCTGTTGTGTTTATCGGAAGTACTTTAGTAAAACTTACACTGATGCTGATAATTCAGACAAGGAAAAGGATACGAGTAGTAAAGTGTGTCTTCCAGGACTGGCATCATCAGGATGACAAGCTGATGACAGGTCTCAACACACCACAGTTCTCATCCATACAACAAAAGCTGCATCCTATTGACGTCGGGAACGACCGAGGGATAACATAGCAGGCAAAACCTGATCTTATCTGCTTTGGAGCTCTAAAGAATGAGCGTAAGATGGAAACTGGCCAGCCAGTGCGACAGAAACACAAAAAACCTTTTTTATAACTTCCTGTAGTTTGATACTCATCTAAACCAAACCCGAGTACGTTATCTTGACAATGTTTTAAATTAAAGCAGGCAAAGGTAAGACTTTATCTTCGTTCGCTACCGCTGAAACAGTTACGCCATGTCGGTAACCATCGACGCGCTTCCTTGACAACTGACACAAACTCGCGATGGAGGCGTGGTCACGTGTATCAGAAGCGATTGATGTTCACTCTCAATGGACGTCTTGCCACCTGCTGGATGCGAATGTCAAACAGAAAAGGGAAGTTCGACTCGCGAATCGATTCTTTCAAGCAGTCCGTTTTAAAGAACCGGCTAAGAATTGTGATTCTTTGCGTAATTACGTCATGGTGTGGTGCTTTGTATGTGCGTGGCCTGCTAAAACCAGAGCTATGTAAGCAAGCACATTATAATGTTTATCATAGTTTGTGTTTGTGTATTAATAATGGTGTTTATTGTACTTTCTGGTGTCCTACTTCAGTTTTCTACAGCCATTCAACTAATAAAATGTATTTACAACCTGAATGTGTTGAATTGACATAAACATAGTCAATATTCGTTTACCTTTTGGCTAAAATAAGTTTTCGCACGTTTTAATATAATGTTGTTTATTAAAACGAACTCTTTTTGTATAGCCTGTTGATTAAAACGTTAGGTAATACAATCAAATCAAATCATAAACATATTTCCAGTACGTTTATAGTAAACATTTCTGTATTCATTTTAACTCCTCAAATCCTCAGTTTACTCCAAATGCTCATTACAGTGCGTGCAGAATCATTAGGCACGTTGATTTTATGATCATATTTTTTTCCCAGGCATATTTTACCAATTCCAAACCACATTAATCTTAATAACTACTATTAATTTAGTATGTAATCATTTATCAATGATATGTAATTGTTTATGAAGGGTGGAAATGAAAAATGCCTTATTCAGTGAGCTTTAGGGGTTCATTTTTAGTTTTACGGGTTCTTCTCCTATCCTGAAGTAAAGAATGAACCTTGTTGGTTCTTGCTGAAGCTCAAACGTGCCATGTAAGACAAGAATGAACCTCATCACAAAGATCTTCATTCGTGTTCTGAATATGAACGTAAGTCTTACAGGTTTGGAACGACATGAGAGTAAATAATTAATGACAGAATTTTCGTTTTTGAATGAACTATCCCATTATATTTTCCATCCGCACAGTCAGTTCAAACTCGTTTTTGTAGGCCTAATTGAAGATTTTTCACACATTAACAGCTTTAAGTCACTGAAGTTGTGAATCTTGGGTCTACCCAGGATTGATCCTGCCTTTAACACCCGAGGCAGAGTGTGAATTGAAGCGAAACTGCTGGGTTAGATCTGTTAGGCTGCGAATGTAAGCAGCTGACAAGCCGCGTTGACCTCTTCAGGTATGGTTCTTTCAGCATGACATAGCCTCTTTTGAAGCATAGCCGCTCTAGCTGTCTAGATCTGCACACGACTGTCCTTCTGTGAGTGACCCCTGTAGCTCTTGAGATTTATCAGTATGCAGCAGAATCCTGCTCCTGTTTTCAGACATCGGCATCTGTAAAATTCACACTTCACACATGCAAAAACAGCAGTGAAGAAGAAAAAAAGGATAAGTGAGTGAATAAAAAAAAATGAAATAGAAGTTTTATGTCATGTCGAATTTATGTATGCATAAGATGCATTGTAAAGGAAAATACTGAAAAAAAAATCGGCAACACTTGATAGGGTTCAGTTCTTACTATTAAGTTTCTTATTAACATGCATATTACTAGGATATTGGCTGTTTATTAGTACTTATACAGCACATAAATTATGCCTTATTCTATATGACCATATTCTACATTCCTAATCATATAAGCTTAACAACTACCTTACTAACTATTAATAAGCAGCAAATTAGGAGTTTATTGAGGCAAAAGTCATAGTTAATGGTGAATATGTGTTCTCCATACGAAAGTGTTATATCACAAAATCTGCAAGTAAAAAGTTGCTGCCTTTAATTTTTAAGCACTATCAACTTGGATATTTAAGTCATTTAAACTTAAATTACATTAAACTGAGTTTCTTTAATCAAATCTTTAATAACTTGAAAATCGCTTCATTTATTTTGATGCGTTAAAGCAATGTAAAAACATTTGTTGTCATAACTTATTGATCATATTTTTTAGTGGTTTATTAATCTGCTTAATTGTACAAGGTACTGTGATAATTGATAAACAGAAATCTACAATCAGCTAAAATCTAGAAATATCACTACTTCGCTCATTTAATATATTACTTTTGTAAATGACTTCTCTATTACTATATAAAAAAATTTGAACTGATATAATAAATAATTTCAGTATTTATTTAAACGTTTTATTTTATTTCATACACTAAGAATGCTAAGTGCTAAGAATCAAACTTTACAATACTGTAAGGGGTTGTTTTATACAGTTATAGTCTGTCATAGATTATGACGCATGCTACATTATACATAAAGTTTATGTTTGAACGGCTGCAAAAGAGTAAAACAAAAGTTCCCCAGTAATATTTGATCTTACACTAATGATCTTTTATAAGCCATGTGGTTTGTTGCCAAAGTTAAGCTGGTGTTTACAAGGGATCTGAAATGAATTAATGGCTCCCAGGTTCTTGTTGCTTCTATTTCCCTCTTGAACCCCTGTTTGTACTAAGCAAATAATAAACCCAGGCTAAGCATGTGGAGGACAAATGTAATCCAGATCTCTGTAATCCAGTTACTGTGAGACATCCTCTCTGATCCGGATTTACAGTCACAATGAAACACTGAGGGTGTGAAATGTATGCTGCCACAGAAGTGCTCTTCCACACCGCATAGGGATTCAAGCTGCTTATACAATCCAAATATTAACACACATTAATGCATTACAAAACTGGCAAAACCCCTGGAGATATTGGTCCTCTTTCATCTTAAGGGAGTGAACTGAAGTACAGGGTTATCCATATTGTGTGATTTCCTCCAGCAGGAGACGTTACTGCACCATTAATGCCACTTAACTGATGTCTGCTTACCCTTTCTGCTCTAGAGGGCGCTGTTGTCCCTTTTTTGTTCAGAGTCGTGGGTGGGTAAATGTGTGTGTTTGTGTGGGAAAGTGGGTCTGTCTGGAGAGATGGGGGTCAGATATATTTTGCTAGTACAATTGTGTCGAACTGTCATCTGAGGAGGAAAGTGCTTCAATAGCACAGCGAGTCTGACAGTGAAAGCCAGCTTTCCTCGCTTTTATTGTGGCCCTCAGGGTAACATGAGTGATCATTTCTCCCAGACTGGCGGCTGACGTGTCACAAAAAGTGCCTTGCAAACTGCATCGTCTAGGATTGATCAGCCCTCTCTTAGTTCAGTAAAACACCAGGTAACCAGACTTCGATTGGACTGTGTTTATAAAGGATGAATTTGTCCCCATGTTTCGAGAAGGAATAATCAGGAGGAAGTGGGGACTGGTGCTAGTTGTCTGACTTTTCCCTTTATTTCACCAAGTCTTAGCTACAAAAAAAGCTATTGAAGATTTCTACCTTTATTGTTCAGGAAGAAAGGAAAAAAGATACATATTATATGGGGCATATTGTTACTATATGACGCAAGTTGTCACACTAGAAGACAAAAATAATGGATTTTGCAAATGAATTGTTTTTCCAACTAGCCCTAGTCTTCTTCTCTATTGGGACGTATATCCGAGTGAAATGGCCTCTAGAACAAGAAATAACACAGGGCAGGAATTGATTTTGCCCATTGGGAATTAATTGGATGGTTAGCGTTTGCTATTGGTGGATCTCATGTGAGTGACAGGTTGTCCCGCCCTCACACCGAAAAACATCGGAGAGGAAAGGAAGGTGGAAGAATTTTTTTCAAAATTACGATGGCACTCCAAAAAAATTATGTGCATGGATAAATAATTTTAAATATATACTGCAATATTGCATTAAATCCACTTTGATTTCATGGTAACTTAATATTGGTTCACTCATTAAAAGCGATAGTTCACACTGTCATGCTGTCCCAAACCTGTATGACTTATTTCTTCTGTGGAACACACAAAAAAAGGTATTTTGAAGAATATTTCATATATCAAAAAAACAACATTGGACCCCAACCACTTTCATTGTTCATACTGTGTGTGTGTGTGTGTGTGTGTGTGTGTTTGTGTGTGTGTGTGTGTGTGTTCCACAGAAATAAGTCACATAGCTTTGGAATGTCATGAGCAAATTATAAGAGAACTTTCCCTTTTGGGTGTACTATCACTTTAAGACAATAGAACTCTAAGGAATAATCATTATGACATTTCATGCAAATATCCACACAGAAATTCTTTCCCCAGCTTCAGAATGAACATTTCCTCTTATAGGTTTGTTATTTAAACTCTAATCTGATTGTGAAAGACAATACCATTACAAAACCTCATCTTTTAATTAGCCAATTACAGAAATGCTTAAGGTGAATAACGGCATGGTTGGTACACACCGTTTCACTGAAAGTTCACTGCCTTCTGGGCTTCCGCGTATGATAATCTGATGAGGTGTAATAATGAGTCTCCTAGTGAAATTTCCCTCGATGATATTGGTCAAAGCTTCTAAACTTCACATTGCCTTGAGGAAAACTTTCTGCATTTTGTACAGAGAGTAATGGTCTTATCTTTGAAAGCTTTCGTTTATTAGCATTACAAAGTCACCAACTGAAGAAGCCCGGAGAGGCAGAATAATTACTGCAGAACCTGAAGGCCACATACACTCATCAGTACTTTATTATGTACACCTTAATAGTACCAGGTTGGACCTCCTTTTGCCTTCAGAACTGCCTTAAATCTTTGTGGCATAGATTCAACAATGTGCTGAAAGTATTCATCAGAGATTTTGGTCTATATTGTCATGATAGCGTCACACAGTTGCTGCAGATTTGATGCGAATCTCCCGTTCCACCGCATCCTAAAGGTGCAACTGGATTGAGATCTGGAGACTGTGGAGGCCATTTGAGTTTAGTGAACTCACTGCCATGTTCAAAAACAGTTTGAGATGATTCGAGCTTTGTGACGTAGTGTTATCCTGCTGGAAGTAGCCTTTAGAAGATGGTACACTGTGGTCATAAAGGGATGGATATGGTCAGCAACAATACTCAGGTAGGCTGTGGAGTTTAAACAACGCTCAGTTGGTACTAAGAGGCTCAAAGTGTGCAAAGACAATATCCTCACACCATTACACCACCAGCAGCAGGAACCACTGATACAAGGCAGGATCCATGCTTTTATGTTGTTTGCACCAAATTCTGAACTGACCATCTGAATGTCGTAATAGTAATTGAGACTCACCAGACCAGGCAATGTTTTTACAATCTTTTATTGTCCAGTTTTGGTGAGCCTGTGTGAACTGTAGCCTTAGTTTCCTGTTCTTATCTTATCTTGATGTGTTGTGCATTCAGAGATGCTCATATCAGTTGTAACGAGTGCTTATTTGAGTTACTGTTGCCTTTCTATCAGCTGAATCAGTCTGGCCGTTCTCCTCTGACCTCTGGCTTCAACAAGCAATTTCACTAACAGAACTGACAATAACTGGATATTTTCTCTTTTTCGGACCATTCTCTGTAAACCCTAGTTTCCCAGGAACGCCAATCCCAGTAAATGATGTCTCAGACCAGCCCATCTGGCACAGACAACCATGCCATGTTCAAAGTCACCTAAATTACCATTCTTCCCCTTTCTGATGATCAGTTTGAACTCCAGCACATCACCTTGGCAATAGCTGTTTCCGAAATCGCCCCGATACCCACATTCTCTATTACTCCACTAATATAGCTCATTTGAGGGATTCAGCTGCCGGCACCATCTTCTGGTCAGTTGTGGGAATTAATTCGGCACGCGACTCACAATGCACTATGGCTATTCTCTGGATATTGTACAACGGTTGTGCACTCGTTATTGTCGTGCATTGTGTAATTGAATGAGTGCACTTGATAATGTCCACTATTGTTTTGGACACCACTACAAATGGCTGTCCCCTCAAACAGAGCCCTTTTTAAGGGTATAGGGGCGATTTTGGACACAGCCGATGTCTACATGCCTAAATGCATTGAGTTGCTGCCATGTGATTGGCTGATTAGATATTTGCGTTAACGAGCAGTTTTACCGATTAAGTGGCCGGTGAGTGTATACCTGCCTACTTGCAACTTATATATTTGTCCAGATTCTAGTTTATTTTCTGAACTTGTGGAATGTGGTAAAAGCACAAGGGTTATAAGGTTTGTAAGGATCTGTATGACTAGTCGCTCTGAATCACACCTACCAGTTCTTTTTTTTAAAGCCAGCAGAGTCGGGCAAAGTAAAAGGTAGTATTGATTGTATCACTCTTTTATGACACTATAGCCTATAGGCTGATTCAGTCCGCCCCAACAAAAAACAACAAGGTTAACACACTGACCCAACAACGGTTGGAATTCGTGTTTTTCAGGTAGTGTTATGCTGTCAAAAGTGTGATCAAGAACAGAAGTCACCTACTTACTATTAAGTATTAGCTACAAAAAAAGCTGTTGAGCATTTTACCTTTAATGCCCAGGAATAAAAAGACATAGCTGAAAACATTTTGAGACATTGCCGTGGACAGTAGACAATGTACATATATTTTTTGCTTGCAAATTTTGCTGCTTCATTAATGTGACAGGACCTTTAGACTGTATATGATAAGGTGACACAAAGGAACCTATCATAGTCTTTCAGCAAAATTTAAACAGTAAAATTATAATGAAACACAAAAAGGCAACTTATAAAATAATCAAATTAATTGGTTTGACAACTTGCCCCAGTCTTCCTAATTTGCTTGAACAAAATATACACAAAAAGTGTGAATGAGAACTAAAAATCATTTTTCACACAGTAGTTCTGATTGAAATATATTCCTGCAGTGTTTAGCTATTATCATTTTCTTCCTTTTCTGTTCTGGTTCGAAAAACACTTCAGAGCTTCAATAATATGAATGACAAATGCTGTCTCTCTGTTTCTCTTAAACGCTCAATTTTAGTCAATCAGTCAGTCGGGCGTCTTTGTCTGCTGAATGTTGATCTCCCCTATGGCAACTGTGTGTTTCACAATATGCCACAACAGACTCTTCATTTCATGTCCTTCAAACAGCTCATGCTCTCAGCTTATTACCACCATAATAATTTCTGTGGCCAAATTCAGTAAATTGTATGAAAAACCTCTTAGGTGTGCTAATGCATCATCTGGCTATATTGGGCATTTCCCAATCTTATGCCATTGCTTGTTGTTTTGGCCTGTTAAAGGTAAAACATGTTCCATCAACCCATCAACAGTTGAATTTGATCAGCAGGTTTGTTATATATAATATAATGCACTCCGCAGAGGTAATTTGCCTCCATGTCGTGCATTCAAATCGTTTGATGCACAGCTGGTTTATCCCGCTTATACCATAGTCATTTGTAGAGCTCGACTGATTTACTGGTCTGTCAATTTTATCAGCCGATATGAGACTGTTGTATATATATATCGGAATTGGTGTATATGCAGCAGATATGCCACCGATATGAACGTGCGCCCAGCGTCTCACAGTGAGCGAATATTCACATACAAATTAAGTCAAAATGCCTGTCTTGTTGAGTATCTTAGTAAACATAGTCGGTTATGTCTTAAGTGAGCGTAAACATGAAATTTGCCAGTCACCGCCAGTGTTTTTGGTCAAGTTTCATGGCCCACAGAATATTTTGTAGTAAGAATATCTGAACATGCAATATATCAAAAGAAAGAACACAGCCTCTGTTTTATTCTAGCTTAATGGTTATTAATATTAATACACTTAATATTAAGTGGGCCTTAACTATGTACTAACATTTAAATTAATCATTTGATACGATGCACTTATTGTGTACATAACTACATGCATGCATACACACACATTTTTACATTGTACGTACATTTTAAAAATTACCTGCATGTAATTACATCTGTAATTAATTTCTGTAGTTACATTTATAATTACACTGTTGACCCTTCCTTTACACCTAACCCTACCCTTAAACGTACTCACACCACCTCACTTGTTAACTTTACCCGTATGCCACCTCAATATCATTGTTTTGCAATACAATATGCACAAAATAAGTAAATCCTACACATCTCTGTCCATTAAGTTTTATTCTTTTTATATTCTGTATAAAATGGGTGTGTTTAGGTTTAGGAGTAGGGTTAAGGGATCTTACATTTATCTATAAAATGGTGAAAAGAAAATTATACAGATATCTTTATGACATGTACGATTCATATGTTTTTTGTTTGTAAAAAATCAAAATAAAACTGTTTAAATGTTGCTGAAATGTCTATATTGTACATTTTAGCATCTATCCAAATGTACAAAAAGTATGTTTTGTGTCCTTGAAAGTACCAACATTTTAACCTGTGTCTGCGCGTCTCTCAGCTAGCAATAAAGCTGTGAGTTTAATTACTTCAAAAACAGCGGATACAAACTTTTATTATATAATGTAGCGATTTTATAGTGAAGTAAATGTATGGCAGCGTTGATACATTCTTGTGCTCCTGTTTCTGTGTGTGCACAACGGCATCTCCGATCTCTGACGTATGTGTGCGTGCGCTTCATTGAAAGCAGCACATTTATATAACGGTGATTAAACTCCTGAACCTTCTAGCCGATCAGAATGAAGTATTCAGACAGACCATGTTATAAATAAATATAACTTTCATACCTTGATGATAACTCCTACTGTGTAGCTGATGATACAGCGGTGATCATCCTCCGCAATGACGCTGGAAATAGACAGCATCATGAGAAAAAAGCAATAGCCTTGTACAATCTGTCACCAATTCAGTTCTCAAAAAGCTTCCTGTCTATTATAAAGCTCTTCAAAACTCTGATATAACGAATACTGCAGATGTGTTTCTCTAAACCCCTTTCTTGTATGATAACCCTTTTGTACTCAAGTAATCAACTGTAGGGTAATTTGCTGCTACTGGATGTCTTTCCTTTTAGCTCATGGTTGGATATGATTTCGATGGCCAAAGAGGGTCTATGTAGATTTGTTTGAGATGCCAGATTGGTTACGGTTAACACTAAAAAGAGCATCAGCTTCTTGACCGCGTATGAGCATAAAACACATTTCTCCCTGACAACAACTGGCCTTTTTGTAGAAATATTGCATGGATCTTTTACTGTTCGTTCTTCCAGACTAATTGGAATAACTGGAAACTGCTGTATGGTTTATTCAGACTTAATCAATCCTGAGAGAGTTAAATATGAAATATTTGTCCTTTTAAATATTTTCTTTCTTTACTAGGCTGTTTTGATGGGACTCCATAGATCTTATGGAAATAATACCGCCATAGCAACATTATAAAACATGATCCATAACAAAGACCGTTCATTTTTATTACATACAATGAATGACATCGGTTTACAGAGCTAATTGCCACCATGTTTATCTCTGTAGGTCATGCATCCTTTCAGCTGCATTTTCTGTTGCTGTTGTTTTCACTGCAGCACTGAACTCAGTGTTGTTGTGCAATTGGATTATTTACACTCATATACCCCAACACAGACTGTGACTCTGTAATTGTTCATATCATACCTAATTCCAAAAGAAAAGACTCTCTCTTTGTACCAGTGCAGGTACCAGCAACCTTTTTGACATGAAGTGCCATCCCATCATTTACACAGTGTTGTTTGGAGAGCAAAAAGCAACAAAAGAGACCAAAGTGCTTTAGCGCTACCAGTTGAATCGCACAGCATGACCCACAAGTCACCGGATCCATTAACTTGCACGAGTCATTGCTGCACAGGTCAGTTTTTGTCAGATTTATATTTTGGTAGCTTAAAGTGAGGAATATTCCACATATTTGTTGCCAACTGTAAACCCAAACACTCAAAATAATTGGTTTGAGTAGAGCCAACTCAAATTAAACAAATTAGTTAAATCAAATGAACTTTTATTAGTATTTAGAACTTTCTTTTTCTTTTGAGTTCCCAAAACTGACATATTCTAAATAATCTGAGTTGTTTCATTGTTTTGAGTTTTATGAACTTGTTTCTTTTAATTTAGACAAACTTATAGTTAACTTACTGTTAAAGAGTTGGATTCTCATGATAAACATGGCCAAAATTCAAAATAAAATAAAAAAAATGAGTTGGACGTAAGAGTCAAATACACTCCTTCAGGATTCAGTGTGTTATGTACCCTTTAAAACTCGAAAGGAAGAGTTAATGCTAAAATGAAGTGTTATACAAATGTTTTTCTTTTTGTGTGTGTGCAAGATTAATTTTAAGTGGGAGATTTAGAATTGTTTAATGCTTTCCTATATGCTAATTTAGAAGATTTTCTATTCTGTTGTGTTTTTTGTGGTGGTCATACGAGTGAAGCACGAGCTTAGTTTGAGAACAGATTTACAGTATGTTAAATGTTTTATATTGATTTACTCATTCAGAAAGTGCTATGCTAATGCTATCAAAGCATTTGTTGAATTAGCTAAAGCTAACCAAATTGCCACTACTAAAAATATTTAAGTTGATGATTTTAAGTTAAATGTATGAATTAGCTTACTCAAATATTTCAAGTTAAGATCAAATTAAAATGTGTATATTATATCTGTGTATTAAAGTGACAGCAGAGCAATATACAGCACCTACTGCTATATATATGCTGTTAATATGAATCAAATCCATAAGCAGTTGTGGACGGGGCCTGTATAAATGTGATAACATTTCATAGAAACAAATGGCTTGTTCTGAGACACTGCTTATGATTTATGGGGATTACAAAAAGAGGAGTGAGTGAATTTTTACCACTATAGGATTGTTGTTCACACATTTATGTCCAAGAACATGTAAAAGTGAATTTTGCATAATAGGTCCCCTTTTAAAATTCGATTTACCATGTAATGTTTCATGCAACCTCCTTCACAACGATGCAAAAAAAAAAGTCCCTCTCAAAAACCGTCATACTCTCTGCTCCTCTCTGGTGAAAGGAGCAGATTTAACACACACACACACACACACACACACACACACACACACACACACACACACACACACACACACACACACACACACACACACACACACACACACACACACACACACACACACACACACACACACACACACACACACACACACACACACACACACACACACACACACACACACACACACACACACACACACACACACACACACAACATTGTGCTTAGTGTGATTTATAAGATGTTTTCCTCATGGGGACCAAAAATGTCCCCACAAGGACAAGGATTTTGGATATTGCAATCTTTGTGGGGACATTTTGTCCCCATACCGTAGGGATTACCAGTCCACACACACACACACACACACACACACACACACACACACACACACACACACACACACACACACACACACACACACACACACAACCGTTCAAAAGTTTGGGGTCGGTATGATTTAAAAAAAAAAGAAATTTATACTTTAATTAAAATCAAAAATGATAATGTAATAAATGTTCTTTTGAACCCATATGGAAATGTAATATGTGCATATATGAAATATCAATATATGCACTATATGCTCATATAAAGTAAAAACATATGAAACCTATAAGAAATTAGAACAATTCTATATATTGACATGCATATACATTTATCCCATATATTATACAGTGGGTATGGAAAGTATTCAGACCCCCTTAAATTTTTAACCCTTTCTTTTATTGCAGCCATTTGCTCAAATAATTTAAGTTGATTTTAATATATGCACAGCTATGAAACAATTCCATATATTGACATATAACACTATTCCATATATTATATATGTGACAAATTACAGTCACTGGGATGTCACTGATAAATGTTGTAGAGTCTTAGTATAGACTTTATGTGTAAAACAAATGAAATTTAAAATATCAAATATTTTTTATGTTACTTATTGTCAGATGAGACAAGGGATAAATAAGGACTCAAGGATGCAGAGGTTAATGGGCTTTTCATTAGACTTCAAAAATAAACAAACAAAACAAACAACCCCTTTCATGCTACACTGAACAAACATGAAAGTACACGGCTGATGATGAGCACGAGCCGTGCGCTAAACAAACACACAACACAGGCAAAAGAGTGTATACTGCCCAAGTAAAACTACTTGTTCACACAAGAGCAAGTGAATGGGGATATTGGGGACACATGGAGCATTAATGTCCAAGGCCTGAACCAAAACCAACTGAGAATGTAATGCCAGGATCCAAACACCGACAGAAGCGCGCATTATCTGAGCGAACTCAAACCCGCCGCAAGACAATAAAGTCAACATTATAAATAATTGTAATATATGTATATAATTCTTCTATGGGTATTTCATACATTGTATAAACCTATATCTTCATATATCGAGAATGTATATATGTGCTAATAATGTATTGCTTATATTAAACATATATGACATCACTACTCGGATATAGGGACATATACGTCCATATATATTACATTTCCATATGGGAGATTTCTATTAATCAAGAAATCATGCAAAAAAGTATCATGGTTTACACACAAAAAATTAAGCCGCACAACTATTTTCAACATTGATAATAATCAGGAATATTTCTTAAACACCTTTTCAGTAGGATTAATGAAGGATCATGTGACACTGAGGACTGGAGTAATGAAGCTGCAAATTCAGCTTTGCCAATAAATTACATTTTAAAATATATTCAAATAGAAAGGTTCAAATAGAAAGTATTAGAACATGCTAAATCATGCAATAATATTCTGGGAGGATTTGCATTACCGGTTACCGAAGATCAAAGATTTACCTATTAACAAAGGAAAATGTAATATTTGGTATACTTATGAAAGATGAAACATACGACTTGGCAATTAACATTTATTATTCTCTGGAAATTCTTTTTACACAAGAATCCATGAAAACACTTCCAAACTTTTGTGTTTTTCACAGGGAACTCTGTCATTATTTCTCCTCATTAAAGCTAATGAAGAAAAAGAATGCATTAAAATGATGTACTCTGAAACTTGCTGAAAACCCCTAGTCTTTCATTACTTTATTTATCATTTATTATTCTTTAAGTTATTCACTTCTTTAATTTATTTTTCTTCCCCCCCCCCTATCTTATTGTATGATGCTTGTCTGTTATGGAAGTAAAATAATGCCAAATGTTTTTGAAATAAAAAAAGCCAAAATATTTGAAAAAAAATATGCATTGCATTAACCATGCTAAGGCGAGGGAATTCTGGATTAATCAGAAAAATCACCTTCCTTTTGAACGCTGTAAAAAGTCGTATCATAAGACACTTGAGTAAACGCTCGTGTGATGATTTGTGTCTTAATCAGCCTTTTCAACATGCAAGTTATATACTATATATACACTCATAATAACTCGTACTCCATTTCAGCAAATTATGTTTTATGAAAGTTTCTCGTCTCTGTCTGTTGCTTTGATGTTGTCAACACGCGTTGCGCTTAAACCACCTACTGGTGAGGGCGACTAACAGCAGATAGATATAATGCATCGGTAGTCTATTGCTTTTCCTCCCGTCCCTGATTCAATGTCAAATTTGCCGTCGAATTTGAACCACTGAATTGTGGAGCGAATTTGTAAAGCGAAATAAAACAGACCGAAAATTGCCTGTTGTATTTTTAAACAGTTTGAATATTTTGGAAGTGTAATATGAAAGGAGAATATGGATTATTGAATTTTTATTAATGAAAATGTGTTTGAAATGTTTTGAATTGAAATATTCACAGCTTAAATATACAACCATGTTGAATTTCAGCCCATATAAATGCAAGCCCTAAAAATACAATGCATTAAAATGCAATCATGGTTAATGCAATGCATATTTTTTTCAAGTAGTGCAATTCAACAGGCTTTTTTATTTCAAAAACATTTGGCATTATTTTACTTCCATAGTCTGTTGTCTGATTAAAACATTTCATATTCTGTACTAGGCCATTTTAGTTTGTTTGTTAATATTGTTCAATAAAGTTATTGCAAAAAAAGAAAAAGTTAAATTATTTTTGCAACATTCTAATTTATGCTAGCAGTGTGTTAGTCATGCAAGCAATGTGCTAAATCATGCGAGAAAACTTGCAGTTTCACTTTATTTTGATGATCCCTTTAACACATTCTGTTGACTATAAGTAACATTGCACCAACAACTCTCATTAGAGTGTTAGTAGACTGGTAGGGAATAAGTTGACATGTTGCAAAGTAACTTATAGTCAGTAAAATGCCAGTTGGAGGACCATCACAATTAAATGTTAGCAGGTATTAAGCAGACAGTTTACTAATATGCTAATGAGAGTTAAGCCATGTTTCCACCGCAGGAACCTTCCCCAGGAACTATAGGGACATGTGGGGTGGTACTTAGGGGTGAGACGGACGGTTATAGTTAAACACCGTCATTAGAACCGCCAAAACCGTGTTATTAAAATATTTTTTACCACCATAAAAAAAGATAGGATCATAAGTTGCACAATATATCGGGAGATGCACTCCAGGGGGGAATTGTATCAGCTGACGAGGGAAACGGAGGCGGAGTTAGTGGTGCTTCTGAGGCTGCTACTGCTGGAGATGATTCGGGAGAGGTCTGTGCACCACCCCCTACCAAGAAGAGAAATCTTGGAGATCTCCTTAATAAACGGAGGTCTGAAATCTCTGCCCCTTTACCGATCAGAGCGCGCGCTGACACAGAGTTAACCCGCTATCTCCAAGAACAACCAATTGACTCTACGGCTAATCCACTAGCATGGTGGAGAGACAATGAAACACGCTATCCGTTCTTAGCAAAATTGGCACGTAAATACATGTGTATTTTTGCTACAAGCACAGCATCAGCGCGAGTTTTTAGCACTGCGGGTAACATAGCTACCCCTGTCAGATCGTCACTAAAGCCGAGTAAAGTGAACATGATGGTGTTCCTGTCACGGAACTTGATAGTCGAAAAAGATTAGGAATTTAAAATGTCATTGCACTTTTTTTGTTTCCTGTATTTAGTTAGTTTAATTAAGGTATTATCACAACAGTCGTTGTTCGACTTTTTTCTTTTTCTTTGATAAAGGTATGTAGATTTTATCATTTGTAATTTAGGCCTAGGCTACTCAATCATGTGTGATTTATTTAAAACAAAGCATGTTCATTGCGACATTTTTTTTTTTTTTGTTGTTAAGGATTGGTTTACTGTGTGTATATAAATACACTTATAGCAAGTAGCTAATCAGTGTCTGCTCATGCTTATTCAAACTAAGCTGTCCTATAACAGACGAACATCATCACATCACCCCCCCGATGACGGTTATGTTACGAACCGTCACATTTGACTCACATCACAACCGTCATCACCAATTCTGAAACCGGCACACCCCTAGTGGTACTCTGTGTGTTTTGACCACAGTGACCAGGGTCTAAATGAAGGGTTGGGTAAAAATATTCCCCTCAGAAAGTCCCTGCTCACCATAGCCGCGTTTCCACCGAAATTACCCGGAACAATTTGTACCAGGAACTTTTTTTACAGGAACTCCCCCCCCCCCGACCTGCTACTGTCTGCGTTTCCACCGCGGTCTAAAGTACCGTGACGATTAGGCAAATTATTAGTCCGGTGATGTAGGATTGCGCGCGACTGCACCTCCCAGTCACCGACGGACAGTAATATTTTTTGCGTGACACTGTATGCAATAATAACAAGTTTGGAGGAGATACTGGTTTTCTAAGGTAGCCTAGTTAACAAAACGGCAGAAAAGAGAGCACTGATACTAAAGCGTATTCTGCTTTAAGTGTGTAAAGCTAGATTTAAAATAAGTATGTAAATATAATAAACGTATAAAGATATAAAATAAACGTATGTTATTATCAGCTATTATGGACATTGACCGTGAGATGGCGAGACGAACGCGCGCCACCGGACAGAAAGAGCAACACTTTTAAAAATGCCGGTTGAATTAAAATGCTGCGTGAACTCAACCAATCAGCATGTTCAGCGCCCAAGTTCCACCCCCCGAAAGTTCCTGAACTTTAAGAAAAGTACTACCTCACGAGCAGGGACTATCGGAGGGGGAAATATTTACCCGGAACTTCATTTAGACCCTGGTTCCTGCGGTGGAAACACAACTAGTACCACCTCAAAGTTCCTAGTTCCTGGGGAAAGTTCCTGCGGTGGAAACGCGGCTCAGGTAGTACTTTTTCAAAATTCAGGAACCTTTGGGGGTGGGACTTGGGCAATGAAACATGCTGATTGGTTGAGCTCACGCAGCATTTCATTCCATTTTTAAAAGTCTGTTGCGGTGTGTGCAGTAAGAGTTGTTTACTATTTGAATCAACAATGGAGTTAAAAAAATACGACCGATGGACCAATGATGAGGTTCAGGCTTTATTAAGCTTATATGAGGAGAACGACTTTAAACCGTGATGAAAATGTTGACAGCAACAGGTCTGGGGGAAAAAAGTTCCTAGCTGGGACAAATTGTTTCGGTGGAAACGCGGCTTTAGTTTACATGTAGTCAAACTAAGTTACTCATAGTCAACAGAATGTTCAAAAGGGACCATCAAAATAAAATGTTACCAAACTGCTATCAGTGTGTTAATTCATATTAGCAACATGTTAAAACATACTATCAATGTGCTAAATCATACTGACAACCTGACAGCAACATGTTAAACCATGCTAATTCATGCTAGCAATGTGCTTTTAAGTTATTTCAAACTTTCAGACAAAGCTTTGTTAAGCCAACATCAAAGCTTGTTCACAAACTAATCATATTAATATGGAAAATAAATTGTAGCCTAATAAGTTTTCACAATATTACGGTTTTGAACAAATGCAGCCGTGGTGAACATAAGAGTCTTCTTTCAAAATTCAAAATTTCTGAACCCAAACTTTTGAGCACTATTCAACTATATCTCACTTTACCCCTCTTGTGTCAGCGTTTACCCTTTTGTGTGCCAGCGGTGGCACCCGTTTTTAAGGTTTCCGACCCCTGCGCTAGCGTTAGCCGTTCCCGTGTGTTTTGCGGAAGTGGAAGATTGGGTGATATCACTCATCCTGTGTAATCAGCACGCTGTGTCTGAGGTGTGTTTGAGGAAGAGTGGTGTGAAGCTGATTCTCGTCTGTGCTCATGTTCAGCCATGCTGCTCTTCTCAGCGTCTTCTGACTGTAACACTCTGGCATAAGAGGCAAAATCAGAGAGGGCGAAGTGACCTTATTGTGCTCAATGAGGGGAGACATGTGTGGCGGTGACTAATGGCCCATATCCGGGTGAGAATGAGCGTGTGCATGAGTTTAACTACGTATGACTGAAAACAAATTATAACTCTGGGAAAGACTAGACCACTTCACTGATTATAGCAATCCCTGACCATTTATAAAAGAGCCGTGCGGACAGTGACTAATAGCAGGGAAACACAGTAAACAGGTAATTTTTGTAAAGAAATGTGTACCGTAAAAGATCTATACATGCTCATGTTTTCCCTGCTTCCTATATCCTGAGTTAACCTTCTCAAGTCAGATTTAGTCCTCACAGTGTTTGTTTTGTTTCCATGGCAACAGGGGCTGAGAAGTTCACCATTGTGTGCAACTGTTGTGCAGTGAGCCACACAAGGACAACACTTTCTGTTGTTTGAAATGCTGGGTATGTAACTTCAGATATTTTATTTTAATACTAATTATCACCATCTTTAACTCAAGGATATTTGTCTGTCACATTATGTTCTGTTCAGTTTCTCTTTCGAATGAATAAAACATTCTCTCCTGTAGTGGTAAATTAATACTTAGCTATTGTAAAAGGGGGACCAACAGTTGTTAATCAGCCACATGCCAAGATGAAATTTTAATCGGGACAGAAACAATATTTATGCCGTTCTTCCTAAGAGCAAATAATCATGAATGCATTCACCATTAGGGCTGTTGACTCGAATATTAAAACAGTCTTTCAGTAGATGACACCCGGCGCAAACACAACACTAGAATCTCAAGCTAGAACACACAGATTGTTTGATGAGACATCTGAAGATGCAAAACACATACAGTTAATTTTTAAAAAGCCCATTGCTTTATTACAAATCCAAACCCAGGACAGTTGGGACATTTTGTAAAATGCAATCAAATCAGGAATCTGTGATTTGTTAATTCTCAAACAAAAGTACAAATAAAAGATTTCAAATGTTTTCACTCAACCAACTTTGTAAATATTAACAAAATTTGATGGCTGCTACACATTCCAATAAACTTGGGACAGAGGCTAAATGAAAGTGAAAGGCTTATAGAATATCCCTCTTTTGAAACAGTTCACAGTAATAGGTGAATTGTTAATATATGAGTGTAAAAGGAGCATTTCAGTCTTTGCAAGCAAAGATGGGTCGACTCATGGCTC
This sequence comes from Gobiocypris rarus, assembly GCA_023029165.1. Classification (NCBI taxonomy): domain Eukaryota; kingdom Metazoa; phylum Chordata; class Actinopteri; order Cypriniformes; family Gobionidae; genus Gobiocypris; species Gobiocypris rarus. Next base: position 5,258,532 of record CM040918.1, read on the forward strand.
ATCACTTTTATCATGAGAGAATGATCAAACAATTCAAAAATCACATTAGAGGTCTACCAATTAATGCTATGTTTTGTCTGTTCATCTGTCCGTCTATGCATCTGTCTGTCAGTTCGTCCATCCATCCATCCATCTATGTATCCATCCATTTATGCGTCTGTCCGTCAGTCAGTTCATCCATCCATCTATCTGTCAATGCATCCGTCCATCTGTCCATAATCCATCCATCCATCTATGCGTCTGTCCGTCAGTCAGTTCATCCATCCATCTATCTGTCAATGCATCCGTCCATCTGTCCATAATCCATCCATCCATCTATGTATCCGTCCATCTATGCGTCTGTCCGTCAGTCAGTTCATCCATCCATCTATCTGTCAATGCATCCGTCCATCTGTCCATAATCCATCCATCCATCTATGTATCCGTCCATCTATCGTCTGTCCGTCAGTCAGTTCATCCATCCATCTATCTGTCAATGCATCGTCCATCTGTCCATAATCCATCCATCCATCTATGTATCCGTCCATCTATGTGCCTGTCTCAGTCAGTTCATACATCCATCTATCTGTCAATGCATCCGTCCATCTGTCCATAATCCATCCATCCATCTATGCGTCTGTCCGTCAGTCAGTTCATCCATCCATCTATCTGTCAAATGCATCCGTCCATCTGTCCATAATCCATCCATCCATCTATGTATCCGTCCATCTATGCGTCTGTCCGTCAGTCAGTTCATCCATCCATCTATCTGTCAAATGCATCCGTCCATCTGTCCATAATCCATCCATCCATCTATGTATCCGTCCATCTATCGTCTGTCCGTCAGTCAGTTCATCCATCCATCTATCTGTCAATGCATCCGTCCATCTGTCCATAATCCATCCATCCATCTATCTGTCAATGCATCCGTCCATCTGTCCATAATCCATCCATCCATCTATGTGCCTGTCCGTCAGTCAGTTCATCCATCCATCCATCTGTCAAATGCATCCGTCCATCTGTCCATAATCCATCCATCCATCTATGTATCCGTCCATCTATGCGTCTGTCCGTCAGTCAGTTCATCCATCCATCTATCTGTCAATGCATCCGTCCATCTGTCCATAATCCATCCATCCATCTATGCATCTGTCCGTCAGTCAGTTCATCCATCCATCTATCTGTCTATGCATCCGTCCATCTGTCCATAATCTATCCATCCGTCTAATTTATTTCTAATAATCTGTCATAATAATAATAATAATAATAATAATAATATATATAGTAATACTATTTCACAATATTACTCTTTTTACTGTATTTTTTGTCAAAAGGTGACCATAAGAAACTTCTTTCAAAAACATTAAAAAAACTTAATCATCAATTAAAAAAAAAATCACACTCTTGCCAAGCTTGCTATTATAATTCGATTTGCGAGCCGATCAATTATTTTTTAAATCAGTCAAAAGCTTATAAATTCTGAGTTTTACTAGGATTTTAATCATTTGAATGAATCATTCACTGAATCAATATTGTTGTACTGTTATGTTCAACTGATCAATCAGAAATTGTTACTGTGCACAAGCATCTATAGACTACAATATAAAAATGAGGGTTGTAAGACTTAAAATCTGTGTAATTTCTGGCTTCCCATATAATAAATCTAGGCCTTAGGTTCAATGTTTTCCTTGATTCTAAAACCTAGAGGCAAATCTGCAATCAGATTCCCGCCCACCTTACTTGTTATCTGCAAAATCCTTTGACCTTTGTCTCCTGTATCTGAGCTGCATTTGCATGCTCCCTCTTTCCTCCCAACAAAGTCATGTTATCATTCAACAGTACACATCACATCATATCATAACTGATAGTGGGGGTCACATTGCCCCAGTGGAGCTGGGATGCAGAACCGCATCTACCTTGATCTTATTACTAGGAGGTTTCTACAGGACCCTTGCTAAGTCTTCATCTCTTATTCCTTTTCATAATGTTCCTTATTCAAAAAGCTTTTCAAATTTAGTGTCATCATCCTGTACGTACCCGGCGTAGGAGGGAGATCTCCCTGAAATACTGTACAACATGAAAGAGAAAATGCCCTCTACAATCACGAATCTTTCAGAGCAGGTGTCGGCTTGATGTCATCACTCCCTGTATTGGCACTCACCATTAAACCAATCACCCTGGGTGCAGAGAAAAGACAGATATATTCAGTCATCTGATTCACCCGAAAAGACTCGCCGAAGTTGGAACCGCATACTTTCTGCGTTAGAAAGATGTGCTAAGCATACACTGCCTGGCCAAGAAAAAGCTGCTGCTTGGATTTAACATGGCCATATTCCAAGATGACAATGTCAAGATTTATCAGGCTCAAACTGTGAGAGAATGGTTGGGAGGGAGCATGAAGGATCATTTTCACACATGAATCGGCACCTCTGAGTTCAGACCTTAAATTCAGTGAAAGTCTTTGGGATGTGCTGGAGGAGACTTTACAGAGTGCTGGACTCTTGCATTGGCAATAGATCTTGACCAAATATTGATGCACCTCTTGATGGAAATAAATGTTGTGATGCTATTTCATTTAAAAGGTGTGTACATTTTTGGTCAAGATAGCGTGGAGGGAATTTAAAGGGTTTAAATAAAAGTTTAGGGTGAATGAAGCTAAAAAAGCATGTAAGTGGCTGGTTATCTTAGAGAATTTTCGATTCCCTGCATCTCTTTCTGTTTCACGGTATCCTTTTTTTTTCAATAAATGGTAATATTATTTCCTTTTTGATCTGGTCTGCCTTCAGCATTATTCTGGCTCATTTATGTTTGATTTTTCAGTGTTCAAGCTAGTTTTTTGTCCTCCTGTTATGTAAAGCACACTCCCTTTTATTGTTATTGCTATGCCCAAGCTGCAGGTCATGTCATACTGCAGTCGTTTTGTTTTGGATTGCAGTTACACAATGGATTCATATTTAGCACTATTGATCAGAAATGTATTTGTATACTTTGAAGACTTAAAAAAGACACGTGTGACCCTGGACCACAAAACCAGTCATAAAGGTACATTTTTTAAATATATAATTAGCTTTCCATTGGTGTATGGTTTGGATAAGACTTTGGCCGAGATACAACTATTTGAAAATCTGGAATCTGAGGATGCAAAAAATCTAAATATTGAGAAATTCGCCTTTAAAGTTTTCCAAATGAAGTCCTTAGCAAAGCATATTACTACTAATAATATTTATATTATATATATAATATAAATATATACTTATTTATTTATTTACGGTAGGAAATTTGCAAAATATCTTCATGGAACATGATCTTACATAATATCCTAATGATTTTTGGCATAAAAGAAAAATCTATCATTTTGACCCATACAATGTATTGTTGGCTATTGCCACAAATATATCCGTGAGACTTATGACTGGTTTTGTGCTCCACGGTCACATATATCAATCAAGATAAAGACATTTCTCTTCTTTGATGGTGTAAAATAGTCTCAAAGGGATTCTGACTTCTTGCCATGCATGCATTGCCCCAATCACGAGTGGGTTTATATGGCTATACTGAACTAAGATGGTGGTTTTTCATGTAATCCCTGCTGCGCAAAGTCCTTTCTCTGGAGACTCTACATCCATTGAATCCATTAGTGGCCTCTGCTTTCAACATCAAACCCCAAATCTCTGATTAAACCACTGTACGCCTCAACAGACTTTCATCTCAGTATGCTGCCGACTGACACTGAATGACAGAGCAGGCTTGTCTGTCTCCCAGAAATAGTAACAGAAGTCGACATATAACAGCAATCCATCCTTGAAAAGATGCGTTTTCAAGGTAGTCCATGCTAATACTCCAGATTTTTTGCTTGACTGGGTATTCTCAGGCTATTTAGCTACATTTTTAATGCACTCTACCGTATTCCACCGTAACTTTTATCATTCAGTAACAATTTTCATCATAGCTAATATTGTTCCTCAGCTAAATCTTCAATATACTGTAAAAATAATAGTAAGATTTGCAATGTTTTGCATGCATTAAAAAAAAATTGGTTTTACTGAACTTCGCATGATATTCAATAAAAGACTGAATAAACTTTTCAATTTTTTTTAAAAATAAATCAAAACACACTGACCAGCTAACTAATCACAGCACATTTCATATTCCGGAAAGCGGGGCTTCATCAAAACAGGAACTAACAATGTGTTCGAGCCAGACTGGGGAGAGAGGTGCTATAATAATGTAAAATACGTGTTTTTTTTCAACAATCAAGCATGAAAATCTGTTATAGTACACCCCAAAACAAAATCAAGACTTCGTAAAAAGCCATAATAGGAGCCCTTTAAAGAAATAAAATATACAAACACTGAACTGTTGTGCACCGTTACCTTTCCTTTAAGACAGATTTCACACAGTCCAATGTTGTTTAGATGATTGTCTTTTCTGTGTGATATTATGACTTTAACAAACAGATTCAGCTGCACACACTCAACACACTAAACAGCAACAATCAGTGTATAATTTTGGAACCCAAACAAATCATCCAGATTAGAAAATGAACTCCAGGCAACGCAAAACAACTCTAAACAACAACAGTGTACATAAAACTGGCAAAATGCAACCATATTAATTATTCATGCCCCTATGCATGCTGGGAACACCAGTACCGTAAAGTCAAGTCGATTCTACTTAATTTTAAACCCTTTGAATTTTGTCTCAAATCAGTGCATAAATAATACAAATGTTTTTTTTTCTACTTTAGAATCAAATAGATGAGAACTGCTAAAATACAGTTTAGTGTTAGAGTTTTTATTTCTACATGCTTATGTAATAATGTAATGTAGTTCATTGGTAAACTAACTAGAAAGTACTAAATCTTTTCTGCTATATTTACTTTTCAACAAAATATGCTCCGTACAGTATGAATCCTAATGCCCCAGTATAGTGATGCAGACCCTATCTTCCGGTTTCACAGACAAGGCTTGTTCACATCAGTCTCCATCTCCTCTCACTGAGTGCGTTTACATGCACGTTCTTATAACACGATTATGCTTAATAAGCCGACAATGCACATGCTCATGTAAATGCGTTAACCCATAAGGTCATAAACTGCGCATCTAGATTTTATTTTATTTATTTATTTTTACAGGGACAATGCACAATTAATAGCAATTGCACCAGCGTTAGCTAACAGCTAATTTACATCTGCTGTCCCTGGGCATTTTTGCCCCTCATGTTGATTTCCTCCAGCATGTAAATGCATTAACCTTATTTCTGTTTTTGCAGTACGGGAGGAGTAAATACAAAGATAAGGCATAACATTATGACAGCATTGACGAACAGCCAAAACATTGACCTAAAATCTCACGATTTGCAGCATATCAGTTTCACAGGATATGTTTCACGACATATGTATGTAAATAAATATATACTTCAGATCTTAACAAATCACCATTTAAATGTAAAGGCAGACTTCAAATATAAAAACGCTGGCTCGTTAGGCAATGTTTTCTCAGTAAAATCATGTAATGTCCTGATTCAATAGAACGCGTGAGCTTACTAGGGAATACCAACATGCCGGCGCAGCGCCTTCACTTAAAATGACGTCATGAGCAATCCAGTCATTTATATAGACCAGTGGTTCTACTGCATTTTTAGATCTGTGTGAATGGGATCGTTTTTGACAGTGTTTAAATCTGTTTTTAGTACATCGTTTATGGGATTAAATTCCGGCCTAAAGTATTGCGGCCACAGGTAAAAAAATAACAAGCGTGAATCAAATATTTAAAAATATATTGCACAAACTGAAAAAAATAAGGCAAAATGATCAGAAATGCATTGGAGTGACGTCGAGTCCCCTCTTCAATTGATTCTAGGTAGTCCTGCAAACTCCTCTCCTGCTCTGGAAGCCCAGTTAGGTCCTCTGTCAACAAATGCACACAAACAAATCAAAAAATCTTGGAGTGATCTTTGACTCTTCACTACTTTTTGATAAACAAATTAGTGCTGTTATTAGAGGACTCTTTTTCCATTGAAGAACTATTGCAAAATTGAAGCATCTTTCAAGCAAAGGTTTAGAAGTTGTGATTCATGCTCTTCACGATTAGATCATTGCAACTCTCTTTATTCTGGTCTCCCTCAGTCTTCATTATCACGATTGCAAGTTGTTCAAAATGCAGCTGCAAGACTTCTGACTGGGTCTAAAAAGAGGGATCACATCTCCCCTATTTTAGCATCTCTTCACTGGCTTCCCATTCAATTCAGAGTTGATTTTAAAATCCTTATGTTTGCATATAAGGCATTGCCTGGCTGTGCACCGAGGTATATAAGTGATCTTTTTGTGCATACTGTCCTGCTAGGGCACTTAGATCTTCTACTCATTTGCTCCAAACTGTGCCTCGGTGTCGCTATAAATCAAAGAGTGATTGGGCCTTTTCTGTGACTGGGCCCAAGCTTTGGAATGGTCTCCCGTGTCATGCGAGATCTGCTCCTTCATTGGACATTTTTAAATCTACTCTTAAATCATATCTTTATTCTTTAGCGTTTGGAAACCTGTAGTTATTTTTGTGTAGATCGATCTGCTTTGAATTTTGTACTTTGGATCAATTCATATTGTGTTTAAATGTGCTTTATAAATAAATGTTGTTGTTGTTGTTGATTGGCTAGAGGAGGAGCTGTCAATCTAGAACCAGTGAACCAATGGTGAGGCTTTAGCCCGCCCTAATTTACATGAAACTCAAACTGCAACATTTGGAAAAGCAAGCACAGAGCGAAGAGAAAAACAGCACAAGCATACAAAAGAATAAAATATGAGCAGAGAGCACAAAGTACAGAGTAATAAAACCAAGGAAAACAACTTAAGAACATTTTTAATGTGTTTTTTAAAATGCTCTTTTCATTTTTTGATTCACGCTTATTATATTTTTAATTCTGCTACTACATTGTTTGCTATTCTGATCATTATTATTTTTTCAGTTTGTGCAAAATATTTTTACACGCATTTTAAAATGTTTGATTCACACTTTTTTTGATCCGTGACCGCAATACTTTAGACGGGAATTTAATCCCATAATCGTTGTTGTGTAAACATACCCTAAAATATGCAAATGATTATGTTTTGACGTCACTACTGGAAAATAACCTGATTTGTTAATAAAGATTCACTTGCATTGTCAGGTTGTTGGTTTGCATGTAAATTCGGACAACAGGTTATTTCAACAAGCTGATTTTTGTGAGTTATCATTGTACTGGTGTGCATGTAAACGTGCTCACTGTTAGCTGGTGTGTGTTTGGCTTTCTTGTGCTCTTTGTCTGCCGTTGCATCATCCAGGTAGATGATAAAAGATTCTAAACACAATATCTCTTTAATGCTTTGAGTGTGAAAAAAGCGGTATATAATGGGAGGAATTATTATCATTACCATGTGTATGTGTAGATTGTGCTAAACATTTCCTTGGAAATTTGTAAAAACAAAGGCCTGCACTTATCACACATGCTCTATTGGAGTGTGAGAGTGTGTATACCTCATTTTGTTTTGGGACTTCATTAAACATGCCCTTTTTTAGCAGCCCTCACTCTATCACTCTTCTTTCCTTCTGTCTCTTTGTTTCTCGCCAACACTATCCCAATGTGAAGTGCAGTTCTGAAAGCCTGTCATTGTCTCATACTGCACATCTTTAATGGAATCCTACTGCGGCATCAAAGAATTGAGGCAAACACCCTATCCTAAGCAATCCCCTTGACAGTGTTGTGAAGTTTCTGTTCTGTGTGGAAGGGGGTGGATGGGCATCAGTAAAGCATGTTTGGCTCACGCTGTTTGTTGGAAAATTGCTATTCCAATAACAAGCTGAGTTTAAACTGTGAATGGTGTAATATCTTGCTTCACAGTTTGGGAAGTGAAAAAAGGGACAGTTCACCCAAAACCAAAAAAATGTCATTTATTTTCATCATGCCATTCCAAACACCTGTGACTCTCCCAAGAGGCCCAAAAGAAAAGAACTGTTGTCCTTTTCCATGCAACTACAGTGAATAGGTCTTTCAAATTTAAAAACACAGTAAAAGTATCATTAAAAATCGTCTATATAGGGTGGCCATTTGTTCAGTATAAGGTCAGACAGTCCAATTGAATTTAATTAATAATAATAATAATACATACAAGATTGAAATTTGTGTCACACGCACTGTACGCTGATAAAAGGTGAAGTATACTTTGGCTTTAACTCTTTCTCCCCAATTGATGCAATTTTCTAGCCTGGATGCCAGCCGAATTTAGCCCCGCCCACAAAATGTTTTGCTCGGGCAATTCGGTCTGGCCTCGCTCCATAGAGGAGTAATTATGCCCGAACAGAAACTGTTCAGACCAATGAAATTGTCAGGGCGGGCTTTAGACGATGATGGACAGATGATCAACAGTAACGTAATCATCCACGTCATCGAAGGCGTTACCTTATCCTAAACGGAGAACTTGTTCGTATATGCATTCACCTTCACTATTTCTCTCAGAAATGATGATCGTGTTGGTAAGTACACTGTGTATCCTTAAATTATTTTATTACAATACTGGCAAAGATCTTTTACACTCATCTTTTTCTTGTAACGTTACTTAATCCAGCGTGCGTGCAAACAAGGTTGCCATGTTTTTTTGCAATGTCGCGCAATTGCTACTCAAAACTATAGCCCAAAACAATAGCTTTCCGGGGGGTTCTCCGGGAAAAAAATTGCGTTTGGTTGGCAAAATACGTTATTTTGGCACGGTTGCCTGCTAAAATTCGCATTCCTGGGTCTATGTATCACATAATTGGGGTTGCTACAACCAGAGGGAAAAACATGGACTTGGCAACACACTGCAGTTGAGTTCTGTTGACATTTGACAACTAACGTTAAGCGTCGCTCCTTTGCTCTGATTGGTTGTGGGTCTATCCAATTGAGGTCTTTCCTGGCTCGGTTGAAACACGCCCTATAATCAAAGCCCAATGGAGCAGCATCAGAATATTCTGGGGCCCTTGATAGTTTTGTGAAAATGATCAACAATGCGTACGGTGGCTGGCAACTTTTTTTTTTAAACGCTGGCGAGGAAAGTGTTAATAATGCTCGGTACTGCATCATTTTTTAAGTTTAAAATGCAAGTATAAGAGTTCAATTCATCAAAATCCCATTTTTTCATTCCATGACAGAAAGCCATAAAGGTTTGGGATAACATGATGGTGAATAAATAATAACAAAGCTTTCTTTAAGGCTTACAAAGTAGCACACTGAATACTGAATACCAATTTAAAAGAATGAGATAAACAGCTTTGGTGTTCTTATTAAAATTCTACTATCAATCTCTAAAATCCATTGATTACATAAATTGTTCCTTCTCACAAATAGTTTACAGAGTGCAATCAATCAGGCCCAGAATGCTCTGAAAGTGAAAGCCAAAGAGCATTGCCAGGAAAAATACTGAAAGGCATAACAACATCAAAACATACAATTTTCCATGTTGCGTTTTCAAACAAATGTTCTAATCAGGAGACCGAATAAACCCCACCATTTCACTTCTCAAAGTACATTCATGGTCACCATGGAAACCACAACCTGGGTAATGTCCTTTCAGACTTTGCTTTCATTACTGCTCTTGCCACTGATCTGACTGGAGCGGAGATATTGATTGATGAACCAGAGTTACCCTTTAACTCGGTTATCAGTAAATCTATATTTAAACGCCCAAGTAAATGCTATTCACTTTGTGAAAAAAGTGACTTTTAATTTAACCTTACTAATGCATTGTTTATTACCTGACCATAATGCCTTATTTAGAATAAATTAGAAATGTTAAACAGTCTAAACATCTTTTTATTGAGTTTTACTTGCAGGCTGCTCTCAAAAACAGAAATACAACACAAATGATTCAAAACAAATGACTCATATGAACCATTTCTATAACTGAAAAAGAATGAAAAAAATATATGAGAAAAAAAAGTTTTTCTGGATAGGGAGATATAGCTTAAATTTGTTTTATAAATATTGCATAGTATCATAAAATACCCTCAACATTCTAAATAACAATCAAAAAATATTATTGAATACAAATATTTTTCATTGGTTTTTCTGAAAGAAAAAAAAAGTAGTTATATTTTAAGGCTTCGGTTACTTTTGACCACGGAGGAGCCAAGTGTGACCCCTAAATGAAGAGATGTAAAAATGTATTTTTATATTAAAAACTTTGTTTTATATTACCTTTGCATCAAATGACAAAACAACTAGTTAACGCTGCTGTGAAGGTGTTTCTAATACAGCGGCTGGGAGTGACGGTAAAATTGACATCTTTGTCTCTTCTGACTGCCATTATCAACCTCTCTCTCTTTTTTTCCTTCCTCTTTTTGAACATTGTGAAAACACTGTTGTGGAGTTTTTCCTTTTGCTATTTGAGCACATGGGAACACAAAAAATATTTAAATGTAGTCTACCCAACCGCTTCGGAGAAACCCAGAAATGTGAAAAAGGTCAATTGAGGACAGGACAACAAAATGAAGTGCCGTTCCAATGCATGTGCTCACCACTTGATTTTTCTTATGAAAACGATTGGGCCTCCATGTTAGAATTAAGCATTCTGCCTTCCAGCTCTAATTTGTATGTTAATACGTTCATGTGATTTTCGTATAATTAATGAAATCTGCTTTCAATCCAGCTCATTAGTTATTACATTTCTGTATTCTGTGATAAGAAACCGCACAGTTTCCATCCCCCTAGGGTAGGGGAACAGTATGGTCCAACAGAGACTGATATAGAGATCTTCTTTCAGTTTTGCCTGAGGTAAAGTTTCACATCCCGGGGGGCCGACACAGTGTTTTGACCCACAGCATGTTCTTCTCTAAATCCACTTGATAATAATGTTTTACCTGCAGCTCCAATGGCACTGCAAGCCTTAACCTCTTAAAACACAAGCACACACATGTCACGGCCTGTCTAACCCACAGACAGCAGTGCAAAGTCAGTGAGAAACAGCTTCATCTCTTTAAATATAGTCCTCCACAGACTATGCTTGATTCTGTCGAGCCGGCTTCATAAATATTTTCCTTTCCACTTGCTTAGAAGAGGAATTCAGAGAAAAGATGCTTAAGGCCGGTTCAAACCGCATGCTGATGTGTAAAAAGCACACACAGAGCATCTGTTCAGTGTGACCGACTGACTGTTTGACCCATCTCTGTGCTCCTGCTGTGGCCGATGCTTTACGATTTTCTGACTTGGCGATGACATTACCTTCAATTCCACCCTTACAATGGATATTCGGTCAAGGATACAAAATCTAGAACAAAGATAATTAAGGGATGGGCGATAAACAATATCATATAGAGATGTGCGACAATAAGCTCTGGACATTTTTACTTGATATGGATTAATCCAACAGCTTATAACAGCAGAAATAAATGTTAAAACAGCCAATCACTGCATGTGATTGGCTATAAGTGATTTCTCTGTGTGAATGAACTGCACGGTTTGGTTCCCACACAAATCCTGAAAAGTGAAGCCAAAAGGTTTTGATCAGCCCCAGGTGGCTGGTCCCAGAATATATCATAAACCTCTCCCTCAGCATGTAGTCGAATGGCACGAGACAAACTGAACAATCAAATAAATTTCTATCATTTTAGGTCATTTTTATCACGCTGATGAAAGATCAAGTGTTTGTTTTTTAAATAAGTTTGTTTTTTGTTAGTTATTTGATGCTGTAAAAATATGGGGTGTGATTTCATGATTGACGGCTTCTCTGAGCAAAGTAGTCACCGAGGCACTAGTTTCGCATAGCCACACCTTCAGACTGACGGCAGAAGGTCTGGACTCTACCGCAGCTTTCATTGGTCAAGAACCGCCCAAGAGGACATTTGACTGACATGTAACGCAACCAATCACAGCTCGTTTTGTTCCACATCATGTTTAAGGGGCGTGAAAATGTAAAGTTGATGCCCTTGCAATAACAGACCGGCGTGCATCTATAAATAATATTTATTTATGAACGTTGTTTAAATTTACTGCAACAATGGAGCCGCGAACTTCACATACTTTTGATAATCCAGCGTTTAGTCAACATGACATCATGACTTTGCGTAAACATACACGCCACTTTCTAAAGCCCAAAATGGCGTGTTATCTGTACACATTTTGAGCTATGTATGTCTATGCCGTGTGTTTTCCGCGTGTATGTGTCAGCGCTCATTGTCACAGTTGTAAACACAACAGTGTTTTTACTTCCACAAGGGGGTTTTGAGTCGCGACATTTGTTTCCAGATGATGACTTTGACACTCCTGAAGTGTTTCCAGATAAGTGTGCCATATATGCACGGACCGTTGGCTGAACGTCTGAGGCTGAGACCACTGAGGCACCAACTGACTTTTTTATGGATTTTCTGGAAGAGATTGGAGCTTCAACCTTAATTTCTCGATTTCCATAACTGTTTATTTCATGGCGACATAATGAGTTGATTCTGTACAAATTGATTCTGTGGGAGTGTATATGAGGCCTAGATATACTTCACACTCACTATCATGCAGACTCGGCAATAGGGACATTAGCAGCTTCATTCTTTTCAACAACAGAAGAGAGTGAAGGTGCATTGTCCATATTTTTTTATTTCATTTGTATCTTTGATGCACATTTGTATTATATTTGTCCTATTGTTTAAATATATATTCATTCTTATTTTTTAAAAACAAATATATAATACAATACAAAAATGCTAAATGATTATTGTAATGCATATTGAATTTAGCATTATTTAGTTATCGATTTTTCTTCAATATCATGGAGACCTGGTTCAGAAGACTTGTAATATAATATGAACCGCTTTTATATTGGTTTTTGGTCTTTGGAATTTTGCAATATGATTTGAAGCTTTGCAATATGACAATATTATATTTCACCCAAAAATGAACATTCTGTAATCATTTACTCACCCTTACATTATTCCAAACCTGTACAACTTCTGTGACACACCAAACGATATATTTTGAAAAGTCAAGGGGTCCAATTAGTATTTTTTTTGGACCTTATTGGCTTTCATTATAGACAAAAACAGTGGACACATTCTTTAAAATGTCTTCCTTTGTGTTCCAAAGAAGAAAAAAAATACAGTTTTGGAACGACATTTTCATTTTTTGGTGAACTATCCCCTTAACGGTGTGGTAATTTTCAGATTCCTGAGTGTCAGTCTCTGCTTCACATCTCTCTTCACCCTTAATAGAGCTGAATGATTCACACTGACAGCTTTCTCAGAAATTCAATGAAGCTGTTTTTTGAATGGCTGATCATTCTGTGTACAAGGCGTTGCTTTAGATAAGGGTTGATGTGTTGACCTTGGAGACTGAAATGCGATGTCTTCCTCTGCTTCTTTTCTCCTCACCTTACATTCAACATCATTGTTATCTGAAAGTTCAGAGTGGTAAAAAAAACACAATTACTTTCAGAATCACTCTAGCAGCCGGTCTCACTGTTTATTTCTGTGTGAAAGCCAGCAAAAATGACTGATTCTTCGTATCAGCACAAGTGTTTAACTGAAGTACGCTACTGAGGACATCAGCAATGCGATCAAGGTCATTCAGTCCTGCAGTGCAATAGTGTCTGATTGGTTGAGACTGACTGACGGGATTGCTGGGTATACTATACTGACAGTGGAACTGATTGCGCTGTTTATTTGCATGCACTGTCTGTTGTATGTTATTTTAGCGGCAGATTCACAAATATTGCAGGAGTTCTTGGATATGAGGTATGCTGGAATCTATTGTGATCTGTCACACAGAAATACTCCATCTGATTTTGCTCTTTAACGCTTTCCATGCCATTGACAGACTTTTCCGTTATTTTTGAGACAGCGCTTTCCCGCCATTGACATTTTAAAGACCCTGTAAAGGCAATTCTGAGATTTGTTTCTAAACACATTAGAAATGTTAGAAATTTATTGTTGAAACACATTACAAAGACTGTGAACTATGTAGGACTGAATTCAGAAGTTAGACCGTTAAGAAGTTTTTCACCATTGCTGTGTTCCGGATTTTTTGGGCGGGGTTAAAACGGTGGCTCGATGACACACTGGAGCCGCTTGGCATGTGGCCCCTCTCCCATAACTAGAGTACATTCGCAATTTCACATCAGTTCACCCGCTAGATTGCGAGTTACTGTCAGTACCGTTAGTTACTACAGCCTACAACTTACAAAACAGCCTACAAAACAAAACAAAAGACGATCTCAAGATGAGGTGGATTAATTTTGTGAACAGCTACCTTGATGGAGTGCAGAGGATCACCACCAACACCTGCCTCTGCAGTGTCTTTACACCGGATAGTTTTACAAACTTTCATCGGCAACAACTGGGATTCACTGATAATCCGCTGCAGAATGGGGCCGAACCGACTATCTCCCGCCCCGACCTTCATCCTCCCGTCCCGCCGACATCTGGTGCCGCCGTGACTCGTGAGCTGTAACGTTACGTGAGTGTTCTTGTTGTTGTCTTGTGTGTTTACGGCCGCTTTCCCGCGAGTGGGTGTGGTTTCGCGCGAACAACGGACACGCCCCAGCGTTTGAGAGCAGAGAATGCTGCTTATTTTTTCAAGATTTCGATAAGATATTTTATGTACTTAGCGGATTTTTTTATGATTCAAATTTGGCTAGTTGGTTAATAACACATTTACCTGTGGTGTGAGAAACTCAGAACACATGTTTAATTTTGACTTTACAGGGACTTTAAGGAAGTTGCAACTGACTTAACTTCAGTGTTGTGACATATTTCCAAGTGAAATGGAATATTTAATTGAGGGCGAGGTTGTACTTTAGCACACCTCCTCTCCATCTCTTGCTCATTGTAGACTGACGTTTGGAGGGGAGTGGTTAAGGATATTGAACCCAAGGCGTCAAATGAACGTCATCAGATGAAGGAACGCCATCCAGACCGGAAGCAAATTTTCTGATTTTGGGTTAGGTATAGGTTATGGTTAGCTTACAGCACCACGGCAAACAATTTTATATTAACTTTGTATCCGTGTATTATGCATGGATATATTGTTCACCACAAGACTAGTAATGTGCACTAAGTAAATAGGATCAATTTTGATTTCATTTTACTTTAAGCCACGGTCACACTAGACTTTGAGCAAGCAAAATTCTGCAGCGTCTTTTTAATGAACTGATGCATTCGCATGCATATGAATGGAAGTCAATAAAAAAAAAAAAGGGTTTATATGGTAAGGCACATTATTATGCAACTTCTGAAAGAATAGAGAATCTCCGGATCAAAACACATGGCAAAAAAAAAGAGCAGAAGCGATAATAGCGTTGCTTATGCACGTTGTAGTCTGAAAAAAAAGCTTGATTTTCTCAGCTATTCGTTTTAAAATGTTGCTTTTTTTATGAAAGTGTGACAGTATACTGGAGCCGTGCAGCTCTTAAAGTGACAGTAGCCTAATATTCCTGCTGCCGTAATGTTAAATCAAACAACAAATGAAAAAGAAAATTCAGGCACTGTTTTTGACTGAATAACTTTTGTAACTTGTAATGTATATTTTATTCATGAAGTGCAGTGTTATTTTACATTTGATTACAGAATAGCTGGAATCTTAAAACACTGTTTATTTGAAACGTATCTTTGTTCAGTTGTATTTATTTGAGCAATAGCTAATTTTTTATTTGTTCTTTTTAAATTACTGAGCGTTTACCTGTTTTTAATAATGCTTGAAATGTATATTAGTTAGGCTAGTTGCTTTTGGTATGGTAGTCTTAAACCATAGACAAAAGGCCCTTGTGTAAGTGTTCTTTAGCCTGTTAATTTTTGCTCATGGTATTCAGCTACAATTAAATGTTTTGCAATAAGACTTAGAATACATTTAGCACCTAAACTGTGGAACATTCTTCCTAGCATTGTTCGGGAAGCAGACACACTCAGTTTAATTCTAGACTAAAAACACATCTCTTTACTATGGCATACACATTAAACATTATCAATTTATATTATTCAAATCAGTTAGATGATTGTTTTAGACTGCATTAACTAGGTCTGCCGGAACAGGGAACACTTCCCATAACACCTGATGTTCTCGTTACATCATAAGAAGAATAGCATCTACGCTAATGTTAGTCTCTCTGTTTCTCCCGAGGTTTACTGCAGTCAGCCAGATCTGGGCCGTATCCAGATGAGATGGTGGACCTGCGCTAGACGCGACCAACGCACCCCTGAATTGTCTGCAGAGACCGTTTCAAACTAGACTCTCCTCTGTGACGGCCTCATCGTCACGACATCCAGTGGCACTGATCCTCAACAAACCCGTCTCCTGCGGGATTACTCTGATCTTCAACCAGATGGAACTGGACGAATACTTTAATCTGACGTCTGACCTGTAATGTTTGCCTGAATCATAATCATACACTGTTCGTTCGTTGGCTAGAGGAGAACTGGCACCCCAACGGAGTCTGGTTTCTCCTGTCACCTGATGGAGTTTTGGTTCCTTGCCACCCTCGCCTTTGGCCTTTGACTTGCTAAGTTGGGGACACTAAATATTCAACTATATAACTGATCTGCCTGCATTGACACTATATGACATTTGAAATGAGCTGGATCACAGTTTTCTCCAGAGCGGCTGAACAGCCGAATCAAATTCTGTTGCATTAATTTCCTGCTAAAATTGTGAAGCTGCTTTGAAACAATCGGCATTTTAAAAGCGCTACATAAATAAAGGTGACTTGACTTTTTTTTTTAACCACCTTATTGGAATCGAAATTAGAAATCGGAATCGTTAAAATTCAAACCAAGTGCTGATAAAAAGGAAATGCACGAAGCTAGAACAAAACATGTTTCTTGCCTTAAAGTAGAGGCTCTGTTATTTCATGTTGCATGTTCAGATATTCATAAAACTAAATATTTTGGGGGCCATGAACATTTTGTAAAAGTTTATAAAAAATGCTGGCGGTGGCTGGCAATATTTTTTTAAAAGCTGCAAGGGAAAGTGTTAAAATGCTGAACATATGCAGGCCTAGACCGCAAGTTTGGATATATGCACGGTTATATCTTTTCTGCATTATTAATTGATGCCCTAATAAATAAAAATGAACACAGATGTGTCTCTCTCTCTCTCTTTTTTTTCCACTGACCTCTGTGATTAAAACATGATGAGCCTAATTGTTTGATGCTGCTAGGAATGAAAATTACAGCGATTCTCATGATGCAGAATGACTGTTTCAGCACATTTAGCACCTGGTTAAACTACAGTAGACTGCATGTGCACAAATGCTACTGTAAGTGATTTAGTATGTTCTTTTTGTTGTTTTTATTTAGTCCCTTTACCACAAGTTTAAATGTTTGACATTTATCGCAATACATGTCTGACTGCATGCCATACATGTATATAATACAGCTTTTTGCTGTAAAAACTCCCAAATGCCCATCTGCTCACACAATTTCACAACTATCCCTGCGTGATAAACTTGAACATGATCCGTGACCCCATGCTGAAAATCTTCAGCTTTAGCAGGTGTCTGTGGGAGATTATGTTCACCTGCCATCTGCTCTGTGGAGAGGCATATCTTCCCTTGTGTTTTAAAACCTCAATGACTTTCAGAGATATATTATCAAATATATCAAATATATTATGTTTAAATCACTGTCTCATACATTTTGCTAACTACTGTATTAAAAAAAGGAACATTATACGAACAGAAAAGACCTAAAAGATTATTCAGATATAACAACAACAACAACAACAACAACTCTGTGTTAGGAAGTAATGAACTAAAAGTAGGGCTGCCACTAACTTAACTATATTTTAAAGTGCCATGACAGTAGCGTCGCAGTTTTCAAAACTGTGTAGCTTTTCCAGTAATGAGCTACTTTTTCCCCCACACGATTGCTATATTGCTAGTTTTGTTACACTGTATTGCACAAACAGCTTTACAGCTGAGTGAGCTGAGGTAATAGGCTCTCCTAAAATGTAAAATGTCTTCTCTCTCATATAAATCACTGGGATGTCTGATTCAGTTTAATGTCATTTCATTGAGGAGGTTCATTTAGATGAAAAAAAAAAACTCAGTTTCACAAGTCCCTGTCTTTTTAAGTGATATAGTAAATTAATATTATCACAGGCATACACACGCACACACAGTTTGGGGTCAGTATAATTTTTTGGCAAGAAATTAATTTATTAATTTTATTCAGCAAGGACACATTACATTGATCAAAAGTGACAGTAAAGACATTCAGAAAATGTTCCAAAAGATTTTAAACAAATGCTGAAATGAATTATCCTAAAATATTTTTTTAATCAAAGATTCCATGAAACATATTACTGTTTATTACTGTGATAATAACAAAATATGTCTATTGAACACAAAATCAACATATTGAAGTGACAAGGTGAAGTGAATAATACGTATTATCTCTTCATCATGGCACCTGTTAGTGGGTGGGATATATTAGGCAGCAAGTGAACATTTTGTCTTCAATGAAGCAGGAAAAATGGGCAAGCGTTAGGATTTGAGCGAGTTTGACAAGGGCTGCAGTGGTCAGTATCTATCAAAACTGGTCCAAGGAAGGAACAGTGGTGAACCGGCGACAAGGTCATGGGCGGCCAAGGCTCATTGATGCACGTGGGGAGTGAAGGCTGGCCCGTGGGGTCCGAACAAACAGACGAGCTACTGTTGCTCAAATTGCTCAGGAAGTTAATGCTGGTTCTGATAGAAAGGTGTCAGAATACACAGTGCATCGCAATTTGTTGCATGGGGGACTGCTATTTATATAATATAATATTACTATTTATATAATAATAATATTTATTAAACAATAACATTTTAATGAACAACAATAGCCATCATAAATTGACAATAGGAAATAAACGCAAGCAAACGATTCAGTAAAACGTACAAAAACAGCACTCTAGGCCATACATGACTTAAGTTATACTTACTTTACTTTATTTGTCCCTTTAAGGGAAAATTGTTTTGGGCAATACAGGCAAGCTGCATAACAACCCACACAAATACATGATCACACAGTTGTGTCCGTTGAACTAGAGTTCAACAACCTTGTAGCCAGAGGAACAAAATAGTTCTTAGCGGTTGTATCTGCACCATGGAGTATGAAAACGTTGACTCAATGGAAGTTGTTTGAATTCTAGATACAGCACATGAGAAGGGTCCAAAGTCATTTTCTTGGCCTGTTTAAAAATAAGTTTGTTGAATATGGACTGTAGATTGGGGTAAACCCCCCAGACCAACCAGTTTCATTCCTGTATGCACCAACCTGTTATATTACCGAACCAGACCGCCATACAGTATGATGGATTCAATACAGGCATGATAAAACAGCAACCTGAGCAACTCTAAACAGTCTGATCCTCCGTAAAAAGTAATTTTTTGTTGCACCTTTTGACACAGATTATCCACATGCACCCCCCATGAAAGTTTGTCATCAATAAGCAAACCTAAGTATTTGTATGAGGCAACCTGTCTAATGGGCTCATTGTTGATCATGACTGGTGAGAGGTTGACTACTAATTTGGAATCAATAATCAATTCCTTTGTTTGTTTTTTTATGTTGATTACAAGACTGTGTTTTTTACTCCATGTAACAAAGTTAGCGATCTCTGTGGTATAATGTGCTTATCCTGATACAGAAGTCCAAGAATGGCAGTATCATCTGAGAATTTTACAACAATTTTCCCAGGATGGTGACTCCTGTATTCATTGGTGTAGAGTGTAAATAAGAGTGGTGAACATACACACCCCTGGGGAACACCAATACTAATGGACCTACACTCAGAAAGAGTCTGCTTGATTTTAACTTGTTGACTCCTACCAGTAAGAAATGCATACATATAAAGTTATGAAACTTAATTTTCACCTTAACCAAAATCTGGAACAAGTAATAGATTAATAAAACCAAAGATTACCCGTTTGATACACCCCAAATGAATTGTATCTCATGTTTAACCACTATCAACATAAGAGCCAGTGGCAAATTCCCGGAGGACTGTCCAAGACAAAGCTTTTCTCTGCGGGAACATGAGCGATGAACGGCCGCTGAGGGACTGGATCTCACATCTGCAAAAGCATCTAAACAAATTGTAAAATAGGCACTATGTTTGAGACATATAGTTGATGTCTAAACCTCTTAACACTACATTCCATGACACAACAGTAGTATGTGTAAAACAAATATGGTGGATTTTCTTAACTGGCATGACAGTTGATGTGCTAAATATAATATAATATTATATTATATTAGCACTTTGAGATTCTTCGGAATGAAAAGTGCGTTATAAATAAAATCTATCACACATACACAGAGTTATGAGAAAAATAAAGTACATATATAAACCTATAACAAGTACTTTTCCTTTTTGGTTAAATTTATGTTCAAGAGGAAAAATGTTCCCTGTGGTGAGAAGTAAAAGCAATAAATGATATAGAGAAAGTTTACTTTGAGAATGCCTTTAAGGGTCTTCTGAGACTAACAGTCATTAGTAGTGGTGCTATACTGTAGCTGATAAAGTGAAAGAGGCAAAAATAACTGTTACTTCCAGTTATATGGCCAGTGGAATCTGCTGAGGAAAAAATTCAGCTCTTCACTTAAAAAAAAAAAAACCTGTCAAGGTCCTGCAAAGATTCAACAAAGCCGCACAATATCTCAAATCTCCAGCACTGACAGATCCAGAAAGTGAGTGCTGGAAAAAGTCTGACAGTGTTTGAACACAAAAACACACACCGAAAATTGTGCATGCCACGTGATGTTTCATTAAATGCACATATTTCATTCTCGAAAAGAAATCACACAGCTGTCACAAGATTAATGGAGATTTTTTTTTAATTTCACTTTTTATTGGCCAGTATTTCTCATCTGTCCTCAATGCAGACATGCAGAATGCCGAGGACTGGGAGATGCTGTCTGGATGGCAGACCAACCCTGTCGTCAATTAAAAATGCATAAAAGTCCTCTGTGACTCACATGGGAAAGTTGAGAGGAGGACATTGATTTCTCTTGACTCTCTTGCATGAATTTCATGCCCTATCAAGCACATCATACAACTTTCATGAACAATGGAGACTAGGGAATAAGGTAGTGTTGTACTCTTAGTCATCATTATTACAGTAATGGCCTGTCTGAAGTCCTTTGAACGGTGAACCGTTACCGTATATTAAAGTTAGCTGACATGTAGTTGCAAAGTTACTTATAGTTAGTAGAATGACTAAAGTGGACCATCGAAATAAAGTGTAACCCTTTTTTGTACAACCAATGGCAGATGGGCAATATGTAAAGGGTAAGGTTCTGAAATCAGTGACTTTTAATGATGCTTTTAATTTGATACATTTTTATAATTTTTTTATTTAAATTGTATAATTATTTATTAATGCTTCCTTAAATGTAATGTTAATAAAGTAAACACTGCTATGGTGATGTTATCTTCTTTTCTGCACTCGAACACTGAACAAATGATAGGCTACTTATTTATGGTTGATATCCTACTATCATTACAGTATTAGTAGACTGTTAGGTTTAGTAGAATACGTTGACTTAAAGTTAATTTTATTTAGTGGAACGTCTGTTGGAGCATCAAAATAAAGTGTTTTCAGATATTAAAGGGGTACTTCAGCGCTGGGAAGATGAATCTGTATTTAAACTGGGTCATTTATGTAGAAGAAATGTGAAATTATTTTTGAATTTGGTGCCTTCTCAACTGAGAAAACACAGAAAATGTATTTTTGTCTCATGGAGATGAAAGACAACAATTCCCAGAATGCACTTCGCTGCCCTACTCTAGGCACGGCTACTTGTATACTGGATCACTTGCCCACCGCGTTCATTTTCATAAAATCAGTTCAGTTCGAGACACTAAAATTAAAAACTGAACGTGTCTGTTCAACATAATGTGAGTGAGCCTGAGTGTCACGGCACAAACGCAGCAGGATTACATTCATCACATGAGCTGAGCTGAGGTAAGTGCGGGATTCGCGGCTGCGGCTGCATTCACAGCACGTGATCAGTCTGGCGCGTTCAGTTCATGTCTTTGGAAGCTTAACTTTCATAGGAAGTTCATTTGAAAGGTTGAAACACTCACTTTGCTCTCCACCGCTCCGTTTACATGAATCTCAGCAGCTCCCCCAGCCGAGTGCTGTGAGTGTGATGTTGAAAACATGTGGAAACAGCGCCTCCTGCTGGCTGTAGTCTTCAGCCTCTGGCCAAAAACTCCTCCGATGATGCAAAATGACGATATTTGCGTCATTGGAGGAATTTTTCCAGACATAAAATATATAATTCTCTCATCTCAGGCTCATATGAGGGGGAGTGTACAATAATTTGAATATACTCCTGGTTTCTACTGATACAAAGCTTAATGCTAATTTTTCTGCCTGAATAAAAATGTAATAGGCTTCTACGGTCTGCGTGTAAAATGACTTATTAAATAAGGATGGAGAGATGATGGTCAGCATGTAGGCCTATTCTATGATCAGCCAATCTTTCATTCAAGTGCTTTTAAGAACTGGAGCTGAAGAATAAAATCCATTTGGGTCTGTGGTACAATCCTACAGACTCGCGGCAATAACACAAAAGCTGATTGGCTGCCATAAAACACACACACACACACGCACACGCACACGCACACGCACACGCACACGCACACGCACAGGCACACGCACAGACACACGCACATTTGTATATAAAAGGATCATACTATGATGCTATACAATGTCAAAAGTCAAACGTGGCTTGGCTGAAAGTTGAATAGCTGTGGTGTGGAGCACTGTGACTCCCGTTGCTCTTTGTAATTGAGGTGCAACTTCAGATCTGACACCTGAAAGCCTTTCTCTTTGAGCTGTTTTTGACTCACGCTTGAACTTCTGCTATACTGAACCACCTTTAATCCAACACAGAGATGACACCAAAAGATAGTCATCTTAAATATTTCTGAGACTACTTAGAATTTATTCAGCCATTGTTCTTGTTAACTGTTAAATATGAGGCCCAAGTGACAGTTTCATTTAAGGAAGAGTGAAAAGTGGGAGCAATAATGACAATAAATACAGTTTAGAAATGGACCGAGCCAAGTAGTCATCAGCCAAGCTTGAAGCCCACAGTCCTGTCATCTGACGTAAATAATTCATACGATTCAGTTTGAGAAAGGTTTGAATTTCAAGGAGGGAGTGGGCTGAGAGAAATGGAGTGTGTTTGGAGAGCGTTTCAGAGAATCTCTGCGAAGTTTGAAGAAGGTTCCTGTCGGGAAGCACAGATCATTTATTGTGACTTCATTTGCACAGAGAATGAGAAATCTCTTTCATTGCACTGTGCCGTGGTGACGGCGTATGAATCTCAATTCTTCCGCTTGTTAAAAACAGGCGAAGTTATGGGCTGCAGAAAAGACGGGAAACTTTTAAAGCCATGCTGATTTCACCAAATAAATATTCAAGAGCATGTTTCATCTGAATAAAAACGTTCAGTGCATTCAGTTGAAATTATGGTGATACTCTACTCCAGTTAGAAGAATTACTCGTTCCACATATTTCCATTCAGACACGACTGTGATTGAATTGAAAGTATTCTGATTCTTTAAATATGACTTTTTTTGTGCTATGCAACTGTACCCCCATCAACATGAGAGAATAATTAGCGCGGTCTCATGAGAAAGCAACACCTGATGTTGCCTGCCGTCATATGAACCTTAGTATTAGCAGAAGATGTGTTAATCACAGTGGCTCACAGGTGGCAACAGATTGAGCCTTCACTAGTGGGAACAGAAAAGATAAGAAAAGAGCTGCTGCTGATCTGTTCATCAGACTACTGAAGGCCTAAATGGGCCAATATTCCTCAGATGTGAAAAATGAGATTTTTCTCTCATAGATCTGTCATTTTCACTTTAAGAGCTCATACACTTTCCATTCTCCATAGCACAGCTCACTGCTTCCCGTTCAGTAATCCTCCCTGACAAACAGAAAGAGGTACAAGACACAGAGATTGTTTTTCCTCAAGCCTTTTGAATTCCACAAATCCAGAAAGAGACGTTCTATAAATCATTTTACTGATGTAAACAGACTGCAACAGAGTCATCACACAGACATATGCTGAGAAACAAGACAATCAAAGGGAGATTTCAGAGCATGGGATGTTGTGATGCACAGTTAAGGCACTTATCTAACATATTCATTATTATGTTTAAATGTAATTGAAAAAATATTAGTATGAATTTACAGCATGTTCATGGAGGTACAGTTATTTTTATTTAATATATATAAATAATACAAACAGTAATATATCAATTTTTTTATGTCTTTGATATAGAGGTCGGCTGCATTTATTTGATAATAAATACAATAAAATCAGTAATATTTTAAGATGTAATTTTTTTCAGTATTCGTTGATGGATAGAATTTTCAAAAGAACAGCATTTGTTTGAAATAGAAATATTTTATAACATTATATATGTCTTTTAATGTCAATTAAATGCATCCTTGTTGACAAATATATTATTTCAATAATTGTATACAAATCAAACAATAATAAAAAAATGAATTGTAATGTTAATGTTATAATGTGTTATAATATGAAAATGATTGCAATTTAGACAGATGGTGTAATTACAAAATCATAGTTTACCAATCAGACCTTGTCAGAAGCTAAACGTAGGCTAAAGTACTACACCACAATCACGTCATCATCATTATCACTTAGCTTCTAACAACTCTTTCAGTCTTTGTTTGAAGGTGCAATATGTAAGATTTTAATATCCAAAACCACTAGGCCAGTGTTATAGCCTATATTTGGTTAATTAGAGTACTTAAATTATCCCAAATGTTTCCAACTAGTTGTAAATTCATCTGAGGCCCATCTGAGGGCTAAACTAGAGCTGTTCTTTGGGGAACCAAAAATGGTTATTTGGCTTTGCTTTGAAAAGACCCTTTTGGAACCTTTATTTTTCATCAGGAGTTTGATATTTCTGTCTGAAATAACAATTCTTTCTCCTCAAGTGTTTCTTAAGGGCTTCAACAAAACCATGAATTGCTGTAGTTTGGCCTGCTGTGTTTGTACCCATGTTTACCTGCTCAAAATTCAGCAAGGTTGTTCAGCTTCAGTTTCTGTTCCAATCACTGAAATAAAACATGCAGTTCTAGTTCAGTGGTTGCTCTACTTTGTGCCATCAGGCCTGAAAAATTACCTCTGAGAAAGCAAATTATTTTATGTTTTGCCCAATAAGCAGTTTACACTTCCCACTTTCCAGATGTACACTCGAAACAAATATGTTTGACCTTGTAAAATATAGCTAACACACATACATACAAGTAATGATACAAGTAATGCGAGTTACGTAATCAGATTACATTTTCAAGTAACGGATTACTTTTAAATTTAAACCAAAATATTACTGTTTTATAAAATATTACTGTATTAAAAAATATTAATGTTACTTTTTTCATATATGTGCCTCAAATTACTTTTCCCTCACTATTTATTGACTGACAGCTCTCCTGTTTCCATGTTGAGAGAAATCAGGGGTACGTGTTCCACTTCGCTTTTTGACATACACCCCCTCAGGAGAATCCCTGCCACCATTTTGAAGGGAGTTCCACTTTCTCAAGTGGGCGAGGGAAGTTTATGTGGTTTTGACCGAGGGAGCGAGGGTGATGTACACTTCAAGCATCTCTATATCCCATAATTCAGCTTGATTGTGACATCACAGCAGATTGCGCTTAACTGTAGTGTACGATATATTAATTATTTTGAGAATTAATCCCATAATAGTGTATAATGTATTAATTATATAGAGATTTAATTGCATAATACTTGTAGTTACCTTATGTTCACAGTCTTTTAGTAAGTTTTTACTATTGATATTTTTATTTGTTTGTGTAATTTCACTTTCCTTTAACAGCTCATATACCTTTTCATATATTTTTCCCAACTTATATGCATATAGAATGGTGCATAAAACAAATGCATAAGTAAAAAGGGGTTTAAATGATAAATCAGATCCATGGTGAATCCTAATGATACTAACTAGTGATCAAAGGCTAAGTGCATTTCATTTAAACCTTATGCACGAGTTCCAGTAGTGGGCACTCATGCAACATAAGCAATGACGCACATCTGAGTCACAAGGGAAGTTAGCAAGTGAAGGGCATAAAAATGTGGAGTGGAACGCAGCCCAGGAAAAAGTAGTGTTGTGTGTGTGAACATGATACATGTTGTAGATCTAGACTAAATATGAGAAAGAATTTATTCATCTCACTTGCACAAAAACAGATTCAGTATTGCTCAAAATAAAAAAATGCAAACTCAGAATATTACACAAACCTGCAATAATGAAATAAGTTAAATTACACAAATATACTTTCTGTATTTAATCTCAGCTTTATTCACCAATGTCTTTGCTGCTGACTTTGACGACCCAATTCAACCATACGAAGCAAAAATGACTTTAGAGAAACATCAAATTTGTGTCTCATTCCTTTGTTTTTACTGCTGAAGTAAGAATGTGGATGTGAATTTGCATTTCTTTCAGCCTGAGGCTTATTCATTTAACTTTGTTGTGATAAGGACTTTATATTTGCCCCAAAATTAAATAAATAAATAAATGTGTTGTTAAAAAACAAACAAGCCCAGCCCAGCTGAGAAAAAGTAAAGCATTACTTTCCATAAAAATTAACGGTTACATTTTATTTTACGGTGTGCTTGTTTCAGTGTAATTACACATTTAAGTACTGAGTAATATTAATGAACTATGTGTACTTACTATAAGGTTAGGGTAGGATTAGAGTTTGTTGCATGTAATTATGCATAATTTATAGTTATTACTATAGTAACTACATGTAACGTGCAACAAGGACACTGTAAAATAAAGTGTATCCAAAGTAACTAACACAATGAGTTACTTTTTAGGGAGTAGTATAATATTGTTATCCATTATTTTTAAAAGTAATAACTTTCCCCAACATTGACCACAATAATAGAGCACGACATCATACTGTAACACTCATGGACGTTTGCATTTAGTTCGGTCAGGTTTTGTTCTGTTCATTTGCTCTCATTGTGTGTTCCTGATTAGTTACCCATTAACACCTGTTTCTGTTCGCCCTGATTGCGTTCTCCCTCATTAGTTCTTTTATATTAGGGGTCTCCATACTCGGTCCTGGAGGGCCACTGTCCTGCAGTTTAGCTTCAATCCCAAATAAACACACCTGAACCAGCTAATCAGTGTCTTCAAGGTCCTAGTTAGACACTGATTATCTGGTTCAGGTGTGTTTAATTGGGGTTGGAACTAAATTCTGCAGGACAGAGACCCTCCAGGACAGAGTTTGGAGACCCCTGCATTATATAATCTTCCTGTTCTGATCTGTGCTTGGTCGGATCACATCTATGTGTAGTGTGTGTTGCCTGTCCTGTGGAGAACTATTAGTGTTATTAAACTTGTTGTAACTTTATTCATCATCATCATCATCATCGTCTGTTTGCCTGCTACCACCCGGGACAGAAGATAATTTAAAGTTTGGCAGCGTTTTCTTTCCTAGCTTTGGTTTGTTTTACCCATTTCCCTCATTATGGAGATTCCCACTGTTTGCCTGTTGTGTTTTGAGCAGGGGGAACAAACATTGGAGGACCACACACAGACCTTTCTAGAGGCTGCCTGTGTCTCTCCCGGAGCTGGGAGTTGCTATTTTGTGAGCGTGGGCAGCACACACAACCTCTGTACTCCCAGCCAGTCCCAAACTCCCACCTCATCCATTCATCACCCTCGTCTCCGCTGCTTCCTGTCAGCCTCTCAGCCTACCCTCAGCCCAGCATTGGTGATGTGGGCTCGCCGTGGGTCTGCCAGTCTACAGCTACATCGTGGTCGATGGATCCCCAGCTTCTGCGACCAGGACTCCACCTCGGCCCACCATTAGCTCCTCATTGGCAAGTCTGTGAATGGATGAAATGTGTATAGAATGAGAATTTCACTACCATAAAAAAAGCATGAATACACAGTTCAGATAGTGAGCGAACAAACTGAACCATACTATTTGAAGCACAGACGGTCTTATCTGTCAGCTTCTCAGTCTTTTTACAAAGCCTGTGTTACACTGAGACAGGCTCATAAAACAATCTGTGCTGAAATGTACCACACAAACCATGATACGATCAGCATGTGTTTAAATCTGTTAGTGGTCTTGTTTGCCAGTTGTATGTGTAATTTAATTTGTTAAGTGAGTAATTAGGTCTTGCAGATCTTCGATTCAGACCTCTTTAATCTCTCAGTAATCTGTCTTTCTTATCGCTGACAGAAGAACCAGTCCAGTTAAGCCAGACCACATCAATTCCAAGATAAAATTATTTCAGTTAGTTTCATTTGTCTTAATTACCAAACAGTTAACAGGGGAAAAAAGGATGACAAATACTAGTAAAACTTAATATCTGAGAAGCATTTTTAAAAATGTTTTTATTTATTTTTACAAAAAACTATTTAAATATCTACATTCATTATTTACATTAAATTCAGAGATGAGTAGCAATTACAACAAAACACTCACTGATGAATTAATAATGTGCAATATTTTGCACAATGAAAACAAGCCAAAACACAACAAAATCAAGCCAAAAACAAACCAAAACACAATAAAATAAAGCCAAAACACAACAGAAACAAGCCACAACACAACGAATTCAGGCCTCAACACAACGAAAACAAGCCACAACACAACGAATTCAGGCCTCAACACAACGAAAACAAGCCACAACACAACGAATTCAGGCCACAACACAACGAAAACAAGCCACAACACAACGAATTCAGGCCTCAACACAACAGAAACAAGCCACAACACAACGAATTCAGGCCTCAACACAACGAAAACAAGCCACAACACAACGAATTCAGGCCACAACACAACGAAAACAAGTCACAACACAACGGAATCAAGCCACAACACAACGGAAACAAGCCAAAACACAATGAAATCAAGGCACAACACAACAAAATCAAGTTACAACACAACAAAATCAAGCCAAAACACAACGGAAACAAGCCACAAATCAAGCCACAACACAACAAAATCAAGCCAAAACACAACGGAAACAAGCCACAACACAACGAAATCAAGCCTCAACACAACGAAAACAAGCCACAACACAACAAAATCAAGCCTCAACACAACGGAAACAAGCCAAAACACAACGAAATCAAGCCTCAACACAACGAAATCAAGCCTCAACACAATGAAAACAAGCAACAACGAAAACAAGCCACAACACAATGAAATCAAGCCAAAACACAACGAAAACAAGCCACAACACAACGAATCAAGCCAAAACACAACGAAATCAAGCCACAACACAACGAAAACAAGCCACAACACAACGAAAACAAGCCACAACACAACGAAATCAAGCCAAAACACAACGGAAACAAGCCACAACACAACGAAATCAAGCCACAACACAACGAAAACAAGCCACAACACAACGAAATCAAGCCAAAACACAATGGAAACAATTCACAACACAACGAAATCAAGCCACAACACAACGAAAACAAGCCACAACACAACGAAATCAAGCCACAACACAACGAAATCAAGCCACAACACAACGAAAACAAGCCACCACACAACGAAATCAAGCCACAACACAACGAAATCGACAACACAATGAAATCAAGCCACAACACAACGAAATCAAGCCACAACACAATGAAATCAAGCCACCACACAACGAAATCAAGCCTCAACACAACGAAATCAAGCCACAACACAACGAAAACAAGCCACAACACAACGAAAACAAGCCACAACACAACGAAATCAAGCCACAACACAACAAAATCAAGCCACAACACAACGAAATCAAGCCACAACACAACGAAAACAAGCCACAACACAACGAAAACAAGCCACAACACAACGAAATCAAGCCAAAACACAACGAAAACAAGCCACTCACTGATGAATTAATAATATGCAATATTTTGTGCTGATATTGACTTCACCACAGGCAATGTCACTATGCAACCTTTATGAGTCAGATGCAGGACAGCTAATCACTACAATTATTTATATATTTTTCCTTGTCTCTCATAGTTGAAGAATAAAAGAGCAAGAGATTCTCATAATTCTCACAATAGCCCGGTTTCCACTGTGGGCCAAAGGCGGGCGTGCTAGTAGGGTGACCACCTGTCCTGCTTTGCGTTGTACTGCACAGCATTTTTACCCCTTGTCCCGCAGGTCGCATATTGAGAAAATGTCCCGCATTTTCATCAGTTTGTAGGTTTTTAATTATCATACTAAGAGAACATGCATGTGTTCTTTTAAAGAAAGCATTTTATTAATTCCTTTTGCGGCGTAGTTTGTCACTTATATTTAACAGCGCTTCGTCAGAAGTAACATCCCGCCAATAAACACAACAGCTGTTTATTAAATCCTATCCAGTGGTTGAAAAGAAAGGAGTAAACAGTCACTAGTAGGTTGTGACACCTGTCAATCAAAATGTGAAGCGGTGATTCGTTCCATGTGTATCCCTGTCAGAAAACTAATGGATAATTAATTGGTTCTAATCTTAATATATAATATACATTAATATATAAGACTGTCAATGAACTAATGTTGTTTTACATTGTATTTGTTTATTATTTATTTTGTTGGATTTTAGTTGGACTTGGTCCGAACTGTTTCAAAAACAGTGATCTGCATGATGCCTGCTGCACTTTGGGCTCTGATGTTGAATTTAAATGACATGTAAAATAAAGATTATGTTATATTGTGACGCAATGGTGTTTTCTGGAAGGGACTAAAGAACAAAGTATTTTTATCAGCTGAAAGGCAGATGCTTTTATTAACTTAGATAGACATTATATAACAGTTTAAGGTTATGTTTTAACGTCGATAACATGTCCCACATTGTCCCACACAAACTAAGTAATCGTCCCACTTTTGGTTTGTTTGATGGTGGTCACCCTACGTGCTAGTGCATGCCAGGGCCAGTCGCGTTTCCACTGTCACTTCCGGCACAACGGCTCTGGCCGAGCTGTGATATAAACAAAACACTATTGGCTAAAAAATGGGAGGAGCTGTTCCATATGTCCTGCCCTATCTTACGGTTTCAGTGGAAATTATGTCAACACATTGTATAATGCTGCACTTAAATGGGCCTTTAAAGATAACAAAAAAATATATTCCTAAAGTACATGAAACAATGGCTTTGTTGCAGGCCAAATAGTTACAGATATAAATGCATTATTTCATGTTTTCTTGCAAAAATGTACATTCTGTGTGAATAGCTCTTAAATCAAAGCAAGGCTCTGAGACTTAAATCAAGAGCTCAGGTGAAATCACCTTTTCAAGGTGGGCTGGAGCTCCTGTTTATACCTGCAAGGGTACAATCATAAAGCATGCTTTTGCTCGGTGCTTACCTTCAAAATTAATTCTGTTTCTTCACCATTTCACAGACCTATCATCTGAGCCTGGATTTCTTGGACTGCAAAGCTGAGATAAGGAAACGCGCTCAGGCTTATTCAAATGGGGAAATTGGTTTTGATCACATTGCTGAGGTTTTTGAGCTGTGGCGAAAAGAACTCCTTAGTGAGTGCTCGCCAGGCACGGCTCCAACTCGATGAAGACATCTTGACTGAGCAAGGATACAAAAATCGTCCATTCAGTGAGCCACAGGGCCTATTCAGCGACTAACACAATTATACTCACACCTCCATCCGCTTTCATAAGGTCTAGGTTATACACGCACACACACATACGAGCACACAGGAACCCACACGCACAGAGCCTTGTACTGTTTGTTTTTCATTGATTATACAGGCATTCGTTTCCAAACAGCTTTTCACCCAGACTCCACACTGCTGCATACAAGAAACACAATGCACTCTAACCAGAGCAGATGCTCAGAGACTTGAGTGTGTGCAGCATGATAATGCACTAAACCTTGGTACACCTCTTTGCTGGGAAAAAATCTCAATTACACATACTCAAACAGAAGCGTGGACATACAAGCAATTTCACTTCTGTACGGCCCCATCTGTGGGAACAAAAAGGAAAGGATCATTGTAAACTGAAATAAACTTCTTTGATATTGCTAATTTTATGAAGACTGATAAACAATATTTGCATAGAGCAAAATGTCTTGACTGTCAACAAACATGCACAGGTGTACATGGACATTGTCAGAATTCTAAAGGTTTCAATAACTTTTAATGAACTCAGCAATAGGGTTTTATGAAATGCGATTGACTTATTAATGTTACAGCAAAATGCAATGGGATGAATGTAAGATGAATGCGTCAAATCAATTTCCATTATTTCCTAGTAGAATTAAAGCCATAAAATAATGACATATCCAATATGTATTTCTCCAGTTGTTCAGTACGGTGGCCCAGTAGTGCACAACACAACACAATTTAAAAAGCATACATAAGTTCATAACACAACAAAAACAAGCCACAACACAACGAAATCAAGCCTCAACACAACGAAAACAAGCCTCAACACAACGAAAACAAGCCACAACACAACGAAATCAAGCCAAAACTCAACGGAAACAAGCCACAACACAACGAAATCAAGCCAAAACTCAACGGAAACAAGCCACAACACAACGAAATCAAGCCAAAACTCAATGGAAATAAGCCACAACACAATGAAATCAAGCCACAACACAACAAAATCAAGCCACAACACAACGAAATCAAGCCACAACACAACGAAAACAAGCCACAACACAACAAAATCAAGCCACAACACAACGAAATCAAGCATCAACACAATGGAAACAAGCCACAACACAACAGAAACAAGCCACAACACAACAAAATCAAGCCAAAACTCAACAGAAACAAGCCACAACACAACAAAATAAAGCCAAAACACAACAGAAACAAGCCACAACACAACGAAATCAAGCCACACCTCAACAAAATCAAGCTTTAACACAATGGAAACAAGCCACAACACAACAGAAACAAGCCACAACAACAAAATCAAGCCTCAACACAATGGAAACAAGTCACAACACAACGGAAACAAGCCACAACACAACGAAAACAAGCTACAACACAACGAAATCAAGCCAAAACTCAACGGAAACAAGCCACAACACAACGAAATCAAGCCACAACACAACAAAATCAAGCCACAACACAACGAAATCAAGCATCAACACAATGAAACAAGCCACAACACAACAGAAACAAGCCACAACAAAACAAAATCAAGCCAAAACTCAACAGAAACAAGCCACAACACAACGAAATCAAGCCACAACACAACAAAATCAAGCCACACCTCAACAAAATCAAGCTTTAACACAATGGAAACAAGCCACAACACAACAGAAACAAGCCACAACAACAAAATCAAGCCTCAACACAATGGAAACAAGTCACAACACAACGGAAATAAGTCACAATACAACAGAAACAAGCCACAACACAACGGAAATAAGTCACAACAAAATTAACCACAACACAACAAAATCAAGCCTCAACACAATGGAAACAAGTCACACACAACGAAATCAAGCCACAACACAACGAAATCAAGCCTCAAACAGAAACAAGCCACAACACAACAGAAACAAGCCACAACACAACAGAAACAAGCCACAACAACAAAATCAAGCCTCAACACAATGGAAACAAGTCACAACACAACGGAAATAAGTCACAATACAACAGAAACAAGCCACAACACAACAGAAACAAGCCACAACAAAATCAACCACAACACAACAAAATCAAGCCTAAACACAATGGAAACAAGTCACACACAACGAAATCAAGCCACAACACAA
Source organism: Gobiocypris rarus (assembly GCA_023029165.1). Lineage (NCBI taxonomy): Eukaryota > Metazoa > Chordata > Actinopteri > Cypriniformes > Gobionidae > Gobiocypris > Gobiocypris rarus. The sequence goes on from CM040918.1 coordinate 5,292,263, forward strand.
CGAAATCAAGCCTCAACACAATGGAAACAAGCCACAACACAACAGAAACAAGCCACAACACAACAGAAACAAGCCACAACAACAAAATCAAGCCTCAACGCAATGGAAACAAGTCACAACACAACGAAAATAAGTCACAATACAACAAAATCAAGCCTCAATACAACAGAAACAAGCCAGCCACACACAACGAAATCAAGCCACAACACAACGAAATCAAGCCACAACACAACGAAATCAAGCCACAACACAACAGAGATGCTCCCGACCACTAGGGGGCTCTTGGAGAGCTAGAGTTAGTTTTCCTTACCATTGTTCTTTAGAGTCTTACAAAGATATAAACACTACGATCATTTTTAATTGTGTAACCATTGTATATCGACATGAAATATCAATTTCACCTACACAATCAAAATTCAAAATCACCTACATGCATTTTAGCAGCATATTTATACACACACGTTTGTTTTTGTGAAATGTGGGGACATTCCATAGGCGTAATGGTTTTTTTACTGTACAAACCGTATTTTCTATCCCCCTACACTGCCCCTGCCCCTAAACCTACCCATCACAGGAGACTGCGCAGTTTACGTTCTGTGAAAAAAACCTCATCCTGTGTGATTTATAAGCATTTTGAAAAGTGAGGACATGGGGAACGTCCTCATATTTCACCCTCTTTTTGTAACACCCATGTCATTATACACATTTGTGTCCTGATATTTCACAAAAGCATGCCCACACACACACACACACGAACCTCTGCCACTCCCACAAACCTCTGCCACTCCCACACCAGACACGCATCAAAGTAGCTGGAGCAACTTTGATCTATTTACGGATATGATGAGCCACACATATACACAATTTCCTGTGAAAATCATCCCGTGTGGTTTAAAATGTATACTAGGGCTGTCGACGTTAACGTATGTGATTAATTCAAAATAAATGTATGAATTATATGTACTCTTTATGTCATGTGGTTATTTGGAGTCCAAGGGTCCTTTTTTGGAAGACACCTAAATTTACTTTGAAAAAAGCTTTGAAGAAAATACAGTTCTGTGTGAATCACCCTAAAATCTGCTACAGCAAATTATGATAAAATGAACATGTTAAACGAGATAAATGGTGTATGCTTAATTTCACTATAAGTGTGTGATTAATTAATAGACTTACCATAGGAAATCCGGGTAAGACCAAAATATGTTTTGATGAGGTACTGACTAATTTTGAAAAAAAAGTAACATAATATACCTTTAATGAGTACTATTAAATATTAATTAATTCATTAATATTGATGTTTCCTCTGGGTTCTCTGGTTTCTCCCACAACTCAAAGACATGCAATGTAGATGAATTACAGACACTAATTTGTCAGCCCTGTGACCCTATACAGAGGATAAGCAGTTTGGAGACGGAAATTAATATTAACTAATATGAATACAATATTTGATGCAAATTTATATTTGCTAAAAGGGATTTTGATTTAACGCATGTTTAGCTTTTTTTTCTGTCACAGTTATACTCCTCAAAACAACTGATTTCTGATGAACTCTAAAGAATGAATGAAAATTTACATTAGAAATCAATAACAGACCGTTCAAGTACTTCTCACCACAAGCAGGTTTTATAAGCAATGTCAATGAGGCTTAAATTTGGTGAGTGTACACCCATATTGCCACGAGACAAAGGTTTTTCTGAAATGTTACCCAAGTGTTAAGGGAATTTCAGCAGTTCATTCTATCCTCCCTATAAAACAACACTGATAAGCATGGGCCGGGTGTTTCTTTTGTTCTCTCCTGCGATGGTAGCCAACAGGTCTTCGCTGTGCGAGATTACTCCGCCCCTCTTGATAACCATGTGCTTCTGTTTTGTTGGTTGACCAGGGTGATGGCAAAACATGCTCAGAGGACTAACCCTCATGGTACGCATACACACGCTTGCATGCACATCCAGTCCTGCCAGTGTAGCAGAATATTATGCAGTATGAATCAATGTGGTGCAGTTGGCTATAAATCCTCAGTTGCGTATCCTACCATTTCATGGGCCAGCTCAAAGTAATGGCAGCTATCACTGAAAGTGACATGTGGCCACCCCACTTCACGGTGCAGTGACACTAGGATTCATTCAGACCTCTAAGGCAGATGACTATGGCCACGATCATACATCAAGAGAAATTTTCATACAGTATATTAGCCAGGGAAAAAAAACCATAATAATTAAGACTAATTAGATTAAATCATATTATAACAGGTGAAACAGAAATACTTCACCAATTCAGCAATTCAAACAAAATGCAATGATATCTGCAAAAATGCAATTTATGGCATAAAGAAAGCTGGATGGAAAAGCCAAGATTCTTATAATGTGCATAAAAACGAATGCATTCAATTAAGGCAGATTTTTATCCGATAAGACGACACGCGCATAAATAAAATACGATGGAAACACATTTACCGAATAAATCCCTCGATGCACAACAAACTCACTTTGCCTCAACAGTGGAAGTGATTGGATAAATGGACTAACCAGTGGACCAATCACATAGCAGAGCATCTCAAATGTTGGTTTGATCATTCTGAAATTCCTGAGCTAAAGTCTGTCATCAGAATGATTAGGTTTAATTCCCTCCCAGAAGCGTCTCACATGATTGCGTTCACAAACCCCATCTTCCAAAAGCAACAGCGTTTATTGCGTTTCGTCTGTGCGCTCTGAGACACAAGTCATTTATGATGCAGGAAGAAAAGAGCCATGTGGCTTCCCTGATAGCAGCAACTTCCTTTTTTATTACAGATATTTTGCGCCAATTTCCCAGGGGATTTTCTTCTATTGGACACACATGGGATTTATTCGCAAATGTTTTATGCAATGTTACAATTTACTACTAATTTAATACAAATCTCTAATTTGGATGGAACCATAGCTAGTGAAAACGATTCAATGAATATCCATTTGGGTGATACTCAATACAATATTGAATAGTCTTCTTTTGTGTTTCACAGGGGAAAGAAAGTCATACATGTTTGAAACAACACAAAGGTGAGTAAATGATGACAGAATATATTTTTTATTAATTTGTCAAATTCTACATTGCTGTGCACTATTACTTAATGTAATGTATTTGTGTTTAAAATTTTATTTTATTATTGTTTACATTACATTTGTATCTTAGTTGTTTACAATGAGAAATTGTGCAGAGTTTTAATCATGACAATGACAAGCACTACATTTAAATTGAGAGACAGGAAGGACAGACGGCGATTGCAGGCGTTAAACAAAAAAAAACAACAACAACAACAGCAAACAAACCCATATTCTCAAGGTTAATTAGAGCCAATAAGAAGTCTTGGCTGGTTTTCTGAGTAAGGTGTAATTATAGAACGAGGAGCTTTTATGTTATTGTGTAGGTACTAGCATTTTCCTCCTAGACTTAATGACATAATGACACCTCACAGTTTATTAATGCTAAACATGGTAACACTTTATGGTTTTGATGGTCCCCTTTAGACGTTCTCTTGACTATAAGTAACACTTACTTGTCAACTAGCAGTCATTAGAGTATTAGTAGCACTTTATTTTGATGTTCCCTAACAGACACACTGACTAAAAGCAACTTTACAAGTACATGTCAACTTATTCTACTAACTTGAACCTCAACTCTACCAGTCAACTAATGCTCGAATGAGTTAGTTGACATGAAATGAGAGTTGTTTGACATGTAGGTGCAACGTCACTTATTGAACAGAATATTTAAAGGGGACCATCAAAATAAAGTGTTACCCTAAACATACAAGGAGTGCATACATCTCTCTAAACACAATACTGTGGCTGAACATTTGACAGATCCATCTAAATCCAATATAAAAATTCTGTGATTACACTATCAACTTTCAGCAACAGTCTTAATTCTGTTTACAATCCTTCAGGAGAAATCTGGTTTTAGACCAGAGGCTCTTGTATTGACTTCACCCCACACTGAAATATCAAGCCACTTCAACTTCAGCATCCCTGCTTCCTGTCTTCCACAATGAAAAACATGCATCTAATTACAAATCATATAAGAGTATACTTTTAAAATCTTGTTCGTTGAAGCCGGAGTCATTTTAAAGCCAAGCAATATTTAACACTTGGGGACCTTGTTGCCCTAAGATCATTTGAGACATGATTTTACACTTTGCTAGATTCTGAATATTTAAAATGCCATTGTATGCTTTTAAATGTCCATTATCACTTTTTGCATCTTTAAAAAGCTATTTTTATCAATTATAATAGTGCAGTTATAGTTATTTTATTACCATGGCACAGATAGAAAAAAAATATTCACATGCATAAATCAGTCTAACCTGCTTATATGTTCAAGCGTGAAGTAATAGACTGGAATTTCAAGTAGGGGTTACAGTATGAAGAGATCTCTGTGGTTTGCCTCTGGAGTCTTTGCGTGCTTCTAGGAACAACGTGATCTGTGGTGGAGTGCATAGATAATAAATGAGAGACTCAGACTGGCCTCTACATGAACATTTCATATACCCAACAAGGTTGTCACCCTCTGAGGTTTAAATCTGAAAGGGAAATCAATCTTCTATTTGATTGTCACAAAGCTGTTGGGTTATGTTTAACATTTCATAAAAGTTTAATGTGTGTGCACTATAACCGGGAGCTTCCTCTGGGATATCTCCTATTAATCTGTCTTGGACAGCAGGTGAAGGTCTGGGGGAGTTGACAATAATAGGGTTTGACTGGTGTATATTTGTTGATCCTGCAAGTGATGGTCATTGGAAAGGAGATCTGTAATATTTTCCCTCACATTTTCATACCTTTGCTTATAGGCACTCATCTCCGGATCAGAATGTGCCTACTTCCGTACTTTAAAGAGTGCTAAAAGCAGTAGGACAAATGAGTTATATGTCTTTATAATTATAAAACAGTAGGCTAAAAATATCTGCCTCCGCCAAGATACAGAAGTCTGCTGCCGATATAGAGTTTACTATTTATATATTCCATAAGGCCGACAGCATGATTTCAAGTGTGATATTGCTGTTACAATAGTACCATAAACTATTTAATATTGACCCATTCCTGGCAGTGTTATTCCATAAATTGTGTAATGTACACATTAGGGTGTGTTCACACTTGTAGTTCGGTTCACTTGGTTTGTTTGGTCCAAACGCCCCCAAAAAAGGTCCGCTTATTGTTCACATTGGCAGTTTTACCACTGACCCTAAAGATACCGATCATAAAAGCATAGGAATATGTTCACAACCTGATTGGTTGGCTTTTTATTGTATATTTAGTAGTAGTGGGCCATTATCGGCGTTAACGTGCTGCGTTAACGTGAGACTCTTATCGGGCGATAAACAAAATATCGCCGTTAATCTATTCTCAAAGTTGGGTTGGGAGCTGGGTCTATACTACGCAAGCTATGACGACTTTCACCTTAATAGTTTAGCGCGGATGTATATCAGCGCTGAAATGCACTGTAGGGAGCGAGAACGAGTCTTCGAACCTGCTGCGTGATTGCCTACTATGAAATTACCACATCAAACGTGAACGCCGTCTTCCGAACTCAGGTGCGCACCCGCGAACCGTACTCGAGTCCTGATGAGCGTGACTGACATACTGTAAACAGAGAGCTGTAAATCTAATTTCTGCTCGTCGTTAGCGTTCTTTAGAGTATTTTTTCAGTAAGTAACATTCGCGGCAGATAGACGCAAGTGCCATTACGTACAGAAGCTTTGTAACAAAACCAACGGTTCAAAAACAAAAATATAAAAGTTGAACAGCTTTTTGCCACCTTCTCACTCGACGTCGTTACCAAGTAACCGGGTAAACAGCTGCTGCTTTGATCACGCAAATGCACCCCGGTTCGGACCCAAATAATATACTGTAATATGAACACGGTCCAGCGGGGGCAGGGGGAAGCAATCGAACTCGGGTTAAGTCCAGGCAATCGAAGTGTGAAAGCACCAGTCATTATTTGTGTATCACACATATTCTGAATGCCTTCAGCAGAATTCAAATGAGCCATTTTAATCTAGATTAATTCCAAGATCACAGTGAGATTAATCTAGATTAAAAAAATTAATCTATGCCCACCACTAATATTTAGAGACAGAATTTACAGAGCATCCAAAACAATGCTGTGTTAAATGCGCTCGTGAATGTGCGTAGCTACATATGAAGGTATTTTGACCATCTGAGCATTCGTTAAGAGCTTATAAAATGTGTAAAGGAGTCAAAACAGCGGCTGGAATCCCTCCGTCACACACACAAACCAAGATCTGTTGTGAGAAGACGCAGTTCTGACGCCTGTATCGAACTGTGAAGGGGCAACATCGCGACTATGGCGAGAAAAAAACAGTAATGCTTGAGCATTCTGCCCTTTTTAGGGTCGCATCTTGTGACATCATGTGCCATTGTTTCTTTACATGTCTTTGATCCACGTTGCATTCATATTTCAGTCGAACCACACCAGAGTTTATTTGGAAGTGGACCAAGACCCCTCTTTTCAGTGGTCTCGGTCCGCTTGTTTGATGCGCCCCAGGGTTCGGATGGCAGCGTTCACACTTATTAAAATGGAGCAATCCCACCAGGGTTTGTTTTACCAACCAAATATGCCAAGTGTGAACACACCCTTAGACACAATGTTGCTATTTACTTTGTTTTTGCTAGTTTTTTTGTTTTCCACTAACAAAAATATTTCCAAATGAAACCAGAGAAAAATATATCTCGCATTTCAGAGCAACACAGGGAACCTAATAGTGAACGCAACACACAATCCTGAAAAATTATTCACAAATCAATGAGCGTTTGTCAATTGCAAAGCTGTGTCCTAGTAAGACTGCATATCTTGGCTGCAAAATCATAACCTTTATGACGTAACCAACGGACTTACCAGACCCAGAATGCAAAACTCATTTCCTGGAGGGCCAAAGTCCTGCAGAGTTTAGCTTCAACCCTAATAAAAGCACCTGATCAAGCTAATCAATTTGAAAACTACAGTTATATGTGTTGGAGCAGGATTGGGACTAAACTCTGCAAGACTGTGACCGTCTAGTCTGTAGACCGTCTCTTTATATCACTCAATGCTTAGATGGAGACAAGGCAAGAAGCCTCGGAAGGATGTACACAATGTTTTTATAGAACAAGGTCACTTGTTTCATTCTGAAGCAGTGTTTTGTGCAGATCAGTTGGTGAATAATTCAATAGCTCACTTGTAAAGTCAAGTTTTGTTCTTGAATGAATCAGTGTTTTTAAACGAATCTGTTGAATAAATGATTCAATGACGCACTCGTATAGACAGTCACTTGTCGCCCACCTGTCACAACCTGCTAAATGAAACACACACTGACAATTTGTCTGGAACCATTCAAATTTGAGGACTAGAACTAACTCTTGTATAATATATTAACAAATAATTAAATAATTTGCAAAAAGAAGTTACTTTTGAATAGCTGTCCATGGATATTATTTTTGCTCCCTTAATGGCGTAGTTATGGCATCCACCAAAAACTGCACCATGCTAGTAAGCCAAACCTTGACATGTTGGTCATTAGAGCTCACAATGCAGATGAAAAAGGTTAATGGAGTGTGGAAAACCAAGCCTCAGAAAACATTGCAACAACACATACCCGCTCACAGACTGGAAGCACATTTTTCCTCACACATCCACATATTTTCACGGTTGCAATCAAGCTGTATAAAAGGAGCCTTTACTACATTAGAGGCTTTTGTTGAACATAAGGTTACAAAGTCTTCTCCCCACATTTTAACCTGGAGTGTGACTGGACTGCTCTAGACGAGAGGTTTCCTCATGAAACCATTAAGGTGACGGATGGTGACACTTTCCACGGATAGCAAGCTCATCTCGCCTCACGTACACCAGAGGGACAGGAAAACCTGACTGACTCTGTCAGGGTGGAATATGTATGCACACAATGAGAGAGAACAGCTGTGTATAATTCATGGTTCTAACAATGTGACCTTTTCTAGATATGCACCATTACACTAAGCCGTCCCATACTGAGTGGGCTGTGTCATTTTACAATAGGGCTTTTTCAGTGGATATATAATCCCTGCTGCTTTGAACGGTTTCTCTGGAGGCTTCACATCTACTGAATGCATTACTGGTACCTCCTTTCAAGATCAAACCCCTAGTCTCCAATCACACCACTACATGCCACTCAAACGGCTTTCATCTCAGCATCGAAAGCCGTGGGGTTGCATATCTGAGAGCTCAGTGGCAACACTCATGCTCACGCACATGATGTAATGGAAGCCAGGAGACTTTCACCTCAGTTAAAATGGATAATGCTAAAGGCAGTTGAGTTAAAACAAAACTATTCTCGTAATATTTTGGCATCACTGATACCAGAGAGCAGGTAGTCTTGATTCCAGAAATAATGTGAAGGTCCTAAAAACCACACTCAATATGTGTTTAAAATCTGGATAGATCTATAATGATTAAAGATGGATGAATTTAAAAATATTCAGTTTTATTAAAGGGTCAAGGCTTGGCTGGTTAGCCTGACCCTGTTAGCTGTTATGTGCTGTAACTGCCAAAATCATCTTGACAGCCATTTTAAATAAGCTGTGTATGGCGAGTTGCTGTCAGTGCTTTCTCCAGTGGTTATTTAAGATGTGAGATATTTTATATGGAGATGTTGTTTGGATTTTCTCACATAAGATTCAGTTTGTTCCAAATCAAAACTAGCCAGGTCACGCAAAGGTCAGAACAATAAATAAAATATCATATCAGAAATATTAATACTCAAAAGGTAAATTCTACAACATCAGTGCTATTATTGATTTTACTATATGACTTGACTGGGAATATAGTGGAGTCGATTTAAATGCAGACGTTGCATGAATTCTCTAATTATCACTCTCTGGGAGACATTTTCCCATATGTCAGAAGATGATAAGTAAAGAAGAGCTGAATAGAGCGTAAAAATATGCATTATATAGTAAGGCAGATGCCTGATGGTGCAGGACCCCCTGGAAAGATATGATTTGAAACTTGCCAAGAAAAACTGAAATATGCATAAGCAAACAAAACCTTTTCAGTATAAGCATTGGTAACACTTTACAACACGGGTGCACTAATATGCATTCATTCATACTTTAATGCACAGCTAATCATGAATTAATGTATGATGCATACAGAACTAAACCATTCATTAATGATTACTGCTGTTTTGATTAATAGATTAATATATGAAATGCTATTAATGAAATGTGTCACCTTGCATTAATTCCTTAAAGCTACATGTTATTTTTCGCCAATAGAGATTGCTTATGCAAAACAAAGGCGTAGCTTGATGACGCCTTGATTTCGCGGAGCTTTTATTATGCCGCAGAGGAGAGCTTCTGCTTCTTCTGCTCATGCATATGGTAACGCAGCGCTGTTTTATCATATTAGATCTGAATATGTTGAAAGTTATATGTTATAATGCTATTCTGTGCATTCACTAGGTGGCTACTATGAGACACTTGTTGCACACTGCAGTGAGTTGAGTTAAATATTAGGTATGCAAACTCACGGTAAATCAAGAAAACAAGATTTAAACAATAAGACTAAACGTGTTGAGCTATATTACAATGATTAGTTTCTGCCGATGAATGTATCCAAACAGTTGCTAGTCTGTCTAATAAAATATAATATATTAGTGTCTTTGTTGTTTCCAGCATTTCTACAAAATAAAACAAGAAATTGAGGATAATGTCATAGGTGACGTACGGCCCGTGTCCTTGTTAAAATTGCTTATTTCTCTGGATTTTAACATTCTTGGAACAATTTGGGATAATGCAAGAACACAAGTAAACAAAATATAACATTGTTCTAGTGTTTTTTGGATATTTTAATCCAAAAATAGTACATAGTGTGCCTTTAACGAAGTTTAAATGAATGTGTTAATTACCACAATGGGTCAAAGCCATGTCACTTCCAGTTGTCTACTTTTATTCATCATTAGCTAATGATTTGCAAAGATATCATGTTATGACTTTACATTAAAGCAGATGACTATTAACTCATTATTAAATATGCCAACAGGCTATCCTATATGATACAAACTGCCAGTAGAATGTAATTTAGTTGTAAGTAGCCTTTTATGTAAACTGAATGTTTGTTTATCTACCTCGAGGAGATCACACTTCAACACCTGAAGCGCCTGACAGACTTCATGAGGGAGTTGAGGCTGGAGGTTAAAGATTCCCCGCTGTCATACTGAGAGATGCTTCAGACTGAAGTGTGATCATTCTGGGCTGGATGAGAGCCCTGCTCATGACAGTTATATTGATGCTCAGTAACTGAGCTCTGAATTAACACTTCTTTAAGAGCTTTTCATCGGATGAGTGTAAAATGTGGGTAGAGGAACGAGTATGCTTCTCAGTGACATGCAATGCTAATATGCTGTTAATATGAATGAATGTCATTTACCTAATAAAGAGTCGATTTCTCAGTTTTTAGTCACATTTCTTAAAAAAAAAAAAAAAAACCCACTTACTTTAATGACTTCTATTTAACAATTCAATGGTTTGGCTAGTGCCAGACGGAAAGATGCGTGTGCAGCTATGCTCTTGTTGCAATGCTCCTTATTTTTAAGTAATTTGGGATAAAAGTGTCTGATAAATTACTATAAATGTGAATAAATGTAAATCCCTTCGCCCTCTTCTCCCTGTAATTATCTGATCCCATTAAAGGCACAAAAACCAACTATTTTCTGAAGAGAGTCTGATACATCAAGCAACTGTATGTAATGTATCACACATTTGGGATTTTAAAGCAATAATCCCTACACTAATCTCTACACTGCCTAAAGAAAGGGCAGTTATCAAATTCCCATCCAAAATGAAAGCTGCTCGCAGCCAGAAGCAAAGCATGCAGAAATCTTGTCACAAAAGTAGTCTGACAGAATTCATTATCTTACAGTTGATTGCTTGGTTGTACTTCTCAACTTGCAAAACAACACAATTCATCACAAGGAATGATTTCTGAGGTGAAAGTCTTGTGGTACCTCAAGGCCCCTGGAATTAGTTTTACAAAGATGAAATTACTCGGGGTCACAAGGAACAGAGACGGATAAATGTTGCAATTTTACCTGCATTTCAGTCACAATGAGAGTGTAAATGAGGGTTAGTCCATTGTACCGAGGAAGGCCTCCAGGATGATGCTAATGATCCTCCAGGCAGAAGCACATTAATTCAATTGAGATATGTGAAATGAAAGTCCCTGTGTTATAATTCATTCATTGAATATTTGCTGCTGCAGAATGTTAGGGAGAATCTTTGCACTGGTTGTAACAGGCCTTTTCACTGAATGAAATGAAAGGCAACAGATGAGGGTCTGTGCCATAGGCAATAAAAAAATATGGACGACAACTTCATTCTCTTCCGCTAAAGAAAAGTGAAGCCGCTGGAGGAGCCGCTGACATCTTGCACAGATTTGGGACAGAGTCTATGCAGTAGGAAGTAGAGCTGCGATATCAAAAGCCCACCCACACTCTTGCAGATGCAGAACAATTCATTATGTCGGTGTGAAAAAAACAAAACAGATATGGAAATGTAGAAATTAAAGCTAAAGCTCCAATCCCCTCCCAAAAATCTTGACAAAAGTCTGTTGGTGCTTCAGTGATGACTTCAATTGGAGAAGCCGTCAATCTCAGCTGTCAATCATGACCTCACACCCCCTATTTTTATATCTAATAACTAACTAACACCAAACTTATTTAAAAAACGAAAACTTGAAATGAAATCAGCGTGATTAAAAACTGCCTAAAATGAAAGAAACCAACTTTGGAGCTTGTTTTGCGTCCATTAGAATATACGGAGGGGGTTTTAACCCAAACTGGGACCAACCACCTGGGAGACGTGCCAGGTTAAATTTTTAACATGAGTGCGGCTGATAGAGAATAAGGCCCTGTCCCAAATTAAGTGCACTTTGAGGGTGCATAGCAGCCGCAAAGGGGGTGCTCACGAGCACCATTCTTTAAGCTTAAATGACGAATGGGACACCCTACGGTCTTGTGCACTTGTGTAACGGACAGGCGCATGAAACAGCTATTGTAAGTCCACAAGACTGAAAGTGCAAATGAAGTGTGCCATTTGGGACAGGGCCTATCTAGGTAATACTGTTGAGTTTTATTTTAGGTGTAATTATGGTAAACATTCACACACAAACTTCTTTGTGAATGGGTGTTTCCTCAACTCTAGGTAGCTTTATTTCCCAGATGTTGATGTTTTATCAAATCCAACAGATTTCAAAGCTTATTTTTTTAAAACGAAGATCACACTAAAACATTCTTGGAAAGTTCCTGGAGGCCAATTCACACCGCAGCGACAGACAGCAACGGAGACTTCGTCTGGTTTTATCGGATCAACGTGTCGGAGTCAGCTGGCGCCTGTCGGAGCTTGTTTCGCCGATTGAACACACGGAATTAGATTTAGAATGTCTGAGAAATGATGTGTTGTAATCTGGTGACTGTCTGCGTTGATCTACGTCTGTCGGCGCAGTGTGAATTGGCCTTTGATTAATTTACACTGATGAAAATGATTCTGTGGTGAAGTAAATAGTACAGAATAAAAACAAATGTAATTTCTACCTGAATAAGTTAGTTCAGTCAAGAATTGAAACCAAGTAAATGCTTTTAGTACTCAATTTAAGCATGTAGACATTAAAGCATGCTGTTTTAAAATTAAGTAAAACCAACTTTCTGATACTGGCGTTCCATCATGCACTGGGGCATGAATAATTAAATAAGGTTGCATTTTCCACTGTTTTCCAGCTGTATTTACACTGTTCTATCATCGTTTTTGTTGTTAGGTTTAGTAACTTGCTGTTTTGTGACATCTGGAGTTCATTTTCTACTCAAAATACACATTCATACTTAAAAAATGGTCCAATGAATGTTACCATTTTTGTGTATCAAGTATTGAGATCTCTGTGTTTAGGTGAGTGCCACATTACTTCAATAATGAAGATATGTCATCTACACAATATCTACAGTATTATTTACTTACGTTCCAATTAAAACAGGCTATTCTTTAAAAGCATGGCTCAATTCAGTGTCAGTGTTGAGTAAAATGTACTTGATATCCAGTATTGCAAAGTAAACTTCAACTAAGTAAAAATCACTCAACAAACTTTAACTGGTCAAGGTAAAGGTACTTGTTTTCTTTGTTAATTTTGTGTTAATTCCATATGTGAAATGTAATTACATCTTTTTTCCCAGTATATTTTATCAGATTCATATAATGACTTATTTTCTTGTCTCAGATTCTAACTTTCAATGTAAAAACAATGAAAATATAAATTATCTTATTACATTTAAAACCTAAATATATTTATATTTCGATCAAAAATACTATTTTAATTCCTGTGATGGCAAAGCTGAATTTTCAGGATCATTACTCCAGTCTCTCGCTCTCTCTCTATATATATATATAATGCCATTATTCCCACCACAGAAAAAGAAAATAAATGCTATGAATTTCTCAAGACAATGACCCCATCATGACTCCCTTGATGATACATGTGCACAGAAGTTCATGACCCCATGGACGCATGCGGTATGATGTCATGTCTTCTTACAAAAACAAGACCATTATATCCTTCTCGGGCATTTTTCTACTCTGTATTCTGCTGTGTAGGTAGTTCTGTGACAGCACATGTTCGATTAGCGTTCGTTCAGGGATGTGACAAATGTTTGTCTCTGCTCTGAGGTCTCTCAGGCCTGACTGCGCCTTGAGAGTCCCACACAGATCCAGTGCAGGTGGGAGTTTCCCTTCTGAGTTACAATCCTGATTTCCCTCCCGCCAGCACAATACATCAAAATGTGGCCAAACAAGGCTGTTAACCTGTCGGTCTCCAAAGGATAATTTTTTTTTTTTACTATTTGTAGCCTATCTCCTATCTATCTTGGTTGTTTGCGATCAAGGCACTGATTTGCTACAGAACTCAGAGGTGTATAAGAAGTGACTTTTCACTAAAATCTAGGATGATAACATGAGACACATTATTAGCATTAGTTCCATCAACTCTGCAGAGACAAGCCAGAAATATGAAAATCTAGAGATTAAATAGAATTGAGAAGGTTTCATGATGCATTCAAATGAACTTCCTCATGTTAAGACCCCTTTATGCATAAAAAAATCAATTAGGGTGAATTCAGATGGAAAATTAAGGTGCACGTCTTCTCAATGGCTGAGGACTCATTATTAGAAATAAACCAACTTTCAGCTAAATTTACTGCATAAGAGTTTATAAATTGCTGAAATGGAAGAAAAAAAAAAATGTCAAAAACATCATGCAACAACTTCCATCAATTCATGCATGAAACTTTCCCCTGTCGCTTTATGGGCAGTAAATGAGTTCCCAGCCATTCTGAACAGAGTCTGCTTCGCAGTGCGCTACAAATGATTCACAGCCCCAGTGGTGCTAATTAGAGACAGGATGTGCATTGGGACTACTTAAAGTGATGATGAAGGGAGAGATGATGCACAGTGAGCTCACCTTTACAGCACCTAGATATTCTCATTTTCCAGCTGAACTCTCCCTCATTGATTTTGCATTATTTCAAATTGCCAAACTAAGAAAGAGTGTTTGAAGCCCACAGAAAACGAATCGCGTAATTATGTTGTTTTGCAGCAGGAATAAACAATGGGTTTCATTATACATGAACAATTTACAAGGATAAGCGGGTGACCTGAGGTTATTAGAACATAGCGAGCTGTCTGTCGCTTGTTATCGTCAATTGCCGCGGTATTGTTCGCTGGTTTTCAAAGGGAATCTGAATGGAATTGTAAACACCGTCCGTCAGCCATCAGCTGCTAGATGAAGCCAGGTCCGATCAGTCAATAATTAGTTTATACGTGATTCACAGCAGATCAAAACTCTTCTGATGGATCCTCTGGGCTTGATGTAGGTTAAGACCCAAGTGGAGATGCACATTGATTTTGGAGCGAATGCGAGAAGCGGCGTTATCGACTGTTGTGGCTTGAACCTCAGTCCATTAGCTTCACAAATGGCGGTCCGAGACATTCCCGCGATCAATCTGTAATGTGTTCTTACATCTCAAATAAGACCGTGCCTATTATGACATTGGCCGAAAGCTATTTGAGGTCCATGCAAATGACTGCAGCATTGTCTCCAGTCCCGCGCTCTGCGTTGGGTAAAACACAGTAGAGAGAAACAACACAGGATATTCCTGAGAGATACACAGGACAGTCAGTCAATGGAAGCGCAACACTCAGAGGACTTGCCCGGCAGCCCGGATACTTTCAGCGAGTCAAGAGAAAGTCATTGCTGTTCGACATGCCATTCACGTGCCACCTCGACTCAGGTTTGCTCTCTTAGCTCCATAAGAGCTCTTCTCATCTGCCATTTTCAATATCATGCCCGGAGGCAGTCCTGATGCTGTGAAATGTGCTGTGAAAGAGATGGGAGAATCCCCTCTGCTCCTTTATTCAATACAGTACTCTCTTTAGATGTCTAAACTGAAGTGGGGCAATTTGGAGAGAATGAATTCTGACAAACAGGCAATTGAACGACCATAAATACGCGGTTAGGATATTAGCGCTGACATTTTCCTTTAATCCATTTGTCAGTCATGTGCTGACTCCTTCTTAATGACCTGCTATCATGGCATAAAGATTGCTGACATGCTCAATCTCATTTCCTCCCCTAACCAGCAAAAGGGACACGGCCCGGGTTCCTTAAAAGTCATACTGATGACCACGGATGTGTTGGCCTTTAACTGAGTGTTTTATGCACCTTGCTTTATGGCCCCATGTATATTGATACAGTGATGTAAAATTGATATGTTGAGCTCATTAGGAGGAACCGGTGTCTTGCATCAACCTCCTCCGAGGGCATTGAAGACTCTCAATAGAGTGTTTAATGAATATTAAACTGTATGTTTGGTCTCATAAAAATGCAATCACACCGTCATCAAAGAACTTTCTGGCGGAATTAATGTAAATCATGCCGGTAATTATGTGTGGATGGCAGAGAAAAAGCATTTAAACATGTTTTTTTTTTTGGGGCAAACTTCATGAATGTTGTTTATGTTAAATGTTTGTAAATATTTAAAAGCATTGCACACAGCATGTATATCTTTTCAGTCAGTTAGATTTTTCTGTCTAGATGTTTCTTCACATATTTGATTTAACTTAAAGACTTACAAGATAGAAGATCGAAGTGTGTAAAAAAAATCCCTCCACTTTTTACCTCTATAAGTGAATGACTTGCATAATACATTGACTTAAAAAGTTAACAGATTGAACAAATTGTAGAGTTGTCACATTCGTATTTCCTACAGCTAAGGCTGTATATGACACATAACCGTTTTTATTTTTATATCGCAAATATTAATTTCTTTAATTATATTTTAATACATTTTTTTAACCTAATTAATTTTTTAAGTCTTTAGAGGACTCCTTATAGAGAGCCATTCATTAAGTCGTTGAGTGAGTCTGTTTCTAAGACGTGTCATCTGAGAGAAAGAGTATAATAATGATTACTGCATTAAGAGATATTACAATTAGGGATGCACCGAAATCAAAATTCTTGGCCGAAACCGGAAACTGAAAAAGAGGAAACAAAGGCCGAAAGCCGAAAACCGAAACACCAAAAGAAATTATGCCAATTATTAGTACCATTGCATTTATGGCTATGACTGTGTAACTTTGCTAAAGATCAAGGCATTGCAAGTGCATAAATTGATATTAAAGTTTCAAATAATAAATGAATTCCAAATTTTGCAAATATTTATTTAGCACATTGCAAAAATGCACAGTATAAAATAAAATTCAAACTAAAAATGTTTAACTTGACCTCACTCATGTGTACATTAAATAATAATGTACAGGCCTACAGAAAGGTACAGCAATTTAATAAAGTAATCAAACATAAAATAACTGCATTTCTAACTGTTTAAATTAAAGATTAATCCTTATTAAACTTACAAAAGCTAACTCAATCAAGAGTGATGTCCTTATCTTTTGTTGAAATTAAACAGACCGCAGTAAAGGTTACTGCCCCTTTAAGACCTAATGCACGGATATGCGTCGTCTTTCTCGACTGTATACAGTTAACTTAAGGCATATAAAGACTAAGGATACTCATCAAGATGGACATGTTGACATACTTTTTGTGTGAGTTTGTCCGTTTAAGCGCAAGACTTGAAAGAGAACTCAATATTTGCGCGCTGTGAGACGAGTGCGCGCTTTCGGATGAGTGCACAGAGACAGATCTTATCTCAGCGCGAGTTCTCATTCGCGTCTTCTGGCTCTACACCCGGTGATGACGCGAAAACGACTGGTCATATTCGAACATACAGCAGCACTCGCATTCATTGAACAAAGTTTACAAAGAGAGACCATTTAGCCCACGTTTTTCTTTTATTATCGCTGTTGTTGTAGTGTATCACTGAGGAGCCAGCACGTGTATCCATTAACAGAAACATAAACAAAGCATTATTTTCAAGTTACAACCCATAGATGCTCAGATGTGAGATGAACCACATACGTGCACACCGCAGACATGTTGCTTGTTTAGACCGTTTAGACAAGCACGGGAAGGTTGTGGTTTCTGTTTGCGTCATCACAACATTTTGGCCGTATTGTTTCGGTGATAAAAGTCTTTCGGCCGAAAACCGAAAATGCACTTTTGTGCCATTTTCGGCCTAAAATTTTTCGGTGGCCGAATATTCGGTGCATCCCTACTATGCTTTATTGGGGCGTTGTTCAGTTATGCACAAAGAGCTGAGCAGATTCTGCATTAGAAATGACCATTAAATATCTACTAGAACTCATTACACAATCCAAAAAGGAACTTCCAAATAAAATCTGAATAATAAAATAATATGCCGGAGTCTTATCAAGAATAGCTGAGAATATTGTTAGTTATTAATAAAGGCAAGTAAAAAAAAAAAAAAAAACACGGGTCAAAGAACAGGACCAGTAAACCGTGGATCAATTGAATGATGAAAAGTTCAGTCTTTCCCTAACATAAAATAAGTTTATTAAAGAGTGCTATTAGTATACTTTTAAACTAAGAAAGGATACTTTCAGTCTAGTTTATATGTACTTCTAAGAACCATATTTAAAATTAATCTTGACATATACTTGACTTATACAGACAGAAAAGTCTATATTTGGCCTATGCTTGTACTCAATCTTTTGATCGAGATATACTTAAAAGTATAATTAAGTATTAAGTATACTTGGCTTGAGTTTACTCTCTTGATTGGGTAACATATTAAATACTTATCAGTACCTATAAATTCACTTGTAGTATAGTTGCAGTACAAATGAAAAGCGTAGTTGTAAACTCAAGTTGTGTACTCAAGGTTTACTGTTACACTTAAAGTATACTTAAATGCAAACTTTTATATTCTAAAAAGTGGGCCAATATAGCAGTCCAGTATGATTCAGGACCGTAAACCCTGATTAGCCTTACGTTTCCACCGCCAACAGTACCATTATGATAAGCGTGGTGTAGCGATCAATATCATTTTCGCACCAAGAAGAAAGCGGCACAGTAAACAACAATGGCGACATACAGCAGATCTTGTTCTTCTTACTGTGCGATTTTGGCCACGATTTTGCCGTCTGAGACCAATTTTGCAAATCCTAAAAGATTCCTCTGATCCTAGGCTAAAATCTGAAGTCTTTGATCGTTAGTTTGACATGTTCACCGGCAGCCGATTAATGACCGATGTGATCAAATTTGAGCTCAGATGAAATTCTGGCAGTGTCAGAAGATTTGGTGCACAGTCCTGCAGTGTGACTTCTCCTATGACGACCATCAAATTATCTTCATTTTTCAAGACAAACTATGACCAAAATGAGTGCTAGAGATTGTTTTTAGCCACCATTTCTATACTGCGTGTAATGAAGCTCACTGTCACCGAACGCGTCATTCATTGATGATGTAAAACTCTGGACAATTTTCTTGCATGCGTCAGTTTTAGCGCACCTCAAATAGTGTACAGTCTGACATGTGACATTAATGACAACTTTGTGACATGGCTTACAGAGGGGATCATGTTCGTACAGTCTGACAAGATACAATCTTAAAGTACTATACATCACACAGTGTGTACCCGGTTTAAGGCACGTGGCCTTACTGAACCGTAATGGTGGGGTTACAACCCTACTCTTTTTCCAAAGGACATCCTTGGATTTTTATGACCACAGAGAGTCAGGACCTTGGTTTAACGTCTCATCCGAAGCATGGGTATACTTAATAAAGTATACTTAAAACTGTACTTGAACTTTACATTAAGTATACTTAATAAAAATGAACTTGAAGTATACTTATAGAGGGTTTGCACCTACAGCTTCCACGTGGCTTGGTCAGTTACCCGGATGAGCGGCCATATTGGAGGTACTAGGATGTAAACAACAGCACGTATTGCAAGGTTAATATACCACGAAGACTAATTTCTATTCATTTATTATGTCTAAAACACAGAAAAACGCGTGGAAGCTGTGAAATCATAAAGAGAAGGACCCAGTAAGCAGGAAAGAGCGCGATATTTTAAGAAACTTAAGTTAATAGGCGGTAAAGATCCGTATGAGCTAGCTCTTTTGTCATGGACTGTCAACCCGACAATTCTCCCTTCGATTTCTTATCCGGACATAGTAAACTACTTCTTTTTTTCGCCAAGCCCATACACAGCTGAAGACCTCAAATGTTACAAAGGTTTTTTTAAGTAAAGTTTTTTGTAACTTTGTGCAATTGTTTTATGCAGTGAACCGTTCTGCAGCTTCACGTTATTATTTACATCTCTGATGTACAGATTAAGTGTATTTTTTTCCCTTAAGCACTTCAGGCACTTTTTTCCCCAATAAGGCTTAAAGTTTTATTTTAATAATTATTTTATTTATTTCCTTTTTAAAATGTAATGTGTTAATATAACAATTCACGCTATTTGTTGTTGTACAGTTTTATTTAGTAGAGTACGTTTTCACATAATTTGTACATCATACAATAAAGTAAAAAGTTGTGGCATACCATACCCAGCTGTTCTATTGCTCTTTTAATAAGTTGCTGTCACTGCCAAGTTGTTCTAATGACAGTGGTATACTGTTTGTTGCTACAGAACTATACTATTTACAATGAAATAACATCAGTGAATACCCTGGAAGCTGTTGCTATTGACACATTGAACAGGAAGGTTGTAGAAACATAGTCTCATTAATGTAACAAACGCGAATGTTGTCAAGATTCTTGCCCTTGAAATCCTGGTTCAGTTTGGCCAACCACAAACGCCTTCTTTCCTCAGACAGTTTTTTTTTTGCACTCCTCTCCTTGATTTGTTATTATTTTTAGTATTCTATAAAACTCCCAATGTTTTTCCCGGTCTGACCGATTAGTACAGCTTAAAACAAGTCAATAATGGACCATTTTCAGCAGATATAATCAGCAAAAAAGTGCGCGTTCCGTTCGGTTCAGTAGCATTGTTTACGTTTAGTATCGCCAATATGGCTGACTTCCGGATTGATGACGTGTCGTGAAAACACACTATTTGTTTGTTGGATTGAAAAGAAAAAGTAATAAAACAATTGGCACTATTTCTTTACGGTGTCAACCAAATTGAAATAACACTTAGGTTGGTAATAAATAGGATAAGGATGATGCATGGTGAATGTCTGGAGTAAACAAATCCTTCATTAAAAAGTTAAAAGAAAATGTCTATTACATAAAATGTTATAGACTACATTTGACATAACACAACACACAGTTTAGACATAAAAATAAAATATAATTAAGTCAACAGCACGATATTTTATAAGCGTAATCCATTCTTTTTATTATATTTTAGATCCGTATTATCAAAGAAACCCGCCCTTTAAAATGGCGCGCGGGCGGCAACTTTAACCAATTCCTAAAAGAGCTCATTAACACAAAACTCAACTCTGAATATACAAATAAATAACGACATTCGAACACACCATGTGACACAGACCAGAACTAAAACATGTCAACCACCGATATTGATCAAAATCTTGACTTAATTTGAATCCTTAACTACAGAGCTCATTTGCAACATACCTGTCTCGCTGAAACCCAAAGCTGTTCTAACGAGAACGCAACGCGATTGGGCAATTCAGTATGATGTCACTAAAACATGAAACTCAAAATATTATTTTAAAACAAAGATGAACATTTCCCCCATATTCTTATACGGATATGAAGAGCAATATGTGCATAGAGACACAAACATAAAATATAAATAGATAACATTTATTTCTGCGGGAGATGACTTTAGTTTGCTGGAATGGTCACAAAACTCTAAAGCAGGGCTCAACATTAAGTCTTTTTCATGTGCTTGTCCTCAGGACAAGTAAATCGTCATTCACTTGTCCGAGTAAAACATTTGCTTTTCCGAAAAAAAAGAGAAAAAAGTTGTCCGATTTTTTATTTTATTTTTTTGTGTTGTAAATATAATTTATTCTGAAGCATCTGTGTTAAGTCAGCTTTGACATATTTAAATTTTTACCTTTATAAATGTATAATAAAAATAAATTATATATATATATATACAGGTCCTTCTCAAAAAATTTGCATGTGATAAAAGTTCATTATTTTCCATAATGTAATGATAAAATTAAACTTTCATATATTTTAGATTTATTGCCACCCAACTGAGATATTTCAGGTCTTTTATTGTTTTAATACTGATGATTTTGCCATACAGCTCATGAAAACCCAAAATTCCTATCTCAAAAATTGAGCATATTTCATCCGACCAATAAAAGAAAAGTGTTTTTAATACAAAAAAAAGTCAACCTTCAAATAATTATGTTCAGTTATGCACTCAATACTTGGTGGGGAATCCTTTTGCAGAAATGACTGCTTCAATGCGGCGTGGCATGGAGGCAATCAGCCTGTGGCACTGCTGAGGTGTTATGGAGGCCCAGGATGCTTCGATAAGCGCCTTAAGCTCATCCAGAGTGTTGGGTCTTGCGTCTTTCAACTTTCTCTTCACAATATCCCACAGATTCTCTATGGGGTTCAGGTCAGGAGAGTTGGCAGGCCAATTGAGTAATACCATGGTCAGTAAACCATTTACCAGTGGTTTTGGCACTGTGAGCAGGTGCCAGGTCGTGCTGAAAAACGAAATCTTCATCTCCATAAATCTTTTCAGCAGATGGAAGCATGAAGTGCTCCAAAATCTCCTGATAGCTAGCTGCATTGACCCTGCCCTTGATAAAACACAGTGGACCAACACCAGCAGCTGACATGGCACCCCAGACCATCACTGACTGTGGGTACTTGACACTGGACTTCAGGCATTTTGGTATTTCCTTCTCCCCAGTCTTCCTCCAGACTCTGGCACCTTGATTTCGAATGACATGCAAATTGTGAGCTATGGTCCAGTGCTGCTTCTCTGTAGCCCAGGTCAGGCGCTTCTGCCGCTGTTTCTGGTTCAAAAGTGGCTTGACCTGGGGATTGCGGCACCTGTAGCCCATTTCCTGCACACGCCTGTGCACGGTGGCTCTGGATGTTTCTACTCCAGACTCAGTTCACTGCTTCCGCAGGTCCCTCAAGTTCTGGAATCGGTCCTTCTCCACAATCTTCCTCAGGGTCCGGTCACCTCTTCGTTGTGCAGCGTTTTGCCACACTTTTCCTTCCCACAGACTTCCCACTGAGGTGCCTTGATACAGCACTCTGGGAACAGCCTATTCGTTCAGAAATGTCTTTCTGTGTCTTACCCTCTCGCTTGAGGGTGTCAATGATGGCCTTCTGGACAGCAGTCAGGTCGGCAGTCTTACCCATGATTGCGGTTTTGAGTAATGAACCAGGCTGGGAGTTTTTAAAAGCCTCAGGAATCTTTTGCAGGTGTTTAGAGTTAATTAGTTGATTCAGATGATTAGGTTAATAGCTCGTTTAGAGAACCTTTTCATGATATGCTAATTTTTTGAGAATTTGGGGTTTTCATGAGCTGTATGCCAAAATCATCAGTATTAAAACAATAAAAGACCTGAAATATTTCAGTTGGTGTGCAATGAATCTAAAATATATGAAAGTTTAATTTTTATCATTACATTATGGAAAAAAATGAACTTTTATCACAATTTGCTAATTTTTTGAGAAGGACCTGTATATAAATATATAATTTCATTTTACATTTTTGAATTTGATTAATTAAATTAGAATAATAAGACACTATAGGGCTGTTACCAATCAAATAATTTACACTGAAAAATAAAAAATGTATGAGATTGCTTTGAATATTTTTTGAAAGAATGATACTTTTAAGCATGAAACTAAACCGCCAGTAGGTGGCGGCAGGTGACATTCAAACGATGAAATTAAATCAGTATCACATTTTCAATCGTGATGGTATACAGCACTCTTGGTCGTGTTATGTTGCTTAACTGTATCATATGTTAAAAATATAAAAACTCCACATTTTGAATTTTTACCACAGTAAGTTCATTTGTTGCGATATCTCCCAATGAGGCCCTAGATAAAGGCTGGCCCACCAGCTATTCCAGGTCTAACCAGCTTGAACCAACATGGAATTCATTCCAACTATTGCACTAAACAATTGGGTAACACAAAATGTTGATTGTTCTGTCTTTTAAAACATATTTAAGATTCATTAATAGCATTGCAGCGCTCTAGCACTAGTGTGCAGGGAGTCCCTGAGATGTAAACCAATTAACCAGGCAAAACTACAGTCTTTTCTGGGTAAGTGGATGACTGACCTTTGAAAACTGTGACATTTTAACTTAAGAGCTCTCGTATGAGTCAGGTGGACTTGAAAGACTTGGGTAATATATTGGAAACTGGGACAGTGGGAGTAAAACTTTACATGACCAAAAAATAATATTTTAGGCATGTAATGTATGGTCATGAGCAGTTCACAACTGATGGTTCAAATTATGAGCTAGCTGTGTTATAGTCATAGTTATAGTATAAAATAATATAATTATCATTAGCATTATTTGTTGCCTTGGTTGGCAGAACATCTTCATAACATCTTCAGAAAGGACTTAATATTTTTTGAATAAATATGCAAGCGAAATATATGAACCAGCATGTAGGACGTATATATCAATATAAAATATTCATATGCATAGACATGACAAACAAGCTGACGAAAAGAAAAAGCAGGGGGAATAAACATGTTATCGTTTGAAATACAGCCAAGCGTTCAATAGGCCTATCCTCCATATGACATCCAAAGACAGACAGTGAAATTTAATGCAGGCAAATCTAGACAGTTTTCCAAGTATGTTATTAAATAATATGAATCACTGAGATAGAAACAGAGCCTCAGCTGGGAGAATTGTTTTAAATCAAATTTCCACCTTGAATGAAAATTACAACATATTATCCATGACAAAGAGTAAATCAGGGGAAAAATGAGCCACACAAAGAATCAGTCTCAAGCTCGTGGAGCTTTTGCTTTGGATTCTGGGAAACCGTAGCCATGAAAAAAGAGGTAATTAAAACAATAAGCTGCCTTAATAACTTTCTGACAGTCTGCTGATTATCTATCTGCCATGTATGTCTAGAGAATAATGAGAGTGAAATGAGAATACAACAATAATTTTAGCTAGGAAATTGACATGACTTCAGTATGCAAAATATATCTAGTGAATAAAAGTTCCTATTTCACTTTAAAAATAAGCAATGGTAACCTCCTGTTTTTCAATTATTTTGTATCATGTTAAATTAATCTACAGTAAATTATCATGCTTTTTATTTCAGCTCCTTCATGCTAATAATACACCAATTACATACTGTTGTTATGTAACAACCCAACACTGAATAATTCTTTCTGTAGAGTGAATATTTTATGACTACCTCCAAATAGTATTTTTCTAAGTTGAACTTGCTCCACTGTCCTTCAAAAAGGTTTGATAAAACTGAAGAAGTACACTGCATTTTTAAGGTGTAGCACACTCTAAAAAAGCTTGGGTTATTTTTTTCTACTCAAATCCTGGGTTGAGCCTTTTTGGTAATTTTCAGCGTTTGAGTAGTTCTTGTGTTACCCAGCTCCTGGGTCAGACGTAACAACCCAGAGTTTGAGTAGTTTTTGTGTTACCCAGCTCCTGGGTCAGACGTAACAACCCAGTGTTTGAGTAGTTTTTGTGTTACCCAGCTCCTGGGTCAGACGTAACAACCCAGTGTTTGGGTAGTTTTTGTGTTACCCAGCTCCTGGGTCAGACGTAACAACCCAGTGTTTGAGTAGTTTTGTGTTACCCAGCTCCTGGGTCAGGCGTAACAACCCAGTGTTTGGGTAGTTTTTGTGTTACCCAGCTCCTGGGTCAGACGTAACAACCCAGAGTTTGAGTAGTTTTTGTGTTACCCAGCTCCTGGGTCAGACGTAACAACCCAGTGTTTGAGTAGTTTTTGTGTTACCCAGCTCCTGGGTCAGACATAACAACCCAGTGTTTGAGTAGTTTTTGTGTTACCCAGCTCCTGGGTCAGGCGTTACAATCCAGTGTTTGGGTAGTTTTTGTGTTACCCAGCTCCTGGGTCAGGCGTTACAACCCAGTGTTTGGGTAGTTTTTGTGTTACTCAGCTCCTGAGTCAGACGTAACAACCCAGTGTTTGGGTAGTTTTTGTGTTACCCAGCTCCTGGGTCAGACGCGTTACAATCCAGTGTTTGGGTAGTTTTGTGTTACCCAGCTCCTGAGTCAGACGTAACAACCCAGTGTTTGGGTAGTTTTGTGTAACCCAGCTCCTGAGTCAGGCGTAACAACCCAGTGTTTGGGTAGTTTTTGTGTTACCCAGCTCCTGGGTCAGACGTTACAACCCAGTGTTTGGGTAGTTTTGTGTTACTCAGCTCCTGAGTCAGGCGTTACAACCCAGTGTTTGGGTAGTTTTGTGTTACCCAGCTCCTGAGTCAGACGTAACAACCCAGTGTTTGGGTAGTTTTGTGTTAACCAGCTCCTGGGTCAGACGTTACAATCCAGTGTTTGGGTAGTTTTGTGTTAACCAGCTCCTGGGTCAGTAACAACCCAGTGTTTGGGTAGTTTTGTGTTACTCAGCTCCTGGGTCAGACGTAACAACCCAGTGTTTGGGTAGTTTTGTGTTACCCAGCTCCTGGGTCAGGCGTAACAACCCAGTGTTTGAGTAGTTTTTGTTACCCAGCTCCTGGGTCAGACGTAACAACCCAGTGTTTGGGTAGTTTTGTGTTACCCAGCTCCTGGGTCAGACGTAACCCAATGTTTGGGTAGTTTTTGTGTTACCCAGCTCCTGGGTCAGACGTTACAATCCAGTGTTTGGGTAGTTTTTGTGTTACCCAGCTCCTGGGTCAGACGTAACAACCCAGTGTTTGGGTAGTTTTTGTGTTACCCAGCTCCTGGGTCAGACGTAACAACCCAGTGTTTGGGTATTTTTTGTGTTACCCAGCTCCTGGGTCAGCTCCTGGGTCAGACATAACAACCCAGTGTTTGAGTAGTTTTGTGTGTTACCCAGCTCCTGGGTCAGACGTAACAACCCAGTGTTTGGGTAGTTTTGTGTTACCCAGCTCCTGGGTCAGACGTAACAACCCAGTGTTTGAGTAGTTTTTGTGTTACCCAGCTCCTGGGTCAGACGTAACAACCCAGAGTTTGGGTAGTTTTGTGTTACCCAGCTCCTGGGTCAGGTTACAACCCAGTGTTTGGGTAGTTTTTTTACCCAGCTCCTGGGTCAGACGTTACAACCCAGTGTTTGGGTAGTTTTTGTGTTACCCAGCTCCTGGGTCAGACGTAACAACCCAGTGTTTGAGTAGTTTTTGTGTTACCCAGCTCCTGGGTCAGACGTAACAACCCAGAGTTTGAGTAGTTTTTGTGTTACCCAGCTCCTGGGTCAGACGTAACAACCCAGTGTTTGAGTAGTTTTTGTGTTACCCAGCTCCTGGGTCAGACATAACAACCCAGTGTTTGAGTAGTTTTGTGTTACCCAGCTCCTGGGTCAGACGTTACAACCCAGTGTTTGGGTAGTTTTTGTGTTACTCAGCTCCTGAGTCAGACGTAACAACCCAGTGTTTGGGTAGTTTTTGTGTTACCCAGCTCCTGGGTCAGACGTTACAATCCAGTGTTTGGGTAGTTTTTGTGTTACCCAGCTCCTGAGTCAGACGTAACAACCCAGTGTTTGGGTAGTTTTTGTGTAACCCAGCTCCTGAGTCAGGCGTAACAACCCAGTGTTTGGGTAGTTTTGTGTTACCCAGCTCCTGGGTCAGGACGTTACAACCCAGTGTTTGGGTAGTTTTTGTGTTACTCAGCTCCTGAGTCAGGCGTTACAACCCAGTGTTTGGGTAGTTTTGTGTTACCCAGCTCCTGAGTCAGGCGTAACAACCCAGTGTTTGGGTAGTTTTGTGTTAACCAGCTCCTGGGTCAGACGTAACAATCCAGTGTTTGGGTAGTTTTTGTGTTAACCAGCTCCTGGGTCAGACGTAACAACCCAGTGTTTGGGTAGTTTTGTGTTACTCAGCTCCTGGGTCAGACGTAACAACCCAGTGTTTGGGTAGTTTTGTGTTACCCAGCTCCTGGGTCAGGCGTAACAACCCAGTGTTTGAGTAGTTTTGTGTTACCCAGCTCCTGGGTCAGGCGTAACAACCCAGTGTTTGGGTAGTTTTGTGTTACCCAGCTCCTGGGTCAGACGTAACAACCCAGTGTTTGGGTAGTTTTTGTGTTACCCAGCTCCTGGGTCAGACGTTACAATCCAGTGTTTGGGTAGTTTTTGTGTTACCCAGCTCCTGGGTCAGACGTAACAACCCAGTGTTTGGGTAGTTTTTGTGTTACCCAGCTCCTGGGTCAGACGTAACAACCCAGTGTTTGGGTAGTTTTTGTGTTACCCATCTCCTGGGTCAGCTCCTGGGTCAGACATAACAACCCAGTGTTTGGGTAGTTTTTGTGTTACCCAGCTCCTGGGTCAGACGTAACAACCCAGTGTTTGGGTAGTTTTTGTGTTACCCAGCTCCTGAGTCAGACGTAACAACCCATTGTTGAGTTATTTATCGCTGGGATTTTTGCGAGAAGCAGTGCAGCTCTGTCAAATTGATGCATGTCTTCAGTAAAATACAGGTTTGTGTACATTTTATTTTATCTAGAAATTTGTTATTGTCCTGTATATCGTTTAATTTTATGAAGTTCCCCCACTGAACATAACAGATGCTCCGGCACGAGATCCAGCACTGTTACAGTGGAAATGGGACAACAGAGACTGGGCGATTACACTTGAATTACTTATAAATGTTTAATTTTTACTTTGAATATTTGTTAAATGAGATTAAATGTAGGCAAGATGTATTTTTAACCGATATAAAATATGCTATACTGTAAAATATGATTGAAAATAAAGGAATTGTCATGCAAACCAGTGGTTGTGTGGAGTATATTTTTTAAAAGTTTAGAGGATTTAAGTTAATCTTTAGACATTAATTCATGTATGAAGTAAAATAAAAAAAGAATCAATGAATCATATATGCTGGGTAAAAATAACCCAACATGTGCTCTGTCCTATATTTTCCCAATCGTTTTTTAGTGCTTTCTTT
Organism: Gobiocypris rarus; assembly: GCA_023029165.1. Taxonomy (NCBI): domain Eukaryota; kingdom Metazoa; phylum Chordata; class Actinopteri; order Cypriniformes; family Gobionidae; genus Gobiocypris; species Gobiocypris rarus. Next base: position 5,320,764 of record CM040918.1, read on the forward strand.
TAAGGATTTTTCAAGTTATATCACAGAACAAACAACACTCGCTCGGACTAAACACACACATAAATTGGGTTGTTTTTAACCCTGTGTTTTTTATAGTGCAGATCCCGAAATCTAAGCTTTTGCAATAGCTCTAATTAGTTCTGCTCTGACAAGGTGATCCTGGCAAATTCAAGACAATTCCTTTAATCTTTTCGAAGATTAGACCTGTCATCAGTTCAAATGGCTGGTGAGCAGCCACACAGTCAGTGGCTGATGAAACAAAAATCTCCTTCAGAGTGATGCCGAAGGATTATTTAGAGAAGTCAAGTAAGGTCATCTAGTGTTAAACGCGCAAATGAGCTGCACAACAGAATTAATCCGCAAGGCAATCAAGCTTGCCCTTGTCCAAAAACCTCAATTTACACCCTCAGAATTGCGGTATGTTTTGCCGAACATAACATGCAGAGCTCAATGACAGCCTGGCCTTTTGAAACCAAGTATCGTTTCTTAATTTTGTAGATTTCACATTGTGCACACAAAATGTCATTATCTCTGTGTGTCAGGCACTTCAATCCAACTTTCATGTTCCTTCGGAAGTCATTTAGGGCCAAACGTCTGCCTTGAGGGCAAGCGATGTGATTGAGTTGCTGGTACCCTAATACACAATGATGGTTCACACATAACGCCAGCACATCCTGCTTGTCTGATGAGCTCTCTTCATTTGCCTCTGTGACCTCTGAAGAAATGCCAGACTTATCATTTCTCAGTAATTGGCTGAGGGAAGGGGGGAGTTTCATTCGGACAAATGAGATCGGAAATATAGCTTGATATTTGCAAGGAATTTGTTTCCATTTCTGTAGTCTGTCCATTGTAAGCCATAGTGGGCAAGAGGATCTTTTACAACTGTTTAAAAATGCAAAATGGGAGTTCATGACACAGATACTGAGAACCATTGCGATCAAGTGAAATTAGATATCACTGTCACCCTCATTACTAACTTTAGTAGATGGCTGGGTGAAACGTTACACTCATACAACGTACAAAGGGAACCATTTAAGCAATAAAACTGTCCAGTACTTTTATGGTAACAGCATTGGATCTGCAGACAGATGCCAAATGGTATATTGACTTGCATCATGTAATAGTGTCCAATAATTTCCGATGGTATAAAGATTTTACTGCAACTGTTCTGCTCTGCTAGAGGAATGTATTTACGTCCTGGCTGACTCACTGCCTGACGCTTGTAAAAGCTGTTTATTTGCATATTTTATTTGCATACTCTAAATGGTATAATTATTTCTAATATAAATCAGGGGAACACCATAAACTGCAGCCTGTCAGCCTTATTTGAAAGTCACCCTTATATAAATTGTGTAGTTTTAACAATTCCAGGTCATACAATTTTATGAGTGAAAATACAGAATTTCTTTGACCAACCATAAAAATGTCACACATATTTTTCTGTTTATATACTAAGAATATAAAACTAGTGGCAGCTATAAATGGTGTTAATCTCACACAGTCTGGTCAAAAGAAAAGAAAAGAAAACCTCTTCATAAAAACGTAGGGTACGTTTACACAACAAGGATGTACTAAAAACGGAAAAGTTTCTGTTTCTTTTTCCGCATACAGGCAACAATATTGCCAAAACGATCCCTGTTCTCACGGATCCGCGAAAACGAGTAAAAACACTGCATTCTTCTGCCAGGCCAGTAGTTGGCGATGCCACTTTGGAAAGACAACCTACACGCCTGTATACTGAATACATAATACACGTGCAAGACGTCACCATTTTCACAAATTTTATAGTTTACAAAAACTTGCACTGTAAAACCCGTTTTCAAAAGTTTGTGTTTCCTGGCTCCCAAATTGCGGTTGTCGTGTAAGTGAACAGCCCAAACACATAGTTGAAAGTGGTTTAGTGTAAATAGGTCCTTTACTCTATTGAATCTCAAAATGATCAATTAAAATGGTCAAATAGCAATTCATCAAACATTATTATTATTTTAATATTTTAACAGCCTATTAAATCCAGTCCTGGTGCAGGTATAACAGAAAGCAAGGTTAACTTACCATCACATATCCTGAATTCTCAGTTGATTAACCCAAACCTTGTTTACTCAAGGTATGCTGGTTCCAAAAATGAGTCCCAGAGTAAGTTCAGACAACTCAGAGTATGTTCCCGATTAACACACAAGACATTCTCAACAGAGTGTCGAATCGATGATTCGCCACGGAAACAGACTTTAAGAAAGAGCAGGCCATTCTACTTCCTTCTTCTTCTTTTGTTTAATGGCGATATACATAATCTACTTAGTGCACATCGCCACCTATTTGGTGGTTATGCAATAATTTTTTCGGCCTAATAAAGATTTCGAAGTAATCTATATTCACTCAGAATAAGGATTATATTGTTTGATTGATGCTAATTAATTGAATGCAAATTAATCTGTGAGATGACAATAAAAATATATAATAATTTAAACATTTAAACATTACCTTGTTGTAATAGTGCTTTAGAATTAATATATAGGCTACTATTGTATATTATATACAGTAACTGTAACGATAGGCCTAACAAATGTAGTTATATTAATATAACTATATTAATTATATAAAACATGCATCTGAATACCACTTAAGCAAACTAACCCTGGATCATGAGCTGCTTCGGAGCAGGTTATGTTCAGAGAGTGAGTTGCTATGGCTGCTTACATACCCTGACAGTAAAACCATAAAAGCTGCAGGTTTAATCTATTATTTCTTATAGATGCATTATTTCTGCAGTATAATATGCAGTGCATATGTCATTTTTGTTATGGAAAACCCAGACCCAATAATGATATTGAATCCAAAGCAGACTCAGGAGAGGACAATGGTGAGCATACAAATAAGGTGAGTTTGTTTGACAGTGGAATGGCATTGAATGGCGAGCAGGTGAGTATGGCAGGTGAATATAACAGGTGAGGTCAGTGTGGCAGGAAACTTGAGGGTATGCAGGATTTTTAGATGGTAGAGTTGATCAAGGGAGACCCAGAGAGGTAAACAGGAGATTGCTGTAGACTCGGTGATTAGCACAGGAGATCACTGGAGACGTAACAGTCTGAGATGCATATTACTGTGTGAGGAGTGAGAGGAGCTGTAGCCGTGCTGTAATAAAGGCCCCGAAAAATGTCAAGCAAAATGGTGTGATGTAATTTAGAACAAAAATCACGCCAAAACTAATTTTGTTTGAAATTTGTTTCAGGATTTCTTCTTCATAAGAAGATCTGGCATGCTGGATATCTGGCAGCTTCTGGGCCAAATCCCGACTGATGGCCATCCAGCCTTATTAGTGCTTGGAGTTGATCACAATTTGTGGGTTTCTGCTTGTCCACTCGCCTTTTGAGGATTGACCAAGTGTTCTCTATGGGATTAAGATCTGGGGAGTTGCCACGGATCCAAAATTTCAAAGTAAAGAACCACTTCATAATCACTTTTGCTTTGTGACATGGTGCTCCATCATGCTGGAAAATGCAATGATCATCACCGAATAGCCCTGGGAATCGTTGGGAGAAGTTGCTCTTGCAGTTTTGAAACCATTCTTTATTCCTGGCAGTGTTTTTGGGCTGAATTGTGAGAGAGCCACTCCCTTGGATAAAAAAAGCAACCCCACTCAGGGCGCATCACTGTCGGAATGACACAGGCCTTGCCCTTTTCTTCTCCAGACAATTGATTTTCCAGATGTCCCAAACAGTCGGAAGGGGGCAACATCAGAGAAAATAACTTTGCACCAGTCCTCTGCTGTCCAATCCTTGTACTTCCTGCAGAATCTCAGTCTGTTCTTGATGTTTTTCTTTGAGAGAAGTGGCGTCTGTGCTGCCCCTCTTGACACCTGATTGTTGTCCAAAGGTCTTTGCCTCAGTGTCCAGATGCATCTCACACACACGCACACACACGCGCACACACGCACACGCACACACACACCTGCTGCCGATATAGTGCAGCTCTGCACCAGTTGTGACATGATTCTGTATTGACTCCTCAGAAGGAGACTCTGGGACGTCCCAAAAGCCTTCCTCACTGCAGTTGAACCTCTCTTCATGAAGTTCTTGAAGAGTCTGTAAATGGTTCTATCAGGTGCAATATTCTTTGCAGCAATTTCTTTTAATGTGAGGCCATTTTTATGTAAAGTGTCGATTGCTGCACATCTTTCTTTGGAGGTTGATTAAAGCACTTTCCCCTCCTTTCAAAGCAATCATTCTGCTCGTATAATCCAATTAGAATGACAGAGTGGTTTTACTTGACTAGTGCTTTTTCACACTTTCCAATTTACTAATTAGCGGTATATTATGTTATCGGGTAATTTTGTGCCAGGCCAAAAATCTGTGAAATTAGTTTTTTTTGTGATAAAAAGTATTTTGTGGCCAATTAAGGTTTTTGCAATCATTTAAAATGCATCTGCACAATAAGATAGAAACAAATGTGAATCAAACACACAACAACTCAATTTGCGAATTTATGTCACTCACTGCCCATTCTTTTGGGCACAGTTGTACTAAATGCGGTTTCCCAGCAGTATGGATGCCGTTGGGATGTTCGCTAACATCCCAATTTTTACAGAAGAACTTAATTAATGTACTTAAATAACACTATTTTGATAAAAATGTTTTACTTTGATCTTCTTGTCAAATCCACTTGTTCAGGCTTGCTTGTTTTGTGCTCATGCCATTTGTTTGCAGCAATTAGAATAAGACGAGGGCTTAATGAGTGTAACAGCAGCATCTGTGTGTCGTTCTCTCCACTGAGAGTCAGCTGGATTGTGGCCTTTGAGTCTCAACACTGTTTGTATGCTCTGGTACACCAAAGACTGTGCAAAGACTAGTCAACTCACCTTTATTTATACAGCACTTTATACCAAGGCCGTAACCATGTCTTAGAGTTTTGTGGGGTAGGGGGTGGGGTGGGTCTTTACAGTGATGTCATCATCCAGCTACGTTCAGTTCTCATACAACCACGTCAGTACAGTCAGATCATTGAATATTAAGTGTCCCCAACTAAGAAAGCCAGAGGCGAACAGTGGAAAAGAACCCAAACTCCATCAGGTGACAGAACGGAGAAAAACAAACAATTATGATTCAGGCTGCATCTCAAGTCAGATCGGTATAGCATTCAAATATTCATCCAGTTCCTTTTGCTTGAAGATTGATTCATTACTCCGGTATGGAGCAGAAGCTGGCCATAGGATCTGTGCCGATGATTGTGTAGTTGACACGGTCTATGATGACATTCAGGGCTGCGTTGTGGTCGTGTCTAGGTGCAGGTCAACCATCTGATCTGGACTATGGAAACATCGGGATAAGGATGAGTCAGACAGAAGCAATTCTTTTACAGCTTTTTTACAGCTTTTAATATAATATAACCCCCAAATATGATCATCCCTGATGTGTGAGGGAATGCCATCCTAAAATGTATCTTATCTGTTATTTAAGGCATCTGTCTTTTATAAACACTCAATTTATACATAAATATAAATAATATTATTAATCTAAAATTAAAATTCAGTTACATTATTATATATTTTGTTATACTCAGTGTAGTAATGTATATGTATTATTTGTTTCTTGTTTAAAATTTATATTAATTTATATATTTTTATAATACATTTTATTTATTTATATTCTTCTTAATTTATATTATATTTATAGTTTTATTTGATTTATTTTAATCTAATTTATTTAATAGATGAATAACTAACTAATTTAAAAAAGGCAGTGAAAATAACATATTTTCTTAGCGATAGCTGATATTTACACTAAGTGCGAATAGCTGTAGATTCTATTTACTAAGTTAAAGCATACTAAGTTGATATATTCAATTTAAGTTGTTATATTCAACACCATATAAAATAGCAGTTCTTTGCAATATGTGTAAATAGTTTTACTTTTTGACTGATACATACTATTTACACCTCAGTGTTGTTGTACATTCAAAGGACGCAGTAATGACAATGAGAGTAAATTATTATATTCATTAAAATTATTAAATGGCTTCTGCCTGAATGAAACAATAAAAGCCCTCCCTACACCTACCACTAACCCTACCCACTAAAGGCTTTTATTATTATTAAACATTTCATTAGGCACTTTATTTCCACATTTAGAAAATGTTCTTAATTTTTATTGAAAGTAAATGCATTTCTGGTGTGATTTGTGATGAAAAAGAGATAAGAACAAACTGCCCAAGGCGGATTCGAAGCCAGTCAATCGCGTGTTGTGTTTTTAAAAATCTTGTTTGGCCCAACCAGGCATTGGTAGGCGGAGCTAGTGTTTATAGCACTTGCCAACAAGGCACGCTATTTGCACTTAGTGTGAATAGACACTCCGTTAAAGGAATGACATGACATTCAATGACATTTTTTTTAAATTGACATTTATAGCTTTACTCATTCATTTTAATCTATTTATTTATTTATTTTTTACAGGGTTTTTTTTTCTAGACTTTTCCATGGACCCCCTGTCACTCTCTTGCGACCCTCTGTGGGTCCCCGGACCCCAGTTTGAAAACCACTGCCTTATACAACTCATCAGTGTCCTTTAAACACAATCAGAATTAAGTTAGCACAAAAGCAAACACCCTTAACTTCAAAAGCTCAAAACTAATGCACCTTTACATTTCCATAGCAACACTATAAATTCTCATAGGCTAAAACTGGTTGGTGGAATTGCAGTGAGACATTCCCAGACGGCAGGCGGGTAGTGCTTTTTATTTCTCCTGACAATTACGAGAAATACAGACCATACCTGGCAGAATCTCTGAGCCCTAATCCACTTCTGAACTGAAAACCTGTTTTTTTGTTGTTGTACTGCTAACATCACAGACAAAGCTTAACCGAGGTACCAACATTATCCTCTTTAAGAAAGAATTGTGGACTTCATAGTGCACAGATTATCCTGTGCTTTTGTTGCTCTTGCTTATTGTGCGTCATTCAGTACTGATAGAAGTCATAAAACCTGTGTGTCACCTCATCATCCCACAGCGTTATGGTTCATGGTTTATTGCAAGATGTGTTGATTCATCGATTGCCCTATTGAGTTCTCACACAGTGATTTATCTTCATGTTTACTGAAAACTGTCCCCATAAGTATCATCTTAGAATCGCCTCAATGAACATTTTCTAATGTGCTTGACACTAGAAGCATCTATTGGACTCAACACCAATGTGCCATTTTGAAGCAGCGCCCACATTACAGTGCACCTCAGAGACAGTAACGAAGAAAAAACCTGAGATCGGTGCAGAAACAACATTAAGAGTACTGGCTATTCTCATTCCTTTTTGGAGGTTGCTTAGTAACTTTTTTCCCATGATGGCAATATGAGACCTGTGTGAGTTGCAGCACTTCAGCCTGATTCATGTTGGTGCCCTTTGCAATCTCAGGTTCACTCAGAAGGCCTATCCACCAAAGGAACTGCAGAAGTGAGTGCTTCACTCCTAATAATGCCTGTAGGCCACAATCTCCTCCAGCCAGAGCTAGCCATCTCACAGACACTTACTGTATCCGATAAAACAAACAATATACATTCAAACCAAAAGGAAGAACAAAGTGCAAGATACTTGTAAATAACTACAGTATCAAGACCATTAAATAGAAATGCAACACATTCTAACGTGTTCCTGGAAATCACGCTGAAATCTCAAGCTTATTTCTATGGGATTATAGTGTTAGTTCTGTATGGATACACCGCAGTTAAAGACGGGAGGTATGTAGGTCTTGCATTGTGCTGTGGTCTTAAAGTACCTACTGGAGGATTTACACAACATGAGGAAGAAAAAAATAAGATTTATTTTTTTAAAATCATTCATTTTATGTAAATATATCCTAATATGTTCTGAAATAAATTGGATTTTTCTTTGCCATTCAATTTAGTCTTCACTATTTTCCACTCTGCATCTCTAATCCTCCAGCGGCAGCGGCAGCAACTAACCCTAAATCATCCTGAAATCAGGCAAGTGGAACTAGTGATTACAGCATTTCATAATCCACTGACGACTGGCACAGCAGTCTGTATAGTGTATAAAGATGTGGAAACCATTAATAGCATTAGAATAGAGGCTCTTTAGCTAAAGTGGAGTGCTGCAATGCAAACACATGAAGAAGAGATAGATGTGCACTGGTCTGAAGGAAACTGAGGGGAAGCGAGAGATCTTGCCTCATACAGTCTGCATGCAGATGATTTTAAATTCCCTCTTGTTTGCTTTGCTGTGTATACTGTAGCCTGCAGTTGGACTTTTCCTCTATTTGCTTGTTCTTCTGGATGAAGGCCTGAAGCAGGATAGTGCTGTGGGCTCAGCAACTTAAAGTAGGATGCTGAATTGAACTGGAAAGAAGAAAAAAAAAAGTTACAACATGGGCAAAGAAACTAACAAAAGCAAACACAGCATGCATTGAATTTTAAACTAGGGGGTCAAGACCTGTACTTGAGATCCTACAGATGCAGTTCTGCTGGATATGAGGAAAAGGAGATGTCTTCAATGACTCGAAACAATCTTCTAACTCATTTTGTTGTTGGATAAATGTGAGGTTTGCATGCACAGCTCTTACTGGATTACATCCGTTACACTCACCACCCCTGGCCTCAAGAGGCTCGCTATAGTGACTGCATTAGACGCTGTGTTTTTTAGCATCCTTGTTTGCACTCCACCTCCCACGCTGGTTTGAATCCCGCTCGGAGCGGGGCTGATTACATTTGGTGCCGTGACCCAGATGGGAGTGAGGTTTAGGGGGGTTAGCGTAATGTAAGCCAGTAAGAGCTGTGCATGTAAACCTCACTCCCCTGGTCTCAAGAGGCACACAAGCGACTGACGTTAGACGCTGCGGTCTGTGGTGTCCTTGTTAGTGCACTCCCAGCCTCCCACGCCGGAGACCACAGTTTAAATCCCGCCCGGAGCGGGTCGAGTAGGACTGGTTACAGAGCGAGGAGTGAGGTTAAGGGCGATAAGCAAGGCCATAACCATGTCTAAGACATTGGAGGGACTAAAGATTTTATTTTGTTTTGAGTGGGGAAGGGGGTATTATTTGGTCTTATTGGTTTATTTAAATGAATTCAATTATGAAAGGATTAAAAAGGATTTAAGGAAACAAAGAAAAAGAAATAAGAATGGCAAAAGTGCCAGTAAAGTATTTGCAAATAATATATGTTTTTTTTTTAATATGCACACATTCCCTCTTATTTTCGTCTGCCTAATATGTAAAGTGCAAAGCGTTTCTTCACGTCCAATGCAGTTATGATTTACATAAATAATGTCATGTTTTCAATTCAAAATGGTGAAATTTCATAAGAAAATGTCAAGTAGTTTGCATCACTTGATATTACTGTTGGTCGCTGAACGTCTTTATCATAAAACAGTTGTTAAATATTAAATGTTTAGCTACTTACATCTTACGATGCACTTTTTAACTGCTATAGCTTAAGTGTTGCATTGGAATTCACACTAACAGTAAGCCCCGCCTTCTTTGATTTGACTGGCCATCTCACTCATTCCGATGTTAGACCGCTGAGGCAGGCCAACTTAAAACATATTACTTTTGTCATCCTAGCAACAAATAGAGTGGTATGGAGTACAGCAGAGCAGCATCAAGAATATCAAATATTGGCCATTTCTAATTATTCAGGGAGGCTTTTTACGGTTACGGCCCTGCCGGTAAATGGAGTGGATGTGGGCCAGTAAGAGCTGTGCATGTAAACCTCCCCCCGGCCTCAAGAGGCATGTTAGCAACTGATGCTTGAGGCTGGAGTCTTTGGCGTCCTTGTTAGCGCGCCCACCTCCCATGCCAGAGATCACTGATCAAATCCCACTCTGGTAGGTTGAGTAGGACCGGTTACACATACATCCATATGGATGTTTTAAAGCTAGTTCTTTGACCTCCTTTTATTGAGTAAGTTAGGTTACCTCACAAGATCTCTGATTCAGACAAACTGCTGGGAATCCAAAATGCATCAAAGTTTCTGATGAATCAGAAGTTCCCAGATCTTAAGTATCTTCTTCTCTTTGAAGTACATGTCTTGGTACCCGTGAGAATATCTGGTGGCAAAGTTCAGCCTTCTCATTTATTGCACCTGCCAAACTCATTACAAGGAATCAAAAATAAGGAAACTAATTAAAGTTACGTTGGTGCCAAATAGTGATTTTCAATTTTACTTTGTTCTCTTTGAACTACAGAGAGAGTTTGAAGAGAAGACATCTGCATGTTTGATCCTCTTCTCTTCACTTTCGCCTGACAACACTCAGTGCTGTTGTGAAGGGAATCTTTGGGAGACATGTGTAGAATGACAAAGGAAATCACACTATTCATTTCCTCTTGCTCATTTTCCTCAAATTTCTTCCTGTTGCTCATCTTGCTAGAGCAAAATGAATAACTGAACACCAGTCAAAGTCACTACAGTGGGAAAGATGACGATTGTGGTTGTTTAGACTTCACTTCTGGGAAAACAAAGTACATTTTGTAAGATAACAAATGATTGAAATAGTGCCAGGAAATGAAACAAAGCGATTTTCCAAATCATAGCTCACTTTTGATAGCAAGAATATCAGTAAAGAGATGCTTTATTTACAACATTTGGCTAGATGATGGATTTTGCTCCTATGAATTTATCAGATTTATTACTGTTATGATTTTCTCAGAATACTGTCATCATTCATGCATTTGCAATGTATTAACGCATGGATACGAAGGAACTATTTTTGCAATTTTATCTTACTTGAAACAGTGTTGGTGACAAATTCACTGTCAGAAAAAAATTGCAAAAATCTACCTTCAATAAATCTTTTTTTTTTTTTGTTGCATATCACAAGCATCTGGGCTAGTTTAAGGGTTAAATAAAAAATATATAGTAAAACAGATACTTTATTGAAACACCAATATAAGACAGCTAATATAAAAATGTGTAACTGTATAGTCTGACTCCGATGTAACAGACCCATGCAGATAAAGATGAGAGATAGAGAGGTCAAACACTCAGGGTGAATTCAAGGGGATTGGGACACTTTTATCAAGTCATCTCAATGGCAAAAAGTGTCCCAATCACCCTGAATTCACCCCTAGATGAAACCATTAGTGACACTTTTACTGTAGTACAGGAGAATGCAAGTGAAAACAAAAGTAACATGATAACATTAAAACGAATATAAAGAATAAAGGACAGAGCATGGTCAGAGAGTTCTAATATTAGTGGATGTATAAGAGAATATAATTGTTAAGTTGTGAATGACATTTCTCAGACTTTATATAGTGGCTTGGAAACAGTGCTATCTTTTTCATTAAATTATATTTCAACCTACTGTATATTTAAAGCAATTGTTTGTGGTTTACATTTGAACAAAGTAGTAGGGATGTTCATGTCTTCTGTGATGCCTGTGCAGAGCTGAGAAAATAATTTATTTCATTTTATTTGTCTTTTATTTTTTAAAGAACAAAACGCTGCCTGCTTGGAATGCATTACCTGCATTACGGTCTATTCTGCTTCTTCAAATCATTTCATGTTGACACAGGCAGGTGTAAATCACAATTAGACACAAATGAGAATCATCCACAAGCACAAGAACTGAATTAATAAGACTTCTTGCAGTCAGCATCACCATCACAGTAATTCTTATTCTGTAAATACTTTTCCAAAGTCTCCCATAGCATCTTGCCTGAACCCATCAAATTCAATCAGATTGGTGTTACAGTGAGAGATAAGAGAAAAGGAAGGACTTTGTTGTACTTTCTTAAGCGGTGCACGTACAGCTTTTCATGGCGTTTAAGAGAAACTTTGCCTTGAACAAATGTTTTTTAGTACAAATTGAGCGAAAGTTAAAAATAATATAATAAATAATTATATAAAATATACAGTGCTGGGTATATGACATTGTAGTCTGTTACTGAATACTGTTACTTATTGTAGTTAATATAATTATTACATTTTAGGTAATATAATCTGACTACTTTTAGATTAATTTTGACCTAACTCATTTATCAACTGACACTTGCTTCAGCCATGCAACAAAAAAGTAAATTACGACTTTTTAACTCACAATTCTGAGATTATATTTAAAATAAAGTCAGAATTGTGAGATAAAAGTCAGATGCAGTGTAAAGCACACCGCCACTGGACTCTAGAGCAGGCGAGACGTGTTCTCTGGAGTGACCAATCACGCTTCTCTGTCTGGCAATCCGATGGACGGGTCTGGGTATTGCGGTTGCCAGGAGAACGGGACTTGCCTGACTGCATTGTGCCAAGTGTAAAGTTTGGTGGAGGGGGGATTATGGTGTGGGGTTGTTTTTAGGGGTTGGGCTTGGCCCCTTAGTTCTAGTGAAAGGAACTCTTAAAACTCTCTGACCTTGCAAATGCTTCTAGAAGAATGGTCAAAAATTCTCATTAACACACTCCTAAACCTAAAGCTGTTATAGCAGCAAAGAGTGGGCCAACTCCATATTAAACCCTATGGATTAAGAATGGGATGTCATTAAAGTTCATGTGCATGTAAAGGCAGGCGTCCCAAAACTTTTGGAAATATAGTGAATTTTATGCTGTGTGATTTATGATTTGTGCAACTGCACAAACACCGGAAGACTTTCTGAACATATGCTGATTTAGAAAGAACAATAAAAAAAAGAATGAGAGAAAATCAATACATTTTGAATAACTGACTGCCATTTTGTGAATATTAAGTTATCATGTAGTCACAAAAAATGCAACTGTAGCCTAATTATGAGTATTTTAAAAAGTAATATAAATGTAGAAGTTTTTATTTATTTAGGATCTGATAACGAAATCCAGATTACATACAGTATATTAAGTTTCCTACCACTGAAGTGAATTTATCTTTGCACAGTATTAATCTGTAAGCAATCTGCCAGGTGACTGGACACTGACTGCATGCGACTTACTGTAAGCACCTTGACTGACTTTCTATAGGCATCATTCTATGAGTCTGACTGAAGAAACGCTTTTCACATTCCCTCTGATTCATTCAGGTGCAGTTTTGCCTGGTAAGCATCACAAAAGGGTCCTCTAGCATGGCTGAAAAAGCCCTGCTATGTGATCTAAAACCAATTTCACTGTTAGAATAAGCCAACACACATTTCCTTATCTTCCCCTTGCAGTCCAAACGCCCAGGCATAACCGTGAGAGGTGAAGCATGGTGAAAAAAAAATGGAATCTAATTTTAAAGGTAAGCACCAAACAAAAGCAATGCTTTAAGAGTGTTACTGAGCAGGGATAAGCAGGTGTTTGGCACGCCATGAAAAGGTGATTTCACATGAACCCCCAGTTTAATTGGGTCTCAATGCTTTGGCCTCCTGCTAAGAGAACAGACCTGTGATTTGGACTTTCCTCTTCTCTCTCCAGCAATAGCAGATATTAGGAACCTTCCTTTGCCTTCTTTTTATTTTTTAAAGGCAGTATGGAAATGAACAGTAGCGTTTACATGGACACCACATGGTTACATGGTTTTAATCAGAATGAATTCAGTGTTTACATGAATGCTAAATGAATTGATCGAGTTGATCTGCACGTTTATGCGTCATGTTTTCCGCTGTTTGTGCATACTAACCATTCTCCTATATTGTTGTCCTGCTCCATTTCACAGACAATCTGTAAGCCCGAATAAGTTGGCAAAACTTAACACATACACTGGCAGATTTTTATTTTGTAGTCATACTTTTTAATTGCTCTTGAACAATATAGAATTCGTACATTTAACTTTAAATTATCATGTAATTTCAACTGAAATGCTTTTTAGTTAAAACTTGGCTAGCTTTAACTATCTAATTCAATAAATGTTAACACAATGCTTTGATAGCATTAGCATAACAATAGATTAATGAGCACAGCATTATAGAACATTTAACATACTCTGATCAGGCATAACATTATGACCTAATATTGCTACCAAAACAGGAACTCCACTAGACCCCTGAAGGTGTGCTGTGGTATCTGGCACCAAGATGTTAGCAGCAGATCCTTTAAGTCCTGTAAGCTGCGAGGTGGGGCCTCCATGGATCGGACTTGTTTGTTCAGCACATCCCACAGATGCTCGATTGGATTGAGATCTGGGGAATTTGGAGGCCATGTCAACACCTCAAACTTGTTGTGCTCCTCAAAACATTCCTGAATATTTTTTGCTTTGTGGCAGGAGCATTATCCTGCTGAAAGAGCCACAGCCATCATGGAATACCGTTTCCATGAAAGGGTGTACATGGTCTGGAACAATGCTTATATAACGATTTCGACTATGAGTCTAATGTCTCGGGGAATAATTAACTCAAAAGGGATATAATATTCATGAGTTTATGAATATAATTTGCTGGTCGTTCATTACGTTATTTAAATTTTCCGATAAGGAAAATGTTTAATTTAGTACAAGTAACCTTGAACCTTGAAATTATCTTTTGTCCGGCAAATTAGTTATAGACTTTCAAATCAATTCTCAATAAGGGATTACTGCTTTACGAGCGCATAAGAAACAATTCAGATTACTTAAAATGTGTCAGTTTTGTGAACTCAAAAGAAAAAAAGAAAGTGCTAAATACTCATAAAAGTTAATTTGATTTAACTACTTTGTTTAATTTAAGTTTACCATACACAAACCAATTATTTTAAATGTTAGGGTTCACAGTGAAAGTTTAGAATACGGCAGTCTTAATTCAACAACAACAGCTCGTTCCACGCATATACGTCATTACGCCATTTCACTGTGTGGTACTTCCAGTTTAGTTTTTTTCAATACAATAATGGCTGCATCCGAAAACTTGTTGTCTTCGGAGGACACATTTTAAGGTGGGAAGTCATCAAGGCAGATCCGAATCCAAAGTTAGCTTAACTTCCTGTGTCCTGAGACCTTCATCTGATCATTTTTTGAAGGCAGTATAGATGTATCCTTCGCTGATATCCCACAATTCTATGCGGTGACAGTTGAAAATAAAAAATAAAGATGCCATCTGAAACTTGCTTCTGAGAGTCAGTTTGTGTGTAAATATACGTTCTTGACCAACATTTTCCATTTCTAATGACATTTCTAGTGAGCAATTACTATTGTAGTAATTATATACTCATTTAATTATCACCAAAGCTCGCTCTATTTTATTGTAGATCATTAAACCGTTACGCTGCCTGCCCAAAATCAGTTTTGTAAGGTGACATCATGCGCAAATGCTGCCTGCAAAAACATTGCCTGATAGGACAGCGAAGCAACTGCCTACGCTTTTGGATGCAGCCCAAGTGTTTACATGTCCTCTCCATTGGATTAGATACATTTTAAACCACACCTTACAATCTAAATGAAATTTTAATCGGATTTGGCGAATTCATTCCGACTGAAGTGGTTAAATGTGACATTTTTAATCTGACTGTGCTACTAGTTCGATTACATTTGCAATATTAGAGTCCAATTGGTGTTCAATCCATTCTAGGGCAGGTCATTTTCAAGCCGTGTTTATAGGTTTATCTTGTGCAATCAAAAAAACACTTTTATTTGTGAAAAGTACAATTTCTGCACAGTTGTACTTTAGTATTATTCTTATATTACAGTATTTATTGTTTTAATTTTAAAATTATATATAAATATAGATATATAAATATATATTTATATATCTAAATATAAATAGATATATAAATATAAATATAGTTTTTAGTCATTTAGTCATTTTTATAATAAAAAAAAAAAATCAATTTAGCTTTAATTATTTATTTCCATTTGAGTTTTGGTCATATTAGTACTTCAGATTGTCCTTATTTCATTTCAGTCAGTTGCCAAGGTAATATTTCTTTTTTTAAATTCTAAGTTTTTATATTATGTTTATATTAGCTGGAGAAAACTAAACTGAAATATTATATAATGTTAACACTTTATTTTAGGGTTCAGTTCTCGGTATAATATAGTTGCTTAGCATGCATACTTATAAAGCACATATTAATACCTTATTCTGCATCTCTTAATCCTACCCTAAATACTAAACACTACAAAACTACCTTACTAACTGTTAATTAGGAGTTTATTGAGGCAAAAAGTGTTACCGTATCTAATTCGTATATTTTAAATGGTACAGATAGTACACAATAAATTGTACATGATCATAGCTTAAACGTATAAATAAGGTTTAAAAGGGATTGGAGTAGCCTAGAATTTGGTGGCTTTAGTGTTATTTGTCGTGTTTTATTTTACATATTTCCCTGCTTATTTTACACACAATAGTACAAAATTATATTTGCAATGTTCTTTCTCCAGTGGCACAGCCATGATAAAACAGCGACAGTGCTGATTTGTTTCCAGCATGAGAGCAACAGGGAAACACTTTACTGTGTGATGCAGTCAGATTGCATTTCCTCCCGCTGTGAGATGTCCTGCAGAGTCCTCCTGTTATAAACACCCCAGGGGCCTCCTCCACTCCTCAGGAACACACGTCAATAGTGCTGTCCATTAAGCGGGGGGCTGCATGGAACGATATTTAGAGGTTATTGAAAGGCCACTTAGATACATGTCTCCTGTATATATAGGCCCTACATTAGTCAATTTGTTCTTTTAGGGTTTCAAAATGAAAATGTTCATCATGCTCTATCATAATAACAACATTTATCCACTGATGTTTTTGCATGAATGGAAAAATGCAAAATAAATACTATATTATTCAATGCACTCAACCTTTATTCCTAAGAGAACTGTATCTATTGAGAATGGAGCACTTACTGTAGGTAATAATAAGAGATAGTTCAGGGATAAAGTGTGGCCATTTGATCAAGGTAATTGTTTAGAGCTTTTTCACAGTATTGCTCAATTTCTGCCCCGTTTGGCTCAAAAGGAGCTGCAATGCTCACTGAGTTTAAGGGTATGTTTACATGAAAATGATGTACTAAAAACTGCGATCCTCATTCTATTTTTTAAGCAAGCTAAAAAAATTGTTGCTGATGACACACATTTTACATATGAATTTTAATTTGTTACCATCAAGGTGACGATTTAGGGTTTTGAAGTGTCAAATCGTTACAAAAAATTATTTTGTGCCAACTGCGGTCAAAATGTTAAATAGAGAATCTTTTGTCTGAGATATATGCTGTATTTGATATTTTAAAATGTGGGCTTTTTATTATGTATATTTGTATTGTATACTGGCCGTATCATGATGTCTAAGACAAATTTCCCAGGAATGGGACAAAAAAGTACATTCTAATTCTAATTCAAACGGATCTACGAAAACAAGTAAAAATGGTGATGCCACTTTGTAAAGAAACACTACACGTCTACTGTATAGACTGAACACATATGCACATGACGTCATCATTTTCACAAATTTGTGTTTTTGTAGTTTACTCAGGGACGAAAACTTGCACTTTGAAACACATTTTGAAATGCTAGCATTTCAGCTCTGCCAAAATGAAGTTTTCAGTTATTAGTTGGAAACGGTGATGCTCCTTAGTGAACTGAAAAACCATTCACCCTAAAGAATATCAAACAGATGGAGAAGACTGAAATATTTCTACTTCTGTTTACTTCTATACAGTGGCGGAGGCAGAAAGTGGATGATGGGTGGGCCTCTAATATTGTGGGTGGGCCGGAATAATTTGCATTCCCAAAATCTGATTGAAACATAGCAACACAGCTAAAAGTATTCCTCATATGTTGGACCTTTTATCATCTATTGTCTTTTAATATAGTCTACTTCTACATGTTGATGCGTTCTCAAGCCCCCGTACGAGCTATGTTTGAACGTGACGCACAGAAGGACTGTTTGCAAGGTTGCTTTATTTTTTTTTTTGTTCCGCTAGGTGCTAAATTGTCACTGCTGTCGCAGAAACTGTAAGCTCTAAGCTCTGTGCAACGTGAACAATTTGAAAACAAATACAAAGCTGGAGAGAGATCCAACCCGAGTCCTGATAGCTATATCACAAAGAGAAATCCCAATGTCTGAGTCCTGTATCGACAACCTGCCATTGCTAATACAGTACATGTGTCTTATGTACATTTCAGAAAACCACTTGCTCACAAATATTGCATAGCCATGCCACCGCGGGCCAGACTAAAAACCTCCCATAGCTTATCTTGTACAGCTGATGTCTGTTCTAAACACGTCAGAGTTGATAATATCACCATATTCTGTTTCAAACAACAAAAGTGTTATGGTGTCCTGTCATCTTTGTTAAGACGTATTTCTTCCTTGAAAGAAAATGGCAGTTTAGCCAGTTCAGCCAAAATCTGACTGACCCAAAACTTTTTTGTCATTTACTTTTTAACTATAACAGCTGTGAATGTGAAACTGATGTGGCTGAAAACTATCTAATCCCGATGAAGGTTAATTAAGCAGATAAAAAAATGACAACAAATACATGCAAAAAGCAACATGAAAAAATGCTGTCTTCTTCTGCCAGAGAGACTGTAATTGATTATATCAGCGAGACAGAAAGGAATCCTGTGAAGACGGACGGTAGGAGACAGAGCTGAGTCTTCTTATCAACAGCACTTCATAATTCATGTGCTTATGAATTATGCATTATCTGTGGTTTGAAAAGAGGAAGAGTTCCTTTGTAAACATGGGAAAATACAAGCCGGGATGTATCATTCAATAGTGCTTCTTCCTTTATAGGTGGTCTTAAAAGCTTCTGTGCCTCAGGTCTTCATGCCAATTCACACCTCCGTCTTAAACGCTCCGTTCCTGAGGAACAGAAATAGATAGTGAAGAGTAATGCACTCTGCTTGCTCCAGATACTGCTCCTCTTGTATTGTCACTATATAAGGTACACACTATATGTGATTAATGGACGATGAGTCTGCAAATGTTCCTTCATGATGCACATATGAAGCATGACTGTTTTCATGAGTAAAATGCAGAAGCAGCTGTATTGAGATTTGCCAGATTTTGGGTTTACTTTAAACCATAAGGCATGAACATTTGTCTTGTTACTTCAGGTCTTGCTGTTCGTTACGACTCTGGCAGGTTTAAAATGGGTTCATCCGTCATTTTAGATTGTCCTGAAAACAGATCAATGAATATTAATGCAATAAAAAAATTATTTCCTTGAGACATAATTATTAATTGACCATATGTGGAAGCAGCAGACAGTAATTCATAAGAGCAGATGAGATTCACTTTTTATTAGAAGATGAAAGCTTGTTTAATTTTGTTAGCTGGTTGCTTTTAAAAGATGAATGTGTCACCTTTGTTTTGAGTAATGCTGAGGCGTGGACGAAAACTGCAGACTGCAACTTTAGTGCTGATTTTGAGGCAAATTCTGCAGAATAGATTTAAACAAGCACTTCAATCATGCAGAGCATTAGCACAATGTTTACTTTAGCAGCAGTGCATTATCTTGGTTTTTGGGTGGGTGCTTTAGTTCAGATTTCATCTGTTTCTATGGTTATTCATTGTTTGATTAGTGTTTGCACCTGTTATTCATTTTGTGAACTGGTTTGGTTCTTCTGAGTATTTAAGCCCTGTTTTTAGTTTCTGTTCATTGTCCGTTTTCATCACATTTTAGTGCGGTTGTCAGAGGTATAGAGTACCTGAAAAACATACTTGAGCAGAAGCACAGATTTCTTACAGTGAAAATGACTCAATTCACAATTCACAAGTCCCCAATTCCAATACAACTTGAGTGAAAGTCTTAAAGTATCTGATTTTAACAGTACATAAGTATTTCACTCATACTAAATATAGGCTCAATGAAGCACTAGTCCTCGACACCTAAGAGAATTGAGTTGTAAGATGAGAAATCAAGTTTATTTTCTAAAAATAAAACTGAACATATCAATCTTGCAATAATTCAAGACACAACACCCTCCCTCTTAAACATCTACAAACTCTCAATTCTCATTTAAGTTCAAGTGCACACAAAGGCCATAAGTAAACCAATATCCTTCAAAAAGCTCTTGTCAATATAGCGAATAAATGACATAATGTTAAGTAAAATTAAATACTCAAAGCCTCAAACACATGCAATTCATCAACTACCTGCTAAAGCACTCGCATTCATGTAAAGCAGCCTTGTTGACATGTTTGGGTGAGTAAAGGCAAAACGCACAAGAAATTAGATGCCTTAAATGCCATTGAACAAACAAACTGCTGCAGAAAAAGTTAGGTGCCATGCAAAATGTAATGTGTAATTTCATTACTCAACACAAATGTATTGGAGTAAAAAGTACATTTATTTTCAGAGTAAAAGTTCCTACCATCTTTGATACTCATGGTACAAATACAAAGTAGGCAAAAGATACTTAAGTACAGTATTACATTTACTCAAATACTTCACACCTCTGACGGTTGTTCAGTTTGTGTCTTGATTCCTGAATTTCTGTAGCCTGGCGTGGCCATACTCAATTCTAGTCAGAATATGAGTCTGTTACCGCTCCATTGAGCTTTGATTATGGGGCGTGTTTCAACCGAGCCAGGAAAGACCTCAATTGGATAGACCCACAACCAATCAGAGCAACGGAGCGACGCTTAATGTTAGTTGTCAAATGTCAACAGAACTCAACTGCACTGTGTTGCCAAGTCTGTGTTTTTCTACATGTCCGCGGGTTGAAGCGACCCCAATTATGTGATACATAGACCCAGGAATGCGAATTTTAGCAGGCAACCTTGCCAAAATAACATATTTTGCCAACCAAACGCCTTTTTTTTTCCTGAGAACCCCCGGAAAGTTATTGTTTTGGGCTATAGTTTTGAGTAGCAATTGTGCGCGACATCGCAAAAAAACATGGCAACCCTGTCTGAACGCGCGCTGGATTAAGTAATGTTAGAAGAAGATGAGTGTAAACGATCTTTGCCAGTGTTGTTATAAAAGAATTTAAGGACACACAGAGTACCTACCAATACGATCATCATTTCTGAGAGAAATAGTGAAGGTGAATGCATATACGAACAAGTTCTCAGTTTAGGATAATAGCAAATTCAACCCAAGCACCTTCGATGATGTGGATGATTACGTTACTGTTTATCATCTGTCCATCATCGTCTAAAGCCCGCCCTGACAATTTCATTGGTCTGAACAGTTTCTGTTCGGGCATAATTACTCCTCTATGGAGCGAGGCCAGACCGAATTGCCCGAGCAAAAATGTTTGTGGGCGGGGCTAAATTCTGCTGGCATCCAGGCTAGTTTCTGTTTAATACCTCTTTACAATACTGTATTTAGATCCATTTTCATCATCATTATTGAAACTGACTGTGACAATATGTAGTTAAATTCATATATGAGGAAAAGTCTCACGATGGAATACAACAATTGCTGTAGTATCAATGGATAATGGTTACACTTTATTGTTACACATTACGCTAAATAATTAGAGAAATAATGCACACCCACATTAAATAATCAATTATTCCACTTACACTACAGTTACCACACCTCAAAACATTGATCAGATGTTGTATTTCAAATCATGTGTCAGGTTTTTGTCCTTGAATGGTCTTGTGTGTAGGATTTATTTCTTACACATCTAATCTAGTAGCGGCTTCTGGCCATACATTTAGGTAGGGCAGATTCTGGGTCTTCCTGTTAGTTTATGATAACCATTTTGTAAGCTTTATATCCTAATCGTTGAACATAGACTCACTTTGGGCAGAATTCGAATGTCCTTGCATTGTTTCAGCCTGAAGGTGGCGCTCTAATGATGATTGACAGACTTTATTACACACGACAAACACTTAAATTGCCTAGTATTTATTGTTTCCGGATGTTGTTTTAGAATATTACAAGTTGTGTAGGAAAACAAACTATTTTGTAGTTACTACAAATAATTGCACACATTAGAACATTCACAACCAGTCAGATTCAAGCATTCAACATCTCCGTATTGTAAGCATAATTCGAAGCAACCAAAAACTAATCCTAACCTTATAGTAAGTACATATTTTCAGTACATAAATGTATAGTTACACTGTAACAAGGACACCTTAAAATAAAGTATAACATGGACAATATATACACAGCCTAAGTCCAAGTTTTATATTATTTATATCTACAAGAACCACTGCTTTCTCAAGTTTCTTATATGGTGGTTTCGATCTCTATGAGAGAGTCAGATGCCAAAGGAGGAATAAATGAGCGTTTAAAGCTGCTCAATACTGCTGTCAGAAATCTTTCACAAATACAGATGAGATTTTCCTCCAGAGATAATCTAAAGGTGACATTGTGAAGAGGATACAGGACTGACGTGTCCCTCACTCACATATGGACACGTCAAGATAGTAAAATAACCCCAGCTGCCGATTTCATGGTCAAATAGCCTACCTTGTTGTCTTCTTCCTCAGTTTAAAATATAAAATGCAGTTCAGAAATGGTGATCAGAGTGATGGGCATTTTAACGAAAAGAGGTGAACATAAACACGTTACCACACCACTGCACATGGGTTTATAAAAGCAGTGAATTATGTGATAATTCTATGACCTTCCTTCATATAAAAATATATTAAAATATATAAAAAAATATATAAATATGTATATTTTAAAGGCCCACTGAAGTGCCTTGAAAGGCACAGCATTATTCAATGTGTCAGGCACTGATGTTGGACCAGAAGGCCTGGCTCACAGTCTCAGCTCTAATTCATCCCAAAGGTGTTCTTTATGGGTGAGGTCAGGCCAGTCAAGTTCCTCCACACCAAACTCACTCATCCATGTCTTTATGGACCTTGCTTTGTTCACTGCTGCACGGTCATGTTGGAACAGGAAGGGACCATCTCCAAACTGTTCCCACAAAGTTGGGAGCATGAAATTGTCCAAAATGTCTTGGTATGCTGAAGCTTTAAGAGTTCCTTTCACTGGAACTAAGGGGCCAAACCCAACCCCTGAAAAACAACCTCACACCATAATCTCCCCCCCCACCACCACCACCAAACTTCGCACTTGACACAATGCAGTCAGGCAAGTACCGTTCTCCTGGCAACTGCCAAACTCGTCTATTCGGATTGCCAGACAGAGAAGCTTGATTTATCATTCCAGAGAACATGTCTCTGCTGCTCTAGAGTCCAGTGGTGGCGTGCTTTACCCCACTGCATCCGACGCTTTGCATTGCACTTGGTGATGAAAGGCTTTAATGAGCTGCTCGCCCATGGAAACCCATTCCATGAAGCTCTCTACACACTGTTCCTGAGCAAATCTGAAGGCCACACAAAGTTTGGAGGTCTGTAGCTATTGACTCTGCAGAAAGTTTGGGCCTTCTGTACACTGTGCACCTCAACATGCTCTGACATCACACTTTGATTTTACGTGGCCTACCACTTCGTGACTGAGTTGCTGTTGTTCCCAATTGCTTCCACTAACATTATAATACCACTAACAGTTGACTGTAGAATATTTAGTAGTGAGGAAATCTCACAAATGGACTTATTGCACAGGTGGAAACCTATCACGGTATCACTCTTGAGTTCACTGAGCTCCTGAGAGCGACTGATTCTTTCACAAATGTTTGTAGAAGCGTCTGCATGCCTAGTGCTTGATTTAGACACCTGTGGCCATGGAAGTGATTGGAACAGCTGAATTCAATGATTTGGAGGGGTGTCCCAATACTTTTGGCAATATAGTGTATTTCTATGCATTTAATTAAAAATGTTCAGTAAATAATCTCATCCAAATAAGTCTCCTCCACTTACCAGATTTAAGACATAGATGTCGTAAGACATAGAAATGCGCATCACAGCATCACAGTGATTGAGAACATAGTAGGATAATATTACATGCTTAATGCTTTACATGCTCAATTTTCCCCCATTGATCAGATTATTTTAGGTTTTCACCATCAATTTAATTCAGATAGATATTTACATGAAAGCTTTTCAGTCCAATTGAACCATCAATCCAATTACTAACAGATTATTTGGTTTCATGTAAATTTCGCTTCTGATAGATTCAAGATAGATGGAAAGATATTGACTGACAGGAGCAAACATGTTTTTTTTAGTTTTTTTTTTTAGATAAAAGCTTCCATTCAGTTCTGAGTAACTGAGTGTGGTGAGATCCAGAATTTTAAATAGGTCTACTGAAATGGATATGGTTGTTTCAGAGGTTTTATTGAAAGCACAGTTTCTGCATATTGAGTCTTAAGGCAAGTGAAGTGCACACCGAATACAGTCCCATTTTCCTTGTGCTTTCAAGGAAACGGTTTAGCGCGACTACAAAGACTTATCGACGTTTTCTGGGTATGCGAAAAAAGCCCCAAACAACAAAGAATTTAATTTATTACGCCCATCTGCTGCCTGCCGCAAACATAGGACATGACATCAAGTTTTATGTCTCACTGCTTTTCCACAATAATTCCATACAAATGTATGGCTCACTAAATAAAAAACTATGACTCATCCATCAAAACTTGAACATTAAGGGAACTCGCTGACTCACTGTCCCTAAAGATGTTTTCTTCTGGCTCACTAAATTCTTATTTCAAATTCAAAATCATTGTCCTAATATGCAAAAATCGCTTCATAATCACTTTCCAGTAATGAGCTTTGGTGTCTGGTGGCGCTGAGTGACAGAGGTTTGGTTCGGGATCACTCTGCATTCAGGCCTCCTCCAGCCACCAGCTCTGAACTAAGCTCATTATGTAAAACACAGCACAGCGAGCAGACCACATCCTGCTGCCTAAACTCACACTGATGTACTGCCTGCAAAATCTATTTTAAGCTGGCGGTGTCTGGGTTTGTCCTCTGAGAACAGACACGGGATGCAGAAATCTCCACTGACATTGAGTCACTCCAACCAAAACTAGTGCCTGTCTGTCACCCGTCTGCTGAGAACAGGTAGAGGTAGAGAGAGAGAGAAAGAGAGAGATATTTTCAAAACCCCTTTTATTACAATTTATGCCAAAAAACAATGCAACAAACACTAATAAATATAAAAATTCAATAAGATTAATCTTAACAATAAAACAACAACTCTTCTTCAACAATTTGACGGAGATTGCTTCATAAAAGATCATGCATTCATCTATAATAATGATAATCAATAAAAAAATCCTAGATTTGACTAATTGTACAAACTAAAATTACAAACTTTTTGATAAACTTTTTATTTTCTTGTGGCATAGATTGCCATTTTTTGCTTGACCTAACAAGACATTTTTAAGTTGAGACTTTTGTCAATGCTATAATTTGCTAGCCTAGAAATCTAGACGCACCCTAGTGGCAGAAAATGTATTTTGCCGTGAATGTAGTCTAGGAACTCTCGGTAGACCTGAGAGCTGGAAAAACCAAACTCTGGTCAGGCCAATCACAGCGTGTGTAGAGTCGGTGGGCGGGCTTAACATAATGACGGTACATCAAGGCAGACTTGCGGAGGTTCCGAGTGCTACTCGTAAACAAAGAAGCTGATGAACAGCGGCCTTTTGAATCGGCTTTGGACACAACTCTGGAAGACTCGGAGTTAAGCTTTTCTTTGATAAAAGAACAAAGAACGGCACTGAAGTCATCCTTAAGAAAAGAAGATGTGTTCAAAGTTTTGCCGACCGGATGCGAAAGTCTATCAACTAACGTTAGCTCGGCTTCACCTTCTTCTTTGCTCTGGTTGTTTGTGGCGCTCATGGCGCTATCCAATTGCATCCAGAGGAAATTTTAAAGACAACCGTTTATCCCGTTTATCTCGGATTGAGCCCTGCCAATGATGAGTTTCCAGACCCAACATCTTGATGTGGCTGTGGCTTGTCAGGCTAATCATTTACTGCTTTGGATGACAAAGATGTGAGGATTTCCCAAATATTCCCATGGCAAGTATTTTAAGTTTTAGTGAATTCGTTACTGTAAAAAAAAAAATTGCTGCCTTAAATTTTTAAGTACAATCAACTTGGATGTTTAAGTTATTTTAACTTAAATTACATTAAACTGATTTAAAAAATGTGTTGAATGTTGTACAACATAATTTTTTGAATCTTATAACTTATCATTTTTATTTATTTATTTGTATGAATTAAAGCAATGTAAAAACATATGGTCAACTTATTGATCATATAATATTTTATAGTGTATAATTTGTTTGAATTAATCTCATTTGCACATTTTCACATGTTCGAACACGCCTCTGATGCATGCTTAGGTTTTTTTTTTTTCTAAAAATGTTACGTTTTATTAGTGGTGGGCATAGATTACTTTTTTTAATCTAGATTAATATCACTGTGATCTTGAAATTAATCTAGATTAATCTAGATTAAAATGGCTCATTTGAATTCTGCCGAAGGCATTCAGAATATGTGTGCTACCCAAATAATGACTGGTGCTTTCGCACTTGGTTCGATTGCCTGGACCGAACCCGAGTTCGATTGCTCCCCCTGCTGGACCGTGTTCATATTATATTATTTGGGTCTGAAACTGGGGTGCGTTTGCGTCATCAAAGCAGCCGCTGTTTACCCCGTTATTTGGTAACTACGTCGAGCGAGAAGGTCGCAGAATGAATAGCGTGGTTCACCTAACTTTTATATTTTTGTTTTTGAACCGTTGATTTTGTTATCAAAGCTTCAGTACGTAATGGCACTTGCGTCTATCTGCCGCGAATGTATAGCAAA
The DNA here is from genome assembly GCA_023029165.1 of Gobiocypris rarus. Classification (NCBI taxonomy): domain Eukaryota; kingdom Metazoa; phylum Chordata; class Actinopteri; order Cypriniformes; family Gobionidae; genus Gobiocypris; species Gobiocypris rarus. Next base: position 5,347,240 of record CM040918.1, read on the forward strand.
TGCTCTAAAGAACGCTGACGGCGAGCAGAAATGAGATGAGATTTACAGCTCTCTGCTTACAGTAGCCTACGTCAGTCACGCTCATCAGGACTCGAGTACGGTTCGCGGGTGCGCGCCCAAGTTCGGAAGACGGCGTTCACGCTTGATGTGGTAATATCACAGTAGGCATACACGCAGCAGGTTCGAAGACTCATTCTTGCTCCCTCCAGTGCATTTTGGCTACGTAGCTATACATCCGCGCTAAACTATTAAGGTGAAAGTCGTCATAGCTTGCGTAGTATAGACCCAGCTCCCAACCCAACTTTGAGAATAGATTAACGGCGATATTTTTTTATCGCCCGATATGAGTCTCACGTTAACGCAGCACGTTAACGCTGATAACGGCCCACCACTATTTTTTTATTCTAATTAAATCCTACTAATTCATTAGAAATCAGAAGCTGAGGTTTCTCGTGAGATCAGGTTGGGATTTCCATCATACACTATCTGCATAAAACATGATAAGATGGAGCTAAATTTAAAAAAATATGGCGAAACTTTAAATTAAGGTCAGATTTGTTAACATTAGTTAATGAGCAATACATTTGTAACAGTATTTATTAATCATTGTTAATGTTAGCAAATAAAAAATCAGCTGTTCATTGCTTGTTCATTTTAGTTCACTGTGCATTGAATTACGTTTTATTAGTGGTGGGCATGGATTACTTTACATTAACAATAAATGTTGTCAAAGTATTGTTCATTATTAGCTAAATTAAGTACTTAACAAATGATAATTGTAAAGTGTTACCAAAAATATAAAAGTATATTAATAATACAGTTCAAAAATGGCTATTTCAAGTGACCTTTTATGTCACACTTCTTAAACATGCATCTATTTAAGATGTGAATTTTCAGAACTGATCCTAGCCAGGTTTAGGGTTTTCACTAGTTACAGTTCATTTTCTGAAGATTATCTGAATGAATTGAGAGAGAGGCTGAAGATCACGCAACATGTTTGTTTTCTTTATTTAGAAAAAAGCACAACATGTTGTTTTTATTGTGAGTGTACACAAATAAAAGTAGATACTTAAAAGATTATAATGATGTATAACACTAGCCCGAATGACTCAAATCAAGAGAGTTATCTGAGTCTCTTTGACACTGATAAGAAAAAAATCAAGGCTGTCGCGCCGGCGCGATCCTCGACCTCTAGGGGTTAAAGGGGGCATGGCATGAGAAATCCAATTGGTCTTGATCCTTTGAAATATAAGAGGTCTTTTTATCATTAAAACATCCTGCAAGTTTAATAGCTTTAAACGTCCTCCTCACTAAAAGAAGCATTTATTTAATCAAGCTCCAAAAAAAGCTTGTTTTGATAATGCGGGATATGTTATTGTGCACAGGCAAACACATTTGCATATGACTGTTCCAGAGCAAGACATCCACAAAGGATCCTGAAAAAAACAAGTCAGTTTCCATAAAAAATAATTTCCAAATGGAAAAAAACTGTTTTCATTGATAATAATCAGTGTAAAAACGTTTCATGAGCAGCAAATCAGCATATTAGAATGAAGGTTCATGTGGACAGTAGTGTACTAATATAACTGGCATTAGTTTATACATAAATGCTGCACATTGTTGATTATTGTTGGTTCATGATACCTAATGCATTAACTAATGTTAGCAAATTATTATAAAACGTTACCACGTTTTAATTTTTATTTATTTTTGCTACGTGACTTAATCCTATCATAAGCTAAAATCTGACCTGGCGTCATTGTAAGCTCATCCTTCTAGACTCCAGCGGCCTGCTATTAACCTCTGAGTCACTTATAGCTAGTGATGAGATTATGACAAATGGAAACTACTGGAAACTGACAGATTCTAAGTAATTAAATTCTCTATTGCTGTTCATCAGTGCAGAGGAGCTGCCAGGTTCATACCATGAATGTGTTCAGGGTTTTTGTTGAGTGTGAAGTTTTTGATTGCGTTTAATAAAACTGAAATTGGGATCAAAAGCAGTAGTGTGTCCTCCAGGCACTGATTGTTTCTACCAAATTTAATTACGATTGTTCCTCCCATGATACCTATACGTGATTTTAATAAACATCAGGAAACATTAGGTACAAGTATGAAAATAGACAAAATATAACTATATAAAGACTGAAATATGGAGCAACCTTGCAGAAAGACCAAAGAAATCAGAACGTGGACATGAAATGCTTCAATTTTATGCAGATTGCATGTTCACCATGTATTCAGCTGACAACACCATACGCAAGCTCGCATTTATCATTCTGCAGAAGCCTAGATGATAATTAGACTTCTCACGTCATCACACTACTGTCTACTGTCTGTCAGCCACACCAGAATGCATGACATCTTATATATCACTGCAGGAATTGCTGGATACCTCAGTAGCTTTATTGCTCTTCCCACAGTGTTTATTTCTCCAAAAACTATAGACGATGAGTACACACTTGTATAGAAGTATATAGTAAATAAAAACAAGAAAATATAATATTTTACATAATACATAAATCTTTCTACAAACCAATAGTTATGCTACATTTTCTATATATATAAATTCATGTTTTTTTTAATATGTGTATATATACACATTTAATCTATACATGTTTATATACACATGAAATATTAAATCTATATACACTATATTGGCAAAAGTATTGGGACACCCCTCCAAATCATTGAATGCAGGTGTTCAATCACTTCCATGGCCACAGGTGTATCAAATCAAGCACTAGGCATGCAGACGCTTCTACAAACATTTGTGAAAGAATGGGTCGCTCTCAGGAGCTCAGTGAACTCAAGCGTGGTACCGTGATAGTGTCACACGGGTGTTTGCTGACAGACAGACGAAGGCAGTAATGCCAAACAACAAAGTTTAATAGTAGATTTAGTAGAAGATCCAGATAGCATACAGACAGGTAGTGCAAACATCTAAAGAGAATGAATGTGAGGGACCAACTATTATAGCAAACACAAATGAGGGTGATAATTGGAAAACAGCTGATACATATGAATTCATAATGACGGTAACCAAGGAGATAAGATATACGAGTGGCGGAACAAAGAAAACATGACAAATGAAAAGCAAACTGAAGGTCCATGAACAAAGCTAAACTGAACGTGACAGATATTGCCACCTGTGCAATAAGTTCATTCGTGAAATTTCTTCACAACTAAATATTCCACGGTCAACTGTTAGTGGGATTATAATGTTAGTGGAAGCAATTGGGAACAACAGCAACTCAGCCACGAAGTGACTAAATCACAGAGCGTGGTCAGCGCCTGCTGAGGCACACAGTGCACAGAAGGCCCAAACTTTCTGCAGAGTCAATAGCTACAGACCTCCAAACTTTGTGTGGCCTTCAGATTAGCTCAGGAACAGTGTGTAGAGAGCTTCATGGAATGGGTTTCCATGGGCGAGCAGCTCATTAAAGCCTTTCATCACCAAGTCCAAAGCAAAGCGTTGGATGCAGTGGTGTAAAGCACGCCGCCACTGGACTCTAGAGCAGCAGAGACGTGTTCTCTGGAGTCACCAATCACACTTCTCTGACAATCCGATAGACGATTTTGGGTTTGGACGAGTTTAGGTTTGGCCAGGAGAACGGGACTTGCCTGACTGCATTGCAAGTGTAAAGTTTGGTGGAGGGGGGGATTATGGTGTGGGGTTGTTTTTCAGGGGTTAGGTTTGGCCCCTTAGTTCCAGTGAAAAGAACTCTTATTGCTTCAGCATACCAAGACATTTTGGACAATTTCATGCTCCCAACTTTGTGGGAAGAGTTTGAGGATAGTCCCTTTCTGTTCCAACATGACCGCGCACCAGTGAACAAAGCAACGTCCATAAAGACATGGATGAGCGAGTTTGGTGTGGAGGAACTTGATAACAACTGAATTTAGACTAATAGTTTTTGCTCAGATGTTATTCTATTATATATATATACATACATACATACATACATACATATACACACACACATTTTATGCAAATATACAAAATATATATTATATTTATATAATTAATGTGTTATTTTTTAAATGCCCCCTTTACAGTATAATGACACTGTACTATTTGGCTTAACAAATAATTAATATGCTGACCAATCAGTCCAAAAACTAGTTGTGTGCATACCTAAATGACAAATGTGGACCTGGTAGCTGTCATTACCTCGTTTTACCCTCAATTACCTGGGAAATAAATTCCACCACCTGAAATGAGAAAGATTGGACCATCTGCTGCCTCTTTCCCAATCTGGCTTCCACTCATCAGCCATGCATTTCCACACCAGCTCCAATGGCTTCTTTATTCCTGAGCAGGGGTGTCGCTAGTCCCTTTTTACTGGGGAAAGAGCCCACAATTAAACAAGTTACGCCTCCTACAATTAAGTGGCTGTGTCCCAATTCAAAGGCTGCATCCTTCGAAGGCCATGAAGGACTGAGCATGTTAAATGGGATCATAAGATATTTAAACAAGTTCAAAGCCAATACTTGCATTTAAAAGTGTAATTCGGCAATTTCTCAAAAAGTAAATCGGTTGTCACTGACGCACAATGAATTCTCGGATAGGTAAGGGTCAATCTGCTGTGTCCTTCATTTCACAGAAAACGAAGGAAACATTTAAAGGGGCCTTCGAATTGGTACAGCCTTAATTGCACAGCGCTGACACAACAGACCCTTGAATGCGCCTTTTTCATAGGAAATGAAGGACGCATTTGTAGGAGCCTTTGAATTGGGACAGCCTAAGGCACGCAGCAGTGTGGGTGCACCCATTTTGGGTGGAGAACAGAGTTTGAAACTCAAATTGTAACACACTTCACTTATTTGTTTAAATGTTTTTATTTGGTATTTCAGCAGATCATTTAAAAAAAACAAACATTTTTTTAAATGCAAACAAATAAAACTTACTGCACTTTAGAGTGGCCAGCCAAAACTCTCTTCTGGTGCTGACAGGCTAGGATGCCATGCACAGAAGGGTCCCTGCAGATCTGTATCTGCTGTTGGTTTCTCACCACTGCCTCTTTACATTCTTAGATCTACATTTATTCTCTCAGAAGGTGCTTTCTAAGCAAAGGAACTTATGTATTTAGCTTCAAGAGCTTGGATTAACATCAAGAACATGATACATGAGTGCTACAACTCATGTGAATAGTGCCAATACTGTCAAAGTGCTGGGTAATGTCACTGTTTACTTAAAGTAAGCCACCAGGTGCCTCTGTCAGCTCAGTGCAAATTGGATTGTTTGGCTGGATAGAGGGGGAAGGATGCCAAGTAGAAAATGTGGAGGTGATGAGTTTTTTTTCAGATGAGATGAGTGTGCGTACAATGTGTACAACAAGTCTGTCTCAAGGCTTTGTTTTTGAGCATAACTGTTGAGTTAGCTCGTCTGATAGTGTCTTCTGGCAGTTTGTTCCAGCAGACATGGAGAGCTTGGGGAGTTTGGGATGTGGGACCATCTGAAGCAGCAGATTTCAGCGATTGGGATGTAATCTTTGATGAAGGTTTGAAGAAAGTGAGGGGCCAAACCATAGGCAATCGTAGGTTAGAAAAGAATCGTGAATTTAATGTCTTAGCACCTAGATGGCAGGTTATCTATCTATCTATCTATCTATCTATCTATCTATCTATCTATCTATCTATCTATCTATCTATCTATCTATCTATCTATCTATCTATCTATCTATCTATCTATCTATCTATCTATCTATCTATCTATCTATCTATCTATCTATCTATCTATCCATCCATCCATCCATCCATCCATCCATCCATCCATCCATCCATCCATCCATCCATCCATCCATCCATCCATCCATCCATCCATCCATCATCAGTTTATCATAGCGCTTCTAACAGACCAATGGCAATCCAAAGCCCTTTACAAATTTCCTCACATTCACCCATTCACTCTCTCACTCATACACCGACGGCGGTGTCAGCCATGCAAGGCACCATCCAGCCTGCCGGGAGCAGCTGGGGTTAGGTGTCTTGCTCATGGACACCTCGACACTTGGTCAGGTGGAACCGGGGATCAAACCACCAACCTTCCGGTTTGTAGACAATCAACATGAACCACTGAGCCCACCCCATCCATCCATCCATCCATCCATCCATCCATCCATCCATCCATCCATCCATCCATCCATCACCACACCCTCCTTCCTATACCACCATCAATCCATCCATCACCACATCCTCCTTCCTATACCACCATCCATCCATCACCACACCCTCCTTCCTATACCACCATCCATCCATCCATCACCACACCCTCCTTCCTATACCACCATCCATCCATCCATCACCACACCCTCCTTCCTATACCACCATCCATCCATCCATCACCACACCCTCCTTCCTATACCACTATCCATCCATCCATCCATCCATCCATCCATCCATCCATCCATCACCACACCCTCCTTCCTATACCACTATCCATCCATCCATCCATCCATCCATCCATCCATCCATCCATCCATCCATCCATCCATCCATCCATCCATCCATCCATCCATCCATCCATCCATCCATCCATCCTCCTTCCTATACCACCATCCATCCATCCATCCATCCATCCATCACCACACCCTCCTTCCTATACCACCATTTATCCATCCATCCGCAAAATAATTTTTACCTTTTGAAAAATGTATGGATGATTAAACGTATTATTCAGATTACTACTATCCGGTTGTTAAGTCTGACGTCACGCGGCAGCGCTTCCGGGTCCAAGCGCTCTCTCATACCACAAGAAAAACAACAGACGGTGCTAATATATACACACAATGTGGTGTAAAACTACACAGAAAAAAATTATCATAATCTTTATCTCCATACCAAAATTCCAGATGGCCAGACAGTGATCCATCTTTTATAAATCATTAAAATATTAATGTCTGAGACGCTGTGAGCACAGAGACTGTTGTATATAAAATGTATATAAATGTTAGTAAATGTATATAAAATGTTTAACTTTTTTAAATGTTTGATGTTTAATATGAATAATTAGCGCTCATAAACGGACGTCGAAGGCATTCTCAAGTGAAACAAGTTAAGGCTTGGACCCAGAAACGACGTTCCTTACGTCACGACTTAACAAGCGGATATTCATGTGCATTTCAGAAGTGTGGAGATGACAGTCGCAGTGATGAGAGAACAAAGATGCCCAGAGTGTCTGAATTTCTGATGCTGGTTTGCTGCTCTGTATGCAGAATGAATGAGAGAAAACGACAGAGCACCAGACGGGAAAAGCTGAACCACATTGATTAATTATCACATTCTCTAGAAGGTTCTGATTGCTGTGCCTCTTAATTATGTAAGCGAATTAGCTATTGATCAACACAAGTGAGTCAGCAGGGCAGCAAAATAACTGCAAGTAGTATCTGTGCTTCTCCCGCAGGGGAGCACTGAGATCTCTCTGAGACTGTGCTTTACTCTCCATGAAATCACTTTATCCCATGCGGCTTCACTGCTAATGACAGCAACTTAGTAGGCTGGACAGTTTTGGTCTGTACAACCCCAAATGGCTCAAAAACAGATGAAATCTTGCCATTTGTTTCAAAATATATTTTTCTGAGATTATAACAAATAACATAGTTTAATCCCTAAAATCACTGATGAAATCATTTGAAATACTGGCATCAAGCTTACAATAGGCAGTGTGATTGTAGGTAGTATTCGTATGCATTTGTGTGGAAAGACAGGTTGTTGCACAAATTAGCACACAGTTTGGATATATTCGTCGAAACATAAAATAACATCACATTGACACCCAAATAAGACATTTTACGCTTAATAATAATATAATTTCTTCCTTTTATTATTATTAGAGTTAGGATCACTGGTGCCTGCTCAAAAACAAAAAAAATGGATGACACCCCTAGTCAGAGTACCATGCATGTGTTTCAGAAAGCACTGAAGTCAACACCAAAATTTGCCTTAAAGTAACAACAGGGCGAATGGTTTCTGTCACCTCTGCTTTCCCAGTTGTACCGTGAGATGTCCCGCTGCTGCCATAACGCTAATGCTTCATTCCTCTCGTTATGGTTTATCTTATTTCCCTCCATCATCCTGTCATTTTCAGTCATCAGTCCTGACAGCAACACACTTGAGTGTACTTCTGCATGAACGCAGCTTAGCTCGAAGTACCAAAGACTGACTGCCTACTTTGAACAATGTCATTTGCAACTTGATTCGCTCAGACAAGCGTTCCACCCAGAAGTTTCAGCTCAAAACAGCCATCAGAACTCAGGCACTGAAGAGATGTGTGTAAGTATTAAAAAATGGAGGATTACACACTGACTGTGAGGACAGACTGTATGCCCTTGGCCACTCAGGAAGAAAAAGCAATCAAGTTCATCACACCCTGGAAGATGGGCTCAAGCCTTTCCCTTGTTTATCCTTCTGGTTTAGATTCCTCCTCATATCTCCCTTGTGACATCAAATCTTACTATCTTAATGGAGAGACAGCTGAGATTTTCAAGTTGTGCAATGGAGCAACTGCCTACAGTACATCACTCAGTCTATAAAGCCAAAGCTAGGTTCTGGTAATGAACCTGCTTTTACTTCTAAAGCTTGTCTGTTTTGTTGTATTCAAATGAGACATGCTCCATAATCTCGCTAAATGTTTTGACAAAGCGTGTAGGCTCCTGAATGACTGCAACTGCTCATTTTCTCAGCTTTTCTTTGGAGTGTGAAGAGTATCTGTTGCTATTTAAGCAGTTCTTTTGGTTGTACATGGCACTATTCTTTTTAAATAGCTTTTTTTTGTTTGTTTGCCGCCCCATTCCTGTCATGTGATGCTACAATAGGTAGTTTCAACCACTGCATCCAGCTTAAGCACACAATTGGTTTAACGAGAACAGGGCCATTTTGGTACATTTTCCCAGAAAAGACTGTACATTTTAAATCTGCTAAAAGAAACACAATAGCATGTTGATGGCCTTAAAGCTAACCTTGAAAGCTGTACAGCATGTATCATATTTGATACATGGGTTTCCGCCACATTTAGAAACAATATCTAGCCTATAAAAACCTACTATCCCTATAAGCCTACACCATGTCCTAACCAGATGCGACGCGACATGACACACAACACAAAAAGTTTTTTATACTAACCAACCGCAATGGCCATTCATGATTCCATTTTACAAACGGTTTCTATTTCTGTGGCGTCGCGGCTGAAACAACATACAAAGTTTCAGTCACTCAGCGTGTATATTAATCAAAAGTGTGTAAGATTCAGGAATTGTATACTTATCAATTTTGTTGCAAATGCCCACTCGCTCTTCTGATTGGCTATGATTTTTGATTAATTTAGTTGCGTCTCGAGTCAAGTCTAGTTTTGATTGACACAGCTGTTTAAATTTGCTTTTCAAAGCTGAAATTTCTACCGAAAGCCAACTCACGCAACAGAACTAACAAGCAGCATCATGAGCTGTTTATTTCCCCTGTTTTGTCTGACTGCCAGGGTAACTGCCATCCTCTGCCATACGTAAAGTCTTGAAATAAAAGGGCTATTGAGCTGTTTACACTGCAATAAAACAGCCTGCACAGCGACAGGAAATAATAAATGAACAGAGAAAACCTGGCACTGATAGTTCCTGTTGTGCTGGGTTAGACCTAGTCTCGCACAGCCAGACCTTCAGAGTGACGGCAGAAGGTCTGGCTCTATCGCAGCTTTCATTGGCCAAGGTCTGCCCAGAGGCCATCTGACTGACATGTAACTCAATCAATCACAGTTTGTTTTGTTTCACGACATGTTTAGGGGTGTGGAAATGTAAAGTCGATGTCCCAGACTGGCGTGCATCTATAAATTATTCATTCAAGAATGTTGTGCAAGTTTCCTGCCACAATGGAGCCGTGATTTCCACATACTTTATATAAAATCCAGTGTTTAGTTGTATAGCGCTCAATGCCACAGTTCTTCCACGAGGGAGTTTGGCGTCAGGGCATTTGTTTCCAGGTGGACTGTTATGGAACGCAACACACTCGTCTCGTGGACATCATGTAGAATTCAACCAAACAGATGTCGACTTCGAAACTCCTGAAGTGTTTCCAGAAAAGTGTCCCATACACTGTAAATAAAGTTACCTGGTTGCCTTAAAATTGAGTTCATTGAAATTAAAATTTTGAGTTAATACAATGAATGCATTTTTCAGAATCGACATCACCCTTTATTCAAATATTATTCAAATATTTTGTAAAAAAAGTGAATAAATATGTGTTATATTTGTTATAATGCAGTGAAACATGTCAAATTGTGCTATTTTAGTTTCTATTTATTAAACCAATTTCCTTCATTGTATTAACTCAAATTTTTAATTAAAATGAACTAAAAATTTTAAGGCAACCAGGTTACTTGCTTTTTAAAGTTAAACCAACAGTATTTTTTTACAGTGTATGCATCCGACGTTCAGCCAACGGTCCATGGGCGTGACGACTGAGGCTGAGACTAGACCCTACTCTGAAGTAGGAGGTCATTTAGTTCCCTCAAAAGGTGTTCCTAGAACAAAACATTTTCCCAGTTCCTGCTGTGTGAACACGCCAAAAGGCAGGTACTTCCGCCATTTGTTCTAGGAAGGTTCCTCCAGTGTGAAAGCCCCTAATACTTCTCAAAAACCTACAGCATGTCTTATTTTCCTTAGTGGATTATCTATGCTCTTTTAAGACGTAGAATTACTATTAATATCATTTCCAAAATGCTCTGCCTTAATGCTTAATATTGAATGCATTGTTTACAGAAAAATCCTGTTGAAGAAGTGTCCATTATTGATGTACTTCAATAATTCAAATGTCATTTTACTACATTTCAGTAGATAATCTACTGTAAACAGATTGGTGGTCTAACTAGCGGCAGGATGTCCATCTTAATTGATTTCCTGATACAGTGTCATGGCCACTTCACCTGAATATTGACCAGCTGATGGCAGGATAATGACCTCAAGCACATGTCTGTCAGCTAGAGACTTTCTAAGAACTCTTGTTGTGGCAACATGTCCAGTATCATCATCCTTTTTGTTATTTACAGGAATTGGCTAATATGAACCTTTCCCTGCTACATAAAACAGCATATGATGATGGAAAATCCTCCGGACTTTCTGCATTTGCTGAGCTAGATTGAATTGCTTTTTTGGTTTGGAAAAAGGAAAAATGGTTTTCCTAGGAAAACCAGATCATCGCTTACTTATGGGTGAGTTGTTTTACAAGATCGATCTCCTCTTCGAGGGGAGTCGACATGTTCACAGTGAGCTCAGAGAGCAGCTTTGCATTTTCATTCAATATCATTTGCTGCTCTATATTCTAATCATGCCGGCTGCTGTGTTTGGCTGTATTGGAATGCAATGTGAAACTCTCCTTAATCTACAGTGGGATTAAGTGCTCTCTTTGCATAGCTAAACAGCAACATCCCTTGAAATTGACACTCGTTAAAGACTGCTGGCTTGAAAAATCAATATCAACATCAAAGACGACAGCTATCCATTCCCCAAGTTGAGATAGAAAGTTCAACACTGCACTCCTCACTTCTTCACATAGGGTTTGAAGTAGTTATTGACAAGGATTCTTATGAGCTGCCAAAACATTCTCTTCTAAATCCCTTCCGATGCTTTATGAAGAATCAGCAGCGGCCCTTCACGGATTGTATGCTAATGCAGTATATATATATATATATAATGTATCCCTCCTGGCAGAATTTTTTTTAAATCTAGAGAATCTGTTTGCTGACAGATTTTTGTTTAAACCTCCGGTCTGAGGCTTGTGATATACCAGTCAGGAGTTCCCAGTTCTGCTCCTGGAAGTGTAATGTCCTGCAGATGTAACTGTCGTAGGTCAGTAAGAGCTATGCGTGTAAACCGCACTCCCCTGATCTCTCTAGCCCACCTTCCACGCCAGAGACAACTGCTCGGAGCGGGTCAAGTAGAACTGGTTACACTCCAACCCTAATTAAATGCACCTAAACCAGCTAATCAAAGACTTTAGGATTACTAAAAATGGTGCGTTAGCTTATTTTGTTGTAAATGTCTCATGGTATTTTGCCATGTTTCTTACTGACATGCCCTCAACTCGTAAACATGGGACTTAAAGAAAACCCAGAGCTTCCCCCTGGTATTTACAACTTTGTGGTGGTGTTCAAGTGTGTTCAACTCATAAAAATGATCTTTCCGACATGATTTGAACACACTAAAACTTGTGTGACTAGAAGTGCCCTCTAGAAGCAGGACTAGGCACCCCTTGTATACATCATTTTTGATACTGTTTAAAAGGTTTTTAATGTTAAAGGTGTCATGAACTGGCTTTTTTAAAATATATATATACTGTTGTCTGAGGTCAACTAATGATGTTTGTGCAGTTTTTACATTCAAAAACATCATTATGAAGAAGTAATAGGCTATTTTCTACACTGGTTTTGAGGGTCTCTCAAGTCACGCTGGGTTTTGATGGGCATGTCGCACTGGAGACTTGGCAGTAAACGCCCATGGCTCGGATTGGATAATATTTGCATATTTAATGAGCTTCAGCTCTCCTGTCAGTTCACGTGAGGGATTGTTTTGAAAGCGGCTACAGGAATGATTTGACTCACAGGGCTCGCAAGACGTATTTATCAAACAAACACAATGATCTATCTCTCATCCGACCGCGATTGTTTGGAATATATATATATTTTTTTACTTGGCCCACCCGATCGGTGGATATAAGCGCAAACCTCTTGACATATCAAGTCAAGAGAGTGAACGCAGATCAAGAAATTAATGTTATTTCACTATTAAAAATTCACCGCCCTGCCGACGGGCTTACGGTTTGGTAGCATGTCTGTTTGGTAGCATCCCTGGGACATTGGGCTTTGAGAGCCCTGGCCCATACATATCTGATTCTGATCCCGAATCTCAATGAACCAACAAATAAAGGATTCTCCAGCCTGTGACAGCGTGCTAAGGTATGTTCTGTTAGACACATAAACAACACGATACGTAACAATGCAATCCTATCACATATAAAAAAAACATGTTTTACTCAAATAAGTGTGTTGCACCATTCCTGTCGGAATGAATATAGAAGGCACAGCATTGTGTTTTAATCTCAATATGTCTGCAAATCCAGTATCGGATGGAAACATTGCTATTGAACCAACCTACATACCAACCTTCTGTCATAATAAGACTTACAATTATTGAGAAACAAGACAGAAGGAACAGGGAAGAGTTTAACGTGCATTATTATCCCTCTGTTCTGTTTCTTGTGATAGATAATGATGCATTGCAGATTACTACTTTTCCTTTACTGGACTGGCTTTGTCCCCACCCTTTCATTTTGCCTTCATTCTTATTGCAAGCACAACATGTTTTACTTCTTGGTTTCCAACTGAGTCAAATGTTTGCCCGGTGAAATAGAGATGCGGTGCTATACTTACACAGGCTGCTGAATCTCCTCTCTGATTTAATGATTCTCCGGGGCTTCTGAACTAAAGGAGCAAGATGCACTTTATCTCCACACCCAGGAGCCATGCAATATGCCAGTCATCTTTATGAGCGTGTAGAGATAGCATTCGCATTCCCTTTAACAATCACTCTATTTCTACACCTGTAACAAGATCTCTGATGCGGAGTAACATAATCTCTAAACTGCTTAGTTTAATCTTAACCCTTTTTCTTGAACAAATGAGAGGAAATTGGACAATAAATGCAAATGTTGCACAGTCCTCACCTTCTTTGTGTATAGGGAAACTAAGGTAAAAAAAAAATAGTCTCTGGAAAAATTAAAACAGCGCTGCAGTGTGATATCAGTGGTACGGATAATCTCAGGTCTTACTTCATTTAAATATGCTTATTATTGCTTAATCAGAGGTTTATGGGATGGGACTTTGAATGAACACGATAAGATTGTTGAATTACCAAGTTTCTCACTTAGGTGCAGGAGTAACATGATTATATTTGTCTTTGCAATAGAATTGAAATGTGCTAGATGGGATCATCACACTCAGCTAAAGAAATCAATGAAACTCTGAACAAACAACAGGCCATAGAGAAAATGAAACCAGTACCACTGCGATGCTTCTACTCGCATATAACCTTTGTATCTAATCAGTACTTGCAAATAATCAAGTGTGGAAACCTGATGTTAAAGTCAGCATGATATAGAAATTGACTCAATATCTATTTTCTAAAGGCATGTTATTGTGAACGATTCATCCATGCATCCGTTACATTTTTTGACCGTATAATTTTTAATCAAAATGTCTTGATCTTCTAAAATGACAGACTTCTTCAATCATTTTGTTCTCATAATCCTGCCTTCTCACATCTGACTGCAAGCTTTCATTCAGATCCGCCTCCATCCAATCAACAGCTGATGGATAGAAAGTGCCCGTCCATTTCACGTGGATGTACGTCAAAATATTGAAGACATGATTTGTCGCTACTTCCACTGCATCATGACTTTAAAATATCTCTACCCTTCAAAGTGAGATGAAATATAATTTCAAAAATGTTATATTCTAATCATTTTAATGACTAAATTAATGATTATAAAGCAACTTTAATTTAATTTCAATGAAAAATGAAGGTAGCATGATTATAGAATGCATGGAACGCCGTCTTGTGGTGCCATCCCAAAGGAGCATGAAATCACTCTCACGGACCTTTTCCTGGACCGTTCGCCCCTGGTGGAACGACCTGCCTATCTCAATTTGAGCAGCCGGGTCTGTTTTCAAAAAACATCTTAAGACGCATCAGCACCTGACCAATAAAGACTAGCACTTACCTATTCTATTCACTTTTCTGTTTGTTTATTTAATAAAAAATAAAAAATGTGTACTAGATTAACTGAGACTTGTTACAGCACTTGCGCTGTTACCGCTTGTTTGTTTAGTTGCTTCTATTGCTCTCCTCATTTGTAAGTCGCTTTGGATAAAAGCATCTGCTAAATGACTAAATGTAAAATGTAAATGATTAAAATACTATTATTTAATATTTATTAGATATAGTTGTAAAAAAGCATCAATATATAATTACATTTTTTATTTACATGGTATGCAAATACTATATATTAAGCATATCCAACAGTCTTAAAACATCAGCAGTTATAGTGTTAGTTTGCTGACAAGATTAAAAAGTCTACTTTTTTTTTTTTAGAAATATGAACACAACACGGACCAAAGACATGTAAGGTTACCAGAGTAATAATCATACACTGTTTGTTAATTGGCCAGAGGAGAACTGGCACCCGATTGAGTCTGGTTTCTCCCAAGGTTTTTTTTTTATTTTCCATTAAGCCCTGATGGAGTTTTGGTTCCTTGCCAATGTCGCCTCTGGCTTGGCTTGCTCAGTTGGGGACACTAACATTTTGATCCAAATTTTTAACTAAATATCCAAATAAAATGAATTACTAAACTAATGAACTATATCAACTATATCTCTGATCTGCCTGCATTATCACTACATGATAAATTGAAATGAGCTGATGACATCACCGCTTTCTCCAAAGCAAACGTACAGCCGAATCAAATTTTGTTGCACTTTCCTGTTCAACACTGTAAAGCTGCTTTGAAACAATCATCATTGTAAAAGCGCTATATAAAAGAAGATGTAAACGAACCAAAAACAGGAAGATGCGACCCTAAAAAGGGCAGAATGCTCAAGCACACCTGATTTTTCTCGTCATAGTCGCGATGTTGCCCGTCACAGTTCGGTAGAGGCGTCAGAAGCGCGTCTCCTCGCAGCAGATCTTGGTTTGTGTGTGAAGGAGGGATTCCAGCCGCTCTTTTGACTCTTTCACACATTTTATAAGCTCTTCACGAGTTCTCAGCTGGTCAAAATACCATCATATGAAGGCTACGCACATACATAAGCGAATTTAGCCGAACACACAGCAATGTTTTAGAGGTTCTGTCGTGAAATATATGTCATAAAAGCCGACCATCAGGTTGTAAATGTATCCCTATGCCTTTAGGTTCAGTATCTTTAGGTTTGGTGTTAAAAATGGCAATGTGAACTCTAAGTGGACCAAGACACATTTTTTTTTATTTGGTCCAGATCAAATGAACCGAACTGCAGGTGTAAACACACTAAGATTTTGTCTTAGCAGACAGCTGCCTATGTAGGGCGTAAACACTAAGGCAGCTCACTGAGTTTTAAAGCTAAGGATGTGAGCTGCTGCTGACATTGTGTCTTGACATGCCATAACCTAAAGAAATATTAGACCACTGCCAAGCAAACAGACCGATGAGCTATAACACATGATAACAATCATAAATCATACTAGTCATTCAACAATCGTTTGACATCTCATGGAATACCAGAAGGCATTGCCGTGTAGTTAAACATGAACAAGCCAAGTGTCAATTTAACATTCGCTCATCTTCGCTCTGCAGAAATTCCAGGATGAGCATTTGTTTAATCCATCCATCCATCCATCCATCCATCCATCCATCCATCCATCCATCCATCCATCCATCCATCCATCCATCCATCCATCCATCCATCCATCCATCCATCCATCCATCCATCCATCATACCCTGTATGGTTTCATTAACCATACATGATGAAACCCACAAATCTAATACATTAGCATATGTATTTACTGTTCTCTCCTGACATATCAGTTACCATAGCAACATGGGCCAACAGGTGAGAAAGGATCCATCTGAGTCTTCGCTGCATGGCTCAGAGCTCTCCTCATTAGCGCTGCTGTTTATCCTGCTGCATACACTCCCACAGCATTAAGGGGCAGAAAACAGCTGAAATGTGACGCCCATATGGCTCACTCGGAAATATGGATGTCAAAAGATAAAAAGGACAAAATAAAACCTTTGTAATATTTGATGTATTCACCATGTACCTAATATTTTTTTTGTTTGTCCACATTATGCACCAGCAAATACTGTTGTTCTGCAATCACATGATAATTGCATTTCCGTCTTATACTAAAAAACCTGTTAACCTTTTAGCAAGAACGATTTCTGCATTTGTGGGCACACAGGGGCTGCCTCCTGCTTTTTTCACTTCTCTCTTTCCTGCTATTTAAGCATTATTTTTTGTGCTTGTGTCAACAGTAATGATAGCAATTATGAGTATCCACAATGGTTTTCCAGCTTTAAAGTAGAATCAAAATGTCACATGTACTCGTGAGAGTTAATGTTCACTTGAGTGTCCATTCATCATTACGGTCCCATATTAAAGACGGCAGAGTCCGGATCTCGTAAGAGTGTGAAAAAAAAGAGCTGTGATGAAAAACAGTCCACTTTTGGCAGAACCGTCGAATGTTGGATACTTGCTATACCATTCTTTCAGGCTTTTCCAAGTTTAATTGATTTACTTCAGTAAACGATTAAATGTGCAGTTTGAAGGAGAGCGCGGGGCACAACCTAACGCGGGGTTAGTTGTAATACACATGGTTTAACACTTCCCACACATGCCAGGATGACGAAACGTTGTGTATTTTGCCAGATCAACACTATATAGAGAAAAAAATAGCGCCAAAATTAAAAGATCTTTGGAAGAGATCACTGAACATTTATTTAACCATAGCAAAAGTAAATGTCTTACTTAAGTTTATTTTTCATCTCTGTTTTTTGTGTTTATTTAAAACTAGACAAACCTGATATTATCCTAATCTTATTTCTGTTATATAACAGTTGAGATGGTTCTTTAATGCTGATCTAACAGCAGAAGACACGAGCCGCGGGTTAAATCCCAGTTGTGCTGGTGGGTGTGTAATAACACTGCGTTACAAAGAGCCTCTGTTAGAACTGCACTATTATATTCTATACTTTTATGAATTCTTTTGAGAAACCATGAGAAAAGGGTGAATAATGACTGAGAGTCAATGTTCAGATATTATTCATTATTATTATGTTTTTAATAGTGCTGTATAGCTGTTTTTAGCGATGTGTTTGTTGTCAAAATAAAAAATGTGTGTATTTTCAATGATAAAAAATGCCATTATTTTATTTTAAAATGTTAATAATTGTATTTTATTGACAAAATATTTAAGTTTGTTTTGGATATTTTTTTGATTATATCATGTAACATTTTAAGCTGTAATATGGTGATGTTACAATGTGCCCCCTCACATGTTACAATGTACCCCCCACCTATGGGGCATGTGGTCACATTTCACTTCCATTCTTTCGGGGTAAATCAAGAAAAAAGTATACACTGTATATGAATCAAAACCACAATTGTACTAGACATGTGTGCAATTAATGTGGACAAAATAAATACTCTGAACCCCAAGTGGATTTACACAAACTGAGACGTTAAGTCAAAAAGCGTTAGGTTGTGCCCCGCTCCCCTAATATTGCGCTGAAATGGGTACTGCAGTCCAAATTCAAAATATTGGAGAGTAGTTTCCCCCGCCCCTCCCTCTCAGACTTGTTTTTCAGAGAAACGAGTATGTGA
This sequence comes from Gobiocypris rarus, assembly GCA_023029165.1. Classification (NCBI taxonomy): domain Eukaryota; kingdom Metazoa; phylum Chordata; class Actinopteri; order Cypriniformes; family Gobionidae; genus Gobiocypris; species Gobiocypris rarus. The sequence continues at coordinate 5,365,642 of CM040918.1, forward strand.
ACTTAGCATGTTCCCCAGATATCTGCAAACATATTATGGCTTTTTTATAGAGTTAAAAATACAGCAACTTTAAAGGTTGCCATTACTTTTAATCTGCCATCATTGTAACCATTTAAGATTCAGGGCCCTATCATACATCATCGTTTTTTTGTGCTAGTTTTAACCTGACGCAGTTATCTTTTCACGTCCAGTGCCACATTTAAATAGCAAAAGCACTCGCGCTCATCTGTTCGCTGGTCTGAAAACCAGGTGTGTTCAGAAGCATTGTTGGCGCGTTACTATTTTGAGGAACTAAAAATATGACTGTGACCAACAAAAACAGATCTAAAGTCAATAGCGCAGTATTTTTTGTGTTATTTAAAAAGCAAGTTAGTACCTAGCACCAGTAGGTGGGTCCACAACGTGTGTACACTCTGCTTATTACACACAGAGACACGCAGCAGCACACAAACATTTTGAAATATTAAAAATAAAAGGATTCCTCTCTGGAGAAACGTTCAGTCTTTCCACTTGCAAATACCGCAACGTAAATAGCGAATCCGGCATGGTGGCTTTTAAAGGGTTTGATTCTGATTGGTTTACTGCACGCCACATCCAAACCACACCCATGACTCATTAAGAGACTTGGTACAACCCTTTTGGAAAAAGCATCTGGCTGTTTTTTACGTCATTTAACTAGCAAAAGTGGATTTGGACACACCCAAAGTGAACCATATGCTTTAGGCTATGTGCTCAGATCGTTAAAATAGGGCCCTCAGTGTAATTCAAAGTTAAAATAACTCCATACAAAGTGTTTCCTTTTATTTATGTGGATTTAAATTATTCAATGATAATGATTTTTAATGATGAAGGCACGTTATGTCGCAAATGACTTGATGTCTTAAACTGTCAGCAACATCACATGAATACACAGGAGACAAAAAAAATTACCTTTTCATGGACCTCAATATCTGGCACATGAAACATGACAAGGGTAACAATCAACTAACTGATAGTTATAGGAACAAACACATTCTGACATCACAAGACAACAAGTTACTAAATATGACAACAATGTTAAATGTCAAACCCTAAAACAATGCAACCACTCATTATACACGCCCCAGTGCACACTGGGAAAAGGGCAGATGGTACTGAACCACAAAATGATTTTATTTTAGTGTAAGCCTATTTGAACATAAAAAAAACAGCATTAGTCTGACTCAACTGTTCTACTCACAGGGTTGCCTTAAAAATCCTATTAGTATTTCCTACTGAGTTGTTGGAGCGTAATTCTTAACAAAATAAAATAGTAAATCTTTTGTTATTTTTTTCAGCATCATTCAGTTATGAAGAATTGTGTATAGTGAGGGAGAGACACTTAAAGTGATGGCATTTTGATAAAAAGGTGATCCATCTAAATACACATTTTTATATATACATATAAAAGAATTATTACTCTTTCAGTGCAGACACATGACAGGAAAATAACTGAATGATTAGTGAACAATGGTGCCACCACTTAAATCTAATGGGTCACTAAAATTTTATTATAGTTATTTCTTGTCTGACACCATGTGGTAAAGTGGACTTTATAGGCCCTTGATGGATAATAATGCTCAATTTGTATGGGTGAAATTTTAAAGCTGACACTTTTTGCCTTATGCAGCGTAATTCTTCAAATCATAATTCTTTTCTGTCTGTCTCTACAACATAAATGTCTTAAATAGGCTGCTGGCCTTTCTCCACCAAAGTCTGACAGGAGTCATTTAATAAACTATTTGATCAGCTGTCTTGATGAAGTAAAATCCTTGAGCCTTAGGTGAGAAACCCAAGTCGCCTCAGATCCACAAGACAGGAAATAACTTGAAACGCGATATATGAAAGAAGCCAGATCAACAGGTTCTTAGAGTTTAAGGTATATTCCTGCTGCTGGCGTCAACAAAGGATTATAAAGTGACTCTTCTTACTGGCATTGCTTATTGTGGGCAATATGATTTAATACGCATTAAAAGTACAGAAGTTGTATTTCAAAACTTATCTTTATATGTTCAAGGAAGGATGTACGGATTTATGGCGGATGCAGGTCGTTTCAGATTGTCATTTGGCTTGCAAGGGGTTGACATGGTGGAATCAAATAGAGAAAAATTAATGTGGTTATTTTTTCGTTCAAGCAAATCAACTGAAAGATAAAATTTATAAGATTTATTGTTATCCATCTGGCAGCACTGCTCTCAAATTGGTGGTGCTAAATAAAGAACCCTTGTAATAACCAAGGCATGATATTTTGTGTCCATGAAATGAATGGAAAGTAAGACATGAGAGTTTGCTGGGTTTACCTATATTTGCCAAAATCCAGCTGTGCTCCCACATGCTCTGCTGAGAACACAATTAAACACACAAATAACTCACCTCGCTCACTAATTTCAGGGTTGTCATATTACATTTAAATCTGAGCATAATTAACATGTTTTATACCTACAGAAGACCAATTCAAAATAATCCTACAGTTATTAAACGCACCGTTGTAAAAGATTTTTGAGATTCCATTTGATAATATACACTTGGGACTCATTAAGTTGTAAAAAAGGATAAAAAAAAACTCTTTTCCCCAAATAAAATGCTTGTTGGGCCATTTTTTCAGGTTGTAAAATCAGTTAGAGATTCTACTGTGGTTAATTTGTATGATGTTAGCATTATAGTTAAAACTAATTAGTAACTGTTGACAATATATGGTGTCTGGCAGGTGTAAATTTGTACCCTAAATATGCTGTATGCAAATGAAGCTGTAGCTAACTTCTGCCACTGACTCAGAACTCACACAGGATTGTGCCACTATCTCTTCAATTACACTTTAAGATAGATAGATAGAACGAAAGATAGATTGATAGATAGAAAGATAGATAGACAAAATGAGATTTAACAATAGATAGATTGAACGATAGATAGATAGAACGATAGATAGATAGATAGAACAATAGACAGACTGAACGATAGATAGAATGATAGATAGAATGAACGATAGATAGAATGAACGATAGATAGAATGAACGATAGATAGAATGAACGATAGATAGAATGAACGATAGATAGATAGATAGATAGATAGATAGATAGATAGATAGATAGATAGACTGAACGATAGATAGATAGACAGACTGAACGATAGATAGATAGATAGATAGATAGATAGATAGATAGATAGATAGATAGATAGATAGATAGATAGATAGATAGATAGATAGATAGATAGATAGATAGATAGATAGATAGATAGATAGATAGATAGATTGAACGATAGATAGATAGATAGATAGATAGATAGATAGATAGATAGATAGATAGATAGATAGATAGATAGATAGATAGATAGATAGATAGATAGATAGATAGATAGATAGATAGATAGATAGATAGATAGATAGATAGATAGTTAGACAGACAGACAGACAGACAGACAGACAGACAGACAGATGTAAGTAGAAAGGAAGTAGTAGGAAGTAGAATTAAAATCTAAATTTATTTTTAAACTCGTTTTAGTTAGGCCCTCAAAGACATGCCAGATAACCTGCTCACACACACTGATTCACAGGCAGAGGGTGTTCACGCTTGGACTGGGCTGCTCCCCTGACTCTTTTCTCAGAGGTTAAGGCTGACACAGAGACAGGTGTGATTCCTCAGGACACCTATTTCACTGATATCTGTCAGGTAGAGGAGACATTTTATGGATGGTAGTCCAAAAAAAGAAAAAGAAAGAAAAAACAACACAAATACAGAACCTTTAAAACCTTTTAGTAACACACATCTTGGATTAAATCAAATGTGTGATTATCAGCACATACAGCAGTGGTTTCAAATCAAATATGTGCTTGTAGGGATCTCATATAAGCCAAAATAAAGTCTTTTTCCTGGTGACATTCATGGCTGAATTGGTTGGTCTGAGCGGGTCTTGCAGAATGACATTCTGTTTGGTGGAACCGCACAGACAGAGATCGACGAACTAGATCTTAGCGACACAAGGGAATTAACCCGCCTGACATTTGATTGCCTATTCGCACCACTGGCCTACTGATGGTCTGCCTGTAAACGTTAAAGCAGCAGTGTTTGGAGATTGTTATACTGCACAACTAGGTCTTAAATTGGACAACATTGACTTAATCTGGTAAAAATATGCTGGAGAAAGTTCACAGATTTTTTAACCTTGAAATTACCAGTAGCTGAAATCACATTGTGTCTGCATGCACAGAGTATTTAGACGTTAATAAGGTGGTATACTGAATGATGTTTACTGTTCTTGGCAGCTGTCCCATTAGGGTTTCTACTGGTGCTGTGAGGACTAAAAATAGCATGAACCACAGCTTAAGGCGATGGCAACTAATATGACACACAGACACTTATGCAACACACTTATTTGCTGTTCGCTAAATCATAGGCTATATGCTTGTGGATGCAACTGTGCACCACAGGGAAATGATCCACGTTCAATTATTCATGAGAAGGCTATGTAACACAGGTCACTTGGGAATTCTTTACACACCTGACACTGCATGCACTAATCTCTCACCTGCACAGCAAGAGGAGCTTGTGCTAATTCAGATACAAGCACTATTCTAACAAGTTCTCGTGTGTATTTCCTGAGAGTTGAAAGAAAAATAAATAATAAAAGGGGATGATATAGCTTGATTTGTGCACTGCAGAGTAAAGTATAGTCAAATGTTAAATTATACTTCATATAATAGTCATCTTTTGAACAGTGAAAAATGCAATTTATGGTAACACTTTATTTCGATGGTGCACTTTAGACATTCTATTAAGTAACTTTGTAACTACGTCAGCTACCAGTCAGAGTATTAGTAGAATTTTGTAACGAGTCATCCACTGTGAGGCGAGTTGAATGAACCCATGTGCAGTTTATTTAGTAAAATGTACACGTGGTGAGGTAGACGAGTGAGAGACGTGGGAGGAGCGAGCGAGACCAGTGCGTGATTGAGAATGCGTCTCGAGTCCTCGCATGAGGGAGCTCGGAGGCATATAAGGACGAGTGACACCAGTGAAGGAGGAGAGAGGACCAGGCCTTGATTTTATGTTGTTTTGTTTATTATGTGTGTGCGTGGCAGCCGTCTGTGAGGGGCTGCCCGTGTTACTTCCGTTTTGTTTGTTTATTTGAAGTCTTTTTAAACATTCGCCGGTTCCCACCTCCTAAGAACTGTATTACAGTTCAAAACAAGCAAAACTAATCCATGACACAAACAAGAGCACACTTGAACTTGACTAGAATCTGTCATGAAAGACCCGACTGTGATGTGAGGAGGCTCTAGTGTTTGGCGGCGGTGATGTGAGGAGGCTCTGGTATGGCAGTGGTGACACGACGAGGCTCTGATGTGACGGCAGTGACGTGAGGAGGCTCTGGCATGGCCGCGGTGACACAAGGAGGCTCTGGCGTGGTAGCGGTGAAGTAAGGAAGCTCTGCTGTGACGGCAGTGATGTGAGGAAGCTCTGGCATGGCCGCGGTGACACAAGGAGGCTCTGGCGTGGTAGCGGTGAAGTAAGGAGGCTCTGCTGTGATGGCAGTGATGTGAGGAGGCTCTGACATGGCAGTGGCGAAGTAAGGAAGCTCTGGCATGGCCGCGGTGACACAAGGAGGCTCTGGCGTGGTAGCGGTGATGTGAGGAGGCTCTGGTGTGAAGAGGCTCTAGTGTTTGGCGGCGGTGATGTGAGGAGGCTCTGGCATGGTAGCGGTGATGTGAGGAGGCTCTGGCATGGCAGTGGTGAAGTAAGGAGGCTCTGGCATGGCAGTGGTGAAGTAAGGAAGCTCTGGCATGGCCGCGGTGACACAAGGAGGCTCTGGCGTGGTAGCGGTGATGTGAGGAGGCTCTGGTGTGAAGAGGCTCTAGTGTTTGGCGGCGGTGATGTGAGGAGGCTCTGGTATGGTAGCGGTGATGTGAGGAGGCTCTGGCATGGCAGTGGTGAAGTAAGGAAGCTCTGGCATGGCCGCGGTGACACAAGGAGGCTCTGGCGTGGTAGCGGTGATGTGAGGAGGCTCTGGTGTGAAGAGGCTCTAGTGTTTGGCGGTGATGTGAGGAGGCTCTGGCATGGTAGCGTTGATGTGAGGAGGCTCTGACATGGCAGTGGCGAAGTAAGAAAGCTCTGGCATGGCCGCGGTGACACAGGAGGCTCTGGCGTGGTAGCGGTGATGTGAGGAGGCTCTGGTGTGAAGAGGCTCTAGTGTTTGGCGGTGATGTGAGGAGGCTCTGGCATGGCAGTGGTGAAGTAAGGAGGCTCTGGCATGGTAGCGGTGATGTGAGGAGGCTCTGGCGTGGTAGCGGTGATGTGAGGAGGCTCTGGCATGGTAGCGGTGATGTGAGGAGGCTCTGGCATGGCAGTGGTGAAGTAAGGAAGCTCTGGCATGGTAGCGGTGATGTGAGGAGGCTCTGGCATGGTAGGAGACTCTGGCATGGCAGTGGTGAAGTAAGGAAGCTCTGGCATGGTAGCGGTGATGTGCAGAGGCTCTGCCATGGCAGTGGTGAAGTAAGGAAGCTCTGGCATGGCCGTGGTGAAGTAAGGAAGCTCTGGCATGGCCGCGGTGACGCAAGGAGGCTCTGGCGTGGTAGCGGTGATGTGAGGAGGCTCTGGCATGGTAGTGGTGGTGTTGTTGTGATGTGAGGAGGCTCTGGTGTGGTGTAGTCTGGGTCAGGTCACAGTAGCATACAGAGGAGTATCCCATGTCAGCCATGAACATCAGGTAAGAGTCCAAACCAGCTTATGTTCTCAGAAGCAGCTTAATTTGGCTGAGAAGGTTTTCCAAGAGATTTCTGTCATACATTTTAACCTCCCATAGAAAATGACTCAATTTCTCCACATGCCTTCACGATCTGCATTGTTTTGGATCTGAAGCCTTAAGGTATCTCAACATTTTGTGAAATTAAGAGTTTCAGATCTAATACTAAATGCAATGCTAATCGGATCAAATAATAAGAAAAATTATGATTCAGAATTTGAACTTGTCTCTGGGGGACAGTGGTCCAGACTCCTTGAGCAGTTCAAATGTTGCATGACCTAATTATGCAGGTCGAGGCTGCATCTAGGCAAAGCAAGTTTGTACATTAATTAACCATAGATGCAAAGATAGCAAAACTAAACGCAGGGAGAGATGGAAATGCCTCATAATGAGTTCTGGCTTTGGGCAATTGAGACTTAGTGATATTTAACAACCTTTATATTCAGTAATAAATGATGTGTGCATGTGAAGGTAGTCATGTGTAAGACTACAACTGCACTTTGATTGTTTAAATGTCCAATAATGACCTTTGTTTGTCTTAAAGAGCAAGTTTAACTGCGCAGGGGCAACATGTACAAAGAAAAAGCTAATTACAAATAGAGAGAAATAAAAAATGTTCTATATCCTGCACTTCATTAGTGACTTGAGTTACTGCATGTGTTACGTGAATTACACCATGTATTTCTGCATTAATTATTTAATTAAGGTCTTCATTGAATCATAATAGACCACAATACCTTTACAAAACAAGAACGACATGCATTTATTGTTGCATGCATACACATGCACATGAGTAAATCACAAATTTTGTTATACGCTTCAATATGATTTACATAGTAATAAATGAAATTTTGTAACTCTAATTCTGAAAAGCAAAAACAAGTGCCTAAACGTATCCATACAACACATCCATCACTAAACCTATAGATATGACAACAGAAATGTGAGCCAGCTTCTTCTTTTGGCCACAATTTCACATTTACATCACACCTTATGTTTCCTCTGGCAAATGCACCAGGGAAAGAATCTCTTTGTATGCCTGATCCATCATTCGAAGATATATGTATCTTCACTGCATCCAGGAGGGACACGTCATTGTATGGTTGTCATACATTATAGAGGTTGTAGGAGCATTGGAAATCTCATAGGTGTAACCACTGAACTCTGTTTGCTCAATGTAATAGTCAGGAATTATTTGACAATGTAAACTTTGAGATATGCCTCATTCTTTCACCAATCAAAGCTCAAAATTCAGGGGTAAATGTTGACTTAAAAATAGGAATGTGTTATGAACAACTACATCGGAGGCTGTGTGAGTTGTTTTGAATAATGTGAGAGATAGATAGTTCCTCTGGCTAGTTGATTAAAGAGAAGTGTAGGCTTTCTATGGTTATTTCTCTATGATAATTTCACAATGTACCAGGGCACCATGGGCACACAGCAGGGAGTTTTAATGAGCAGAGCAGCTTTCGGCTGTGGGCATCAACACCGATCCAGCATCAATAGGGTCATATGGAGAGTTTCTGCTTTCAGAGCAGTCAAAAGATGAGGTACACTGAATATGTTTTTGTGAATATGAATGACTCAGAAATAATGGAGATTGAGAAAGACAATTACCAAGTCACATTTCTCAAAACTATAACCACGAAATCAAAAGTACAACTCAACTTTTCAGACAAAAATGGAAAGTCATTATGTAATTGAAACTTTGCGTGTGGCTCACAAATATCAAACACAGATATACGCAGAACACTCATTACACACTGTGAGATTTATTAAAAGCTACATGAAACCTCTTACTGTAATGAATGAAGTTTTTCAGGGCAGCCTCTAAAAATTTTGATTTGTGCAAAATGCTACTATACTGTATAATCTCCATAAATTACAGTGGGTGTACCACAGGTAAAAGGAATATGTACACTTTACAATCAGGGTTCAGTTTGTTAACATTGGTTAATGCAGTAGGTATCATGAACGAACAATGAAGCAGATTTTGACAGCATTTATAGTTAATGTCTTAATAGTTAATGCTAATTTATTAATTATTCGATTAGTCATGTTTTTCCATAATACATTAAAGTTAATTTAACAACTGTAATAATATAATAAGAAATGTAGAAATTAACATTCCCAAGATTACTAAATTCTGTGAAAATGTTGTTCATTGTTGGAATTGAACCTTATTGTACAGTATTGCCAAGAAAACTAAACTTACTTATAGAGTCTGCTTATAAATTGATAGCCATAAAATTATAGTCAAACTTGGATGTGAATGATCACATAATTGAAACAAGTTACACATTTCCTGAATGTAATGTACAGTAAATCTGTTGAATGAGAACTATGCAGTCAAAAATACTTTAAAAAAAAAATATATATATATATTAAATATATTTTAAGTAAAAGAAAAAGCATAAAGAATGTGAGATCAGTTATTTGATTATATTAAGTTTTGATAAATGGACATTGCTTTCATAAAACTGCATTACTGTTGGATATTTGTCTAATAGAATGGATTTTGGTGTCTAAGCAAATGAGAGAAAACTACAAATGAAGCAAAAGCACTTAGCGAGAGTAAAGTGTGCACTGTCAAGAAGAAGAAGAAAACAGCAGCATAATGCAACAACATGGACTAAATGCTAGACATGATTGGACTCAAATTTGTTGTGTTGTCACAAGCTTTTACATGATATCACTTTCACAGTCTTGTTAAAATCCAAGAACAAAAATCACTTTTATCTAGAAGTTTATCAGTGGCGGAACTAAAGTTTTATACATAGGGCGGTCAAAGCTACGTCAGACCATAAAAAGAAAATGAGTGTGTAATAAAAAAAAAGAAAGATAATTTGTTTATCTATTTTTTAAACTATTTTGCGGAAGGTCAGCAGCAAAGAAGACATTGCATTTTACTGTTTTTATTCATTTTGAGGAACACTGAATGTATTTTTGTGCAAGTGAGATGAGTAAATGCATGCTCAAATGTAGATCTACAATAACCATCACGTTTGCACACGACTCCTCTGCAGTTACTCCTGATTTCTCTTAACATGAGGACAGTAGAGCTGTCAGTCAATAAATTAGAAAAAGTAACTTGCATTACTTTTTTGAAAAAGTAACTTAGATATTTCGTTGTAAATTTTAAAGTAATGCATTACTTTCCTAATTACTTGACAAAAGTAATCTGATTACATAACTTGCATTCCTTGCCTAATAAGTTACTCCCAACACTGACAGATACTCAACTTTCATAAAAGTTGTTCAGCAAACCTAAACATGATGGTAAACTTACTGCAAATAGGCTATAATTTACACCGGGCGCCGCATTATATTATGGCGCTCAAGTTTTAGGGCGACAGTCCTAAATAGTGAATCTTTCAGAGTGAAAAATGTGGCAGTAAAAACAGTGCAAACAGAAAGAGAATCTATATCTATATTATTATATCTCTCTATATGAAGCATAGACTTTAAACAATCCACAGAAAGACATCATGTGCATTAACAAAGATTTGGGACAAATCTAATGTAATTGAATGGAAAATTATGTGAATTGCTCTCTGTGGTGCGGCACAATTTTGAACATCGTTTTTCGTACCGTGTGCGAATCCCTTTATTCTTATTCTTCTGTATCTTGCTACTAACGTTAATATTTTCCTTATATTCAACGTTAATATACGTGAACAATATGCCGTGCCACCGCAAAGAAATGCTTCTTTCAACAAGAGAGGAAATGAATTGTCAATCAGCAATGTCACTGCCAGTGTAACGAATGAAACACCCCAGACGCCCCTCTGGCTCTGCCACTGAACGGTACGGCACGGTAACTCAAGCACTCCGGGTGCCTGGTGTTTTAGATGATGTTGTTTTTACTATTACTAAGCACTCATGAATTATGTGTCTAGTTAAGTGCTCATTATGATGCATCTAGAGGGAGGGAAGCGAGGAGCATGTGTTTTAGGGATGCGAGAGTGCTGGAACACACTGTATGCTTGTGGTTCATTTTGGACGGATCTCAAGGGAAATCACCACTAGTGTACTCCTTTTCCACATCTGTGTTTAGGATCACCAAGAGAAATAACAGTCATTTGTATGATAATGTCCAACTAATTGGTTTAGGGAGAACTGTTTGTAATCCGTCTTAAACAGACAAGGTCAGAGTTGGCCAAATCACCCCCTCGGGTTTGGAACAGAATACCGGTAGTATAATTACATCTTATCCATGCAGACCGAGTTGCATTTAGTTAAAGCACAGGCTATTACATTTACTTTGCAGGGGCCATCCAACAAAATGTGAAGGTGTGTTGTCATCATCATGGAAAGTGAATGGTACGTGTGGAGGAGCCGGAAGGGTAAAGTAGACGTACCTTGAGCTCAAGGACTTATAGCCTACATGAACAGATGAGAAGGAAAGGAATAGAGCTGGATTTATGGCACAATAAGCATCAGGTGTGCATCCTTCTGCACTGTCAGCAGGGCTCCTTTATCATTCCCTTCCTTTATCATCCTTCTTTTTAGCCCCCTGCTCCGTTATGAGCAGGAACAGGGGCCTGTGGTGACAAATGGTTTGCAGTAAAGCTGTAACTACATTGATAATCAATGAATCTGTCATTTTATTTTTGCAATTGCTCCATCAAACAATGAATGTGCAAATTGACGTCTATATAAAACTATGCTATGCACTGTGCGCAAAAATGGATTAAAAAATAAAATTTAATGTATAAAATAGAATTTACATTATATTTTAGGTTTATATAAAATTATATCGATGGGGGGTATTTTAATAGTTTGTAGTAAATTACAATTTAAAATAATGGTTCTCTATTTTAATATACTTTAAAATATCATTTATTCCTGTGATCAAAGCAGAATTTTCAGCATCATTTCTCCAGTCTTCAGTGTCACATGATCCTTCAGAAATCATTCAGATATTGGAAACAGTTGTTTTTGTTTTTTATAAGGATTTACTTTTTCAGTCTTTGATGAACAGAAAGTTAAAAAAGAACAGTATTTATTTAAGATAGAAATCGTTTGTAACATTATACACTAGCGTTCAAAATTTTGGGGTCAGTCATTTTTTTCTTTCTTTTTTTTTGTTATTGGATAAATTGGATAGACCCACAACCAATCAGAGCAACGGAGCGACGCTTAACGTTAGTTGTCAAATGTCAACAGAAGTCCGTGTTTTTCCCGCGGGATGTTTTCCAAGTCCGCGGGTTGAAACGACCCCAATTATAAGATATATAGACCCAGGAATGCGAATTTTAGCAGGCAACCTTGCCAAAATAACATATTTTACCCCCTAAACGCCATTTTTTCCGGAGACCCCCTCTTTGCCAGTGTTGTAAAAAAATAATTTAAGGATACACAGTGTACTTACCAACACAATCATCATTTCTGAGAGAAATAGTGAAGGTGAATGCATATACGAACAAGTTCTCCGTTTAGGATAAGGTAACGCCTTCGATGACGTGGATGATTACGTGACTGTTTATCATCTGTCCATCATCGTCTAAAGCCCGCCCTGACAATTTCATTGGTCTGAGCAGTTTCTGTTCGGGCATAATTACTCCTCTATGGATTGAGTCCAGACCGAATTGCCCGAGCAAAAATGTTGTGGGCGGGGCTAAATTTGGCTAAAATATTTATATTGTTAGAAAAAATTATATTTTGAATAAAAGCTGTTCTTTTTATTTTATTTTTAAAGTATCACAGGTTCCAAAAATATCAAGCAAATAAAATCAAACATATTGGGTTGATTCCTGAAGGATCATGTGACACTGAAGACTGGAGGAATAAATTACATTTTAAAGTATTAAAATAGAAAAACATTATTTGCAATAATTATTATATCATTATTTTGTTCATTATTTTGTAATGATATTTCACAATAATACTGTTTATTCTGTATTTCTGATCAAATAAATGCAGGCTTGATGAGCATTCTTTCAAAAAGATCAAAAATAGTAATGTTGACCATATACTGTAAATATTTCAAACTGAAGTGAAGCAAACCCTTAAAACCCAACATGGTTTTGTCCTCCCAGAAACCAACAACATATGGTGCTCATTTAAACCTCCCTCGGTCTGGTGAGGTCAACATCGGCCTCGGTGCTGTCATGGTAGTTTATTAAAATCTCCTATTGCAGCGAGGAAGAATTCGCTCCACTGTCCCAAAGCAGCAACCGAATATCCCTGCCATCATTGAGATGCATGCTCTCCTACTAAATGAGTTGCCCCTGGCAGCTATAGCAAACCAGCCAGAGCTAATATTTCACCTCTTTGTCAAACCGCTGCTATTAAACTATGGAGGGTGGAATAATTTCATGTGATAAAGTGCTCTGTGGGAATCCTGAAACTTTTATCTTTAAACCTGCAAACTTTTAAGGATGGTACTTTTTCAAGTTTGTTATAGTTCTCAATGGCCCATTCCTGATAACTATTTTTGAATTTATGGCGGTCATTAAAAGAAATACTTTATGTAGTAACCCAGAGCCATACTATAGTTACGTTATGCTGTGTGAAAACTGGGGTAAGGGGGTTGTCCTATCAATACGAGCAAGTGCTACTAAGATTAGTGTGACTGTTAATGAATAGATTAAACACCTTTTTGTCTTAAAGCTGTAAACACAACAATTTCCACCAGCCCAGTCAAGTGGCAATAAAGAATTTGTTGTCTTCCATGATTGAATAAAAGAGGATGCATCTCCTTGTTCCTGTATACAACACAAGTCGCTTTGTTTACACTTGGCTAGCATTGTCAATTTCTCTGAGCACAGAACCATTTCACCCACATAAACACAAATTCCCAGAGAAGAAGCAATAAAACAACAAAAAGCAAGGAACTGTGTTGAGACAGAGGTGTGAATATGTATATAGCCAAATGGGCTCACATGAAGCTCACAGCGCAACGTTTTTGCAGGGCTGTAAGCAAATCTGCCATGCTAGCTAAGCTCTTACAGTCTGTTGGCAAACATAGCTAGTTACACAACAACTGTTAAAAATATGGAGACTTGTCATGTTTCGGTCGCCACATTATAGGCCAAGACAGGCCTAGCATGTCTTCTATGATTCCGTTTCACTATTTGAGCGTATATATTACCATATTATATACATATTATATATTAGATGCATTACATTTTAGCTGTGAGAATAGTTCATAGATGATGATCAATATACAGCAATTGGCATGCAATTTACTGTGGGGTAAATTATTAAAGGCACAATATGTAAGATTTTTGGATTCAAATATCCAAAAACACTAGAACAGTGTTATATTGTGTTGACTTGTGTACTTACATTATCCCAAATGTTTCCAAGAATGTTTAAATCCAGAGAAATAATCTATTTTAACCAGGACACGGACCGTGTGTCACCTATCAATAACATCATACCTGCATTACCCACGATTTCCGCTTTTATTTTGTAGAAACGCACAGAGTAGCATTATAACATAACTGTCAACACACTCAAATGTATCTAATATGATAAAACAGTGCTAGTACCCCACATACGCATGAGCGGAAGAAGCGGAAGAGCTTGTCTGCAGCATAAAAGCTCTGTGAAATCACGGCGTCATCAAGCTACACCTTAAAGCCATCTCTAGCAGTGAGAAATTACACATTGTGGCTTTAAAGGTGCACTATGCAGGATTTTTGCAGTCAAATATCCAAAAACCCCTAGGCCAGTGTTATATATTTTGTTCAGTTGAGTACTTACAATATCCCAAATGTTTCCAACTATTTGTAAATCGTGAGAAAATTGCTATTTTAACTAAGGAACCGGGACCTGTGAGGGAGTCGCCTGTCAATTGCATCATATCTGTGTTACCCTCGGTTTCCGGTTTTATTTGGCAAAAACGCTTTACTCTCACTGCAGTGTGAACAAGTGTCACAGCAGCCGCCGAGCGAACGCACAGAGTAACGTCATAACAATTTTCAACACACTCAAATGTATCTAATATGATAAACAGAGCTGCGTTACCCCATACTCATGACCGTAAAAGCGGAAATGGTACCGGCGAGTGTGTAAAAGTCATAATAACCGTCATAATAAAAGTCCCACTGCTCACGAGCCGTGTGTTGAGTAACAATCACTCCGGCGGCCTTGCTCAGCTCCCACAACACTCGGTCCAGCTCTGTTTCATACTACAGTAACGTTAATAATCGCATCCATCAACATGATTTCTGCCCGAGTCCTGTCCCGATTCTTTCCCACCGGCTGTGAGATGAAGACCACATGTCCCAAGATCCTGCGCTCAAACTTGGCGTCATCAAACTACGCCTTTGTTTTGAATAGGCGACCTCTAGCGGACGGAAAAGTTGCATAGTGTACCTTTAAAGGGATAGTTCAAATGAAAATCAGCTCATGATTTACTCACCCTCAAGTCATCCTAGGTGTATTTGGCATTCTTCTTTCAGACGAATACAATCAGAGTTAAATTAAAAGTGTCCTGGCTCTTCCAAGCTTTATAATGGCAGTGAATGGTTGTTTCTGTTTTGAAGTCCATAAAAGTGCATCTATCCATCATGAAAGTGCTCCACATGTCTCTGGGGGTTTAATAAAGGCCTTCTGAAGCAAAGCCATGCGTTTGTGTAAGAAAAATATCCATATTTAAAACTTTACAAACTGTAACCTCTAAATTCTGCTAACTGTCGTACGCGTGTTCACGAGAGACACGAGCGTATGACGTAGGACGCTCCGGTGAGAATATGCTAGTTCTTGCGAGAAGGAAGTTTTGTTTTGCTCTATCCTCTGCGCATCCACGCTCAACGCTACGCCTGCGTCATACGCTGGAACGCCAGTCTCTCGTGAGCGCACAACAGTTTGCACAGTTCTTAAACTAAGTGAAAGTATACATTTTTTTAGTTTTCTGTTGTAATCTATTCCAAATCTTTTGGAAATGTGCTAACATTTAAAGTAATTATTTGAAACAATGCGCTTATAGTTTAATTATCCACCAGGTTGATGAACTGGACAAAAGTCTCTACTTTGCTTTTTATTATTGACTCACCCACAATTATAACAAGTATTGTTATCAAAGCCTCTAGTCATGATTTAATGTAGTTAAACTCAAGCCGTTGTTATGAAAATACATTACAAGTTGAGTGTCTGTCAATGCACAAAATACAATGTAAATATAAACATTTTGATAGTTGTAGATATTTGACACATACTGGCCGCACTTGACATGCAGTTGAATTTTTAGTTACTGTGTTTCTTTTTCTGGCTCTCTGAACGGCTCTCTCGTTCTGTGATCTTCTGTGTATACTGTAAGAGGGATTCTTGTTCTGGTTATGCTGTCTGGCATAGTTATAATTCATTGGATTTAAGCAGGAAACATAACGGATAGAAAAATATGTTTATTTTGAGAAGCAAGATATATCTCTCAGCAAAAACAACATCACTAGCAGGCAAGCAGTAATACTTTGAGAACAACTACACATGGAGTTACTGCATAATAAAATCAGAGGTGTTGAGGCTTTACATCATTTGTTTCATGTATTTCAGACAGAGATTTATGCACACTGTGCACGTGGAGCTGTCTGTCTGCTGTAATCCTGATATGATATCTGACATGATTTCTGCAATGCTTCTAAATCTAAGCAATACAGCAAGACCAAACACATCAGACTTCAGGATCAGAATTTCCAGAGGAGCAAATCAAAAACATTTATCAACTTAAAAGTATGGTCTGTTCTTCACACAAAGGTGTCACACGGCTTTAGTTTAGAGGAACATATATAGTATTTACACCAATAAGGCATAACATTATGACCACCGTCCTAATATTGTGTTGGTCCCCTTTTACTGCCAAAACAGCCCTGACCCGTCTAGGCATGGACTCCACTAGACCCCTGAAGGTGTGCTGTGGCATTTGACACCAAGATGTTAGCAGCAGATCCTTTAAGTCCTGTCAGTTGCAAAGTGGGATCTCCATGGATCCGACTTGTTTGCTCGGCACATCCCACAGATGCTCGATTGGATTGAGATCTGGGGAATTTGGAGGCCAAGTCAACACCTCAAACTCTTTGTTGTGGTCCTCAAACCATTCCTGAACAATTTTTGCGTTGTGTCAGGGCGCAATATCCTCCTGAAAGAGCCACAGCCACCAGGGAATACCGTTGCCATGAAAGGATGTAGATGGTCTGCAACAATGCTTAGGTAGGTGGTATATGTCAAAGTAACATCCACATGGATGGCAGACCCAAGGTTTCCCAGCAGAACATTGCCCAAAGCATCACACTGCCTCCGACGGCTTGCCTTCTTCCCATAGTGCATCCTGGTGCCATGTGTTCCTTCTTTCATTGCTCCGTGGTCCAGTTCTGATACTCACGTGCCCACTGTTGGTGCTTTCGGCGGTGTGCATGGGCACTCTGACTGGTCTGCGGCTATGCAGCCCCATACGGAACAAACTGTGATGCACTGTGACACCTTTCCATCAGAACCAGCATTAACTTCTTGAGCAATATGAGCTACAGTAGCTCGTCTGTTTGATCGGACCACAAGTGCCAGCCTTCTCTCTGCCATGCATCAAAGCACTGTTCCTTCCTTGGAGCACTTTTGATAGATCCTGACCACTGCAGACCGGGAACACCCCACAAGAGCTGCAGTTTTGGAGATGCTCTGACCCAGTCGTCTAGCTATCACAATTTGGCTCTTGTCAAACTCGCTCAAATCCTTACCCTTACCCTTGCCCGTTTTACTGCTTCTAACACATCAACTTTGAGGGCAAAATGTTTACTTGCTGTCAAATATATCACCCACTAACAGGAGCCGTGATGAAGAGATAATCAATGTTATTCACTTCACCTGTCAGTGGTCATAATCTTATGCCTGATCGGTGTATGTCAGGTCATTGAGACATGCTCCAAAAGCCTAAAAGTGGTCCACTTGGCTTGTGTACTATAACTAAAATAAATGAATAATAAAAAGTAAATGAAAATAAATAAATAAATAAAAATACATACAAACAAAAAATATAAATACACAAAATATAAACAAACAAATAAAAATATATAAATAATTAAAAACTATATTCAATATGTAAAATATTCAAACTGCATCTTACCTTTGCAGTGACCTTTGTAAAACGTTAAGAATGCACAAAATGCTAAGACTTCTTGAAAGAGAGGTACTAAATATGTAAAGGACAGTTTGTATATAACCTTATCTGTCGCACAGCATGATAGTTTCTTATTTAATGCCACGAGCAGGAGCATTGTTTAGTCATCAAGTGTGGAAACCAAATGAGTGGTGAAATTGAAAGAAAACAGAAATATTGTAAAGCTCAGAGGATCCCAGTGATAACATGCATGGTGGAGGAAGCATATTTGCATATGCCTATATAACTATGTTGGAATTTGGGACACCAGTACACCAGTGTGTTGAATTTGTATGAATCTTCACAGCGCATCTTATTCCAAAAATAAGAAAATGGTATGATTTCACCCCAAATGCATTCAAATGTGCATGACATCACTTATGGGAGGGGCCAAGATTTGCATTACACCAACTGACACCGATACACGTACTTAATGAGAATTTTGTTGTGTATTCCTAACCCTGACAAACTCTTTTTCCATCTCTCGATCATTTTCACTTAGTTTCAGGGAGTTTAACAAACGAAGAGCATCCTTCATTTTCATTAGGCCTACAGCATTCCTTGAGGACTTAGGACTAGCCTTTTAAGATGCACCCGATAGAGTTCAGTGGTATTTTGCTGAACACTGTATTAGAGGCTAAGTGGGGAGTGCTGACGAGTGGCAATTTCCTGTCCAAACCGAATCCTCAATGTAATTTGTTGGTGACATTTATTTCTAACTAGATTTAGGCTAGCGAAGCATTTCTATGTGAGATTTACAACACTTTCTTCCCCTCACGTATTGAGATTTAGATCTTTGTTGTAGATCTGAATATATTTATTTTTATTATGTGTGCGTATTTTCATTGAACATATGCAAGCAGAAATGTCAGTGCCAGGTATGATGCATTACTAAGTAATTTAATTACTTCTCGTTTAAAAAAGTAAAGGGATTACTCTCACTTTTACTGTCATTTAAGGACATGTTACTTCTGATGTATTTGCATTAAATACTGTATAGAAACAAAACTTTATGACTTGCTTTATTCTGTGGAAGACACACACATACACGTAAATGGTAAATGGACTGCATTTATATAGCGCTTTTAACAGACCAATGGCCATCCAAAGTGCTTTACATGTTGCCTCACATTCACCCATTCACTCTCACTCTCATACACCGGCGGTGTCAGCCATGCAAGGCACCATCCAGCTCGTCGGGAGCAGCTGGGGTTAGGTGTCTTGCTCATGGACACCTCGACACTTGGTCAGGTGGAACCGGGATCGAACCACCAACCTTCCGGTTTGTAGACAATCAACATGAACCACTGAGCCACTGCCGCCACGTCTATATTACTGACAGGGGACTTACGTCTACACTGACCAACAGTGTTTCTAGTCATTTTTAAGAAACAAATTATACAAACATTTTCTTAATATTTTTAATAATATAACTTCAAATATGCATGTTTTTATTTTTTTTTAAACATGCCAAGAGGGGACCTGCAACTCTGACCGATGTCTACCTCCATAGCCTGCAATGGAGCTGTGTGTGTTAAACACAAAGTTAGCTTTCTCCATGATATGTTATTTCATGGACCTTTTTTGGAGATCAAAAGTCATATTGACTTGCTGCATTGAAAAATTCTCAGCTCCCGCAACGTGTTCCAGTCCTGCCCGCTCCCGCAAACATTCGGTTACAGCTCGACACGGCCTATGCTAAACATCAGAATAGAAGACATAAAACCTTGCGTTTATCTAAAAGTAATGCTAACACTACACATGACAAACATTACATTTTTGTATTACATTTTATCAACTAAGAATGAATAACAAAACATCACAACTGGACGTGTGTAACAACCACACACACACGTTTGTTTTTGTGAAATGTGGGGACATTCCATAGGCGTAATGCATTTTATACTGTACAAATACTGTACATTTTCTATCCCCCTACACTGCCCCTGCCCCTAAACCTACCCATCACAGGAGACATGCTGCATTTTTACTTTTTCAAAAAACATCACTTAGTGTGATTTATGAGATGTTTTCCTCATGGGGACCAAAACATGTCCCCACAAGGACAAGGATTTCGGATATTGCCATCTTTGTGGGGACATTTTGTCCCCATACCGTAGGGATTACCAGTCTCCACACACACACACGCACGCACGCACGTTTTGGACCCCACTGACTTTTGTTGTATGACTACAGCAGTCAAAACACTCCAAAATATATTATTTTATGTTCCAGAGAAAAACGTAAGTCATACAGGTTTAGAAAGACATGAAGGTGACTAAAAGATAACAGTATTTTCATTTTTGGCTGAACTATCTCTTGCACTACTGGTCCAGTAGTGCAAGGTCGGATAGTTCCTCTTTTCCTAGACAGCCGAAATGTGAAATTCCAGCAGGCTAATGTGTATAAGTACATTCAGGGAGAAGGACAGGGAATAACTCCCCTCTCTGTATCATATTGACATTTAAAGTTTCTCCGTCACAGGTTTCAGGCATGAACAATAAAGGGCATCTCTCAATGCAGCAGAACCTCAGTTAACCTCAGCATTGTTTTCTGCAATTTATTTAGTAAAAATCCATTCTATGTAATGAAATGTGATGCCATTTATTGCATTCATGAAACTATTGATTTTATTATATATACCAGATTGCATCACTCATAGTTTCATTTAAATAATCTGTAATATTTATCTGTATTTTGACAAACTGTTTGATTTTTCACTGTTCTTTTGTTTCTTTGTTCAATATTCTTGTTGGTTGGACCTTTTTACAACCTGATAGACCTGTCTTTGTTTTATTGATTCATTTATCTATTACAAATGAGACTTTGCAGTAGTCATCACTTTAAAGACATCCAAAAATGAAAATGTTGTCATCATTTACACACCCTCATGTCATTCCAAACCTGTATGACGTTCTTTCTTCTGTGGAACATAAAGGAATTTTATATTATTTGGGGCGCGGGGCACAAGCGTTGAGCCCTGTCATTTTAGGCTCTGTATATATAAACACTTCTATACTATATAAACAGTCTGGACATAAATACAAATAATACAACAAAACTAACCATATATATTTCAGCTTGGAAAACAAATAGGTTTGATTACCTCTATTTATTCTCTGTTTCACATGCATTTAATTCCTAGGGCTTTTCGTATAGTCAATTGTCCAATATTGTATTAACGTAATATTAAATAAAAACACTGGTGTATCTTTTACTGTAATATAACTTTGCTGTATTCAAGCCTTGTCGTTATACAGTATCTTCAGTATATACTCGGTTTCCACAAACAAACGTAATACAGGACTTTGTTTTAAAGAGCTAGGAAGGCAATGGTGTGTGTGTGTGATGCCAATTCACCTCAAAAATGACATTACAAACATTGTTAAATATTTATCGGGAGCATTTTGTGCTGGCGAACTAGACCTAAGCGAGCTAATGTGCAATCTATCTGGCTTTTCAATTTGATGAAACAAATGGATCACTGCATTGTGTGCAAAGTGGCCGCCTGCATTTTAAATGAGATGTATGCACCACTGGTCATTTGGACGAAGAATTATATTCAAGGCCAGTTATAACTCTAGTGCATAATGAATGCAAAACACAAATATAATGAAAGCAAGTGCCCAGCCAGGTTGAATAACCTTGACTGAACTTTTAATGTGCCAGTGAAAAGCAGCAAAATCCACATGTTTCAACAGTTTTAATATGTGTAACTGCATTAACAAGCATGTCTCCTGCAAATTCTCATAATGTTTAGAAAATGGGATTCAAATCATATTTGAAAGGGAAAAATCAGAGGCTCTAAAACATCATATTTGAATGATTATACCAGATGAGAATATATTGTTGCTTGCAGCATACCATGCCTTTCAAAAATCCCTGCAATACAAATGGTTTTATATTTTCAGTGTATAGCAATTCAGTGGTTTGTACAAAAATCGGAAATTAATATATATAGAACGGCATCTGTAATCAGTCTCCGGTTTGGTTGTTGTCAGACTGCATTACCAACAGGAGGCAGAGCGCTGTCAGAAAGCTTCATGCTGGAGCGTCTGTTTGCACGCTTTGTGACTGATTACGTCAGATGTCTCATATGACATCCTTGTCACCCATAACAATAAAATAGTGTCGAATTCAGGCCTGCGTTATGATGACAGAGAGCGCTGGCTTCTTCTGCCTAACTGTCTCAGTGCAAATGCATCATGCTTGCTGTTCCCAAATAGACTTTCATGTTTGAGAGATATCTAAAAAGAAAACCATGTATTTTTGAGTGTACGCTAGTTGCAGTGAATGAAAACTCACACAGTGTCTGTATCTATGGACTCCACTCCAATGTGTCACTGGTGATTTGTCTGCATTTCTGATAACCAAGGATTGAAATATAGTCTGAAAGTTAATTCAACGCAGACCCTATCGAAATTCTGTCATCGTCATTAATTCTCGGATGAATTCTCAGCATTTAAACGTGCTGACGCTGCATCATTATTCACTATAGCAATAAATATCACAGCTCTGTTTGCATACTAAAACATTTTGATCCCCAATAGACCGGTCACTGTTCAATAACTTACTGATCCAACAACCTCTAAAAATTATGTCCACCTTTACCATTCAAGGACTTCATTTTCATTAGTTAAACCTGCACTTCATTTGAAAGAAAAAAAAATCAATTAGATATTCAGCTGTAAAATTAATGCAGGTATCTTTCTGTTATGTTCCTATAGAGCATACTATATAAATACTGTGCTCTATGCAAAGCTTTCCTAATGAAACGTCTCATCAGTGCACAGCTTTGAGACACAGAGAGCCGTTAAACACCTCGGCACCAAGAATAATGTTTAATTAGTCATCGGTAAGAGTGCTTGACATTTCTGTCTATTGTAAGAAAGCATACCTATTATAGATTTGCAACAGCAAGCAGTGATATGATAATGTGAGAGAGTCTTTGAAACTCTGATTTCACAGTATTTTTTCACTACCCGTATATTACAGACACAGGCTACTGTATACAACAGTTTATTAGGTGTACACCTGTTCAACCGCCCGTTAATGCTATCTAATCAGACAATCACATGACAGCAACTCATGCATTTAGGCAAGAAGACATTGTCAAGACAATGTGCTGGAGTTCAAACGGAGCATCAGAATAGGGGCAAAAGGTGATTTAAGTGACTTTAACGTGGCATGACTGTTGATGCCAGACGGGCTGGTCTGAGTATTTCAGAAACGGATGATCTACTGGGATTTTCATGCATAACCATGACGAGGGTTTACAGAGAAGGGTCAGAAAAGAGAAAATATCACTGATCTATATAAAGAACTGGATTACTCACGATTGCGCCGCCGTATCGCTGTTCCCTAGTAAGCTCACATGTTCTATTGAATTAATAGGAAATCATATGATTTTACAGAGAAAACATTGCCTAAGGAGATGCCGTTTTTATATCTGAAGTCTCCCTGTTCATTCTTACACTGTAAAATCTAATAGCTTTCCTGACTCACATATACTTATTTAACTTTACTAAGTAATATAGAATACATACTTCTTACTTGGTTTTGTTGAGTTACAGTCAATTGCAGGGTGAAAATAACATTTACTCAATTGTTTGAGTGCCGCTTACTTGAAACAAGCAAGTAGCAACAAAGGATGCAATGACATTACTACACCAGTCAGAGGCAGCAGTGCATTAAAGCCTCCCACCAAGCAAAGTTATGTCCAAAAGACGTATTTTCAATGTCTTTGTCCCTAGAGGTGAACGTTGAAAAGACGTCCACTGGGGAGCCAGAATGAAAATTTTTATGACGTCTGTTTTGGACGTCCCATATAGACGTTCATGTAACCTCAAGGTTAAACAGTTCAAATGTGCTCATTGTGGACATATATTCCTTTTTTAATTGCAAATCAACTCACAGACAGTGTGTGTTTGTCCAAAATCTTGAAAATAAAAGAAACATAGCTCACACCTTTAGACACTTTATGCAACTTAACATCTGTCATTCACACATCTTTGGATCGTGAGAGAAACCAGACCTGAAGGAAAGACTCTCTGGTTCAGGACTCAATCCAGGATCTTCTTGCTGTGAGGAGCCAGTGTTTCCCACTCATACACTGGTGCTGCCCTTAATCACGGATATAAGAGACACTTTGACTATTTCTGTCAGACGTCTACAGAAGCTCTTATTGAGAATTAACAGAGGTTTAGATGTTGATGATTTATGATTCATTTCAAGTCACAATTGTGGTGGGAAGCGTTTGCTTTAGTTGGGCTCTTGGTCCCTGTAGTTGTGTTAGCTTTTCTTTGGCTGCTGTAACTGTGTCTGTGAAACACAATAGTTGTGGCTGAGCAAGCAAAGATAAAGTGACATCAGGTGTTGTCAGCTCCTCATTGATGATTACTAAATCATCAGAAAGAGAGCATCTGATTTTGTGTTTTTTGGTACAATAACCTTGTGATACTGTGGTATTGGCACCAATAGTATTAAAATGATCAATTATCTTGAAGGATGATGAAAAAAAAAGTATGTGCACCCAACATTTTACAAAACATATTACAAAGTCACACACCGACATCAAAATTTGGCCTATGATTCACAACAACAGTGACAATCAAATCAAAAAAGCTTGGGAATCAAGCATGAGTTTTGTACTATGAAGCCACCCATCATGCATTGCAGCATGAAACTTGTCACCATTGTTGTGAATCAAAAATGTTGATGTTTGTGTGTGACTTTCTGAAATATTTGTTTAAAACGTTTAGTGCACCTTCTATTTTTTTGGTCAATCTTCAGGATAAATTGATCAATGTAATGCTATAACAAGCATTAGTGGACGTCTTTTCAATGTTTGCCTCGAGGGACAAAGATGTTGAAAAGACGTCTTTTGATATAACTTTGCTTGGTGGGAAAGTAAACTCGGTAATTCCAAGTTGTATGCAAAAATCATCACCTTAGCACAACTTGCATTAATGAGTTAGGAATACTCACAAAGTGTATTTTACTTGAAATTATTTAGGTGTTAAAAATAGTAATTCTGAGTAGTGTATACTAAGACAAGTACATCTAAAGTAAATTATTAAGTTACTGGAACTGTCTTGTGAGTGTACAAAACTTGACAGTCACTTGTTAGTTCTACATACCATTCCTATTTCACTTTACTTGGTTTTTTCGGTTTGCATGCTTTTTTTAAGAAAGGTTTACTAATTGGATTTTACAGTGTACAACACAAACGTCCTAAGCATGTAAAGGGTTATTTGTTCAAAGTCGGGAATTTACCTTGCTTATAAAAAAAGTTACGTTGATATTTATTACAGTGGTAAACATCAAATTTAACTGACGGATGAGACACTTCTAATCTAAAATAAAGATGTATAGGAATAAAGATGTATGCCTTGTATCCTGAATTCACCTTGTACTGCTGTAGTATTGTTTTTATTCATACAGTAGGCTAACTGCAAATGTTTCAGCAATGATTTCATTAACAGCATGCCTTTCGAAGCAGTTAATGATTTAAACGATGGTAAAATGAATAATTAATTCAATGTAACATACATAACACTTCACTCATATATCAAACTGCAAACGCCATAAATTTGTCATTAAGAGTCTGAAATAGATGTTGCTCAATAAGGAAATAAAATACACACATCATCATAACTTATTCAGACAAATAACGCTGACTGCTTTATTTCCAAGATGATGCATGGCAAACTTTGAATTTTAATACATTATAGTGCAATGTAGTAACAGAGGTTTTATTAATGTTTACTGTATAGGCTATTCAAATCAATTTCTGCAGCTAACACAAATATGTTAATGTTTAATATTTCCTCCATAATTATATACATAAACACATATTTTTTGTGTTTGTTCAGTTAACATTACCTGTGTCGTCAGCGTGCAGCAAACACACCCACATCAACAATTTCAATATATGACTTATCCTCTCCGAAAAGACCATAGAAATAAACTTATAAAACATAAACTAATCCTGTGAGACTGAGAAGCTGCAAATCTATAATTTTAGGTCAGTGTTTTTGCTGTAAGTCAATGGTGCCCTTTATCGGTAGGGAATAGTAAGATGGCTACTCGAACGCTTCTGATGGCTTCACCGCCTGATGGCATATTAGAACACAACGAGGAATCCAGTCATCTGTAGAGATCAGTGGAAAATACCCAGTGAGTGTCAGTTCTGTGGGTGAAATTGCTTGTTGAAGCCAGAGGTCAGAGGAGAATGGCCAGACTGGCACAGCTGATAGAAAGGCAACAGTAACTCAAATAAGCACTCGTTACAAACAAGGTTTGCAGAAGAGCATCTCTGAACACACAACACGTCAAACCTTAAAGCAGATGAGCTACAGCAGAAGACACACCGGTGACATTCCTGTCAGCTGAGAACAGGAAACTAAGGCTACAGTTCACACAGGCTCACCAAAACTGGACAATAGAAGATTGTAAAAACATTGCCTGGTCTGGTGAGTCTCAATTACTATTACGACATTCAAAGCATGGATCCTGCCTTGTATCAGTGGTTCCTGCTGCTGGTGGTGTAATGGTGTGAGGATATTGTCTTTGCACACTTTGAGCCTCTTAGTACCAACTGAGCGTTGTTTAAACTCCACAGCCTACCTGAGTATTGTTGCTGACCATATCCATCCCTTTATGACCACAGTGTACCATCTTCTAAAGGCTACTTCCAGCAGGATAACACAACGTCACAAAGCTCGAATCATCTCAAACTGGTTTTTGAACATGGCAGTGAGTTCACTAAACTCAAATGGCCTCCACAGTCTCCAGATCTCAATCCAGTAGCACCTTTAGGATGTGGTGGAACGGGAGATTCGCATCAAATCTGCAGCAACTGTGTGACGCTATCATGACAATATAGACCAAAATCTCTGATGAATACTTTCAGCACATTGTTGAATCTATGCCACAAAGATTTAAGGCAGTTCTGAAGGCAAAAGGAGGTCCAAACCGGTAATATGTAATTAAGTGGCAGGTGAGTATATACTGAACTTTTATTCTAACATCAATTGTTTTATATGACAAAATAGATGCATACCGCAGGGCTCAACAAAAATATTTTTTCAACCCAGGCTCATTTGAAAAACATGCCTGTGGCGACATTTCTGCAAAAGGATATTATGCTGCTTTCGAAAATAATGACACTAACCCTACCCTAAACCTTAAGAAATAATGTTGGGAAAAGCAAACTGCCATTTTAGCAATTTTATCCTGACTGTTTCATGGCACTTGAGTGCTTTTTTTGCAATGCTGATCTGTGTTAGACAACTAAACTCTTAGTATTTCAAATGAAACTTCAACTGCGTAGAAATGACCCAACCTTTTAGGCCAAGTTAAAATTACTTATTTTCTTTCTAACTTAACTTAGTTAGGCACAGTTTACTTAACTCTTTAGTTTAGTTTACATCTAGCAATTTTGACTTTTTTTCTCGCAATTGTGAGAAAACAAGTCGCAAATACCTTTTTAGTTTTTATTCTGTGGCGGAAACAATCTTCATATAACAGTTTTGTGCAAGGAACTTTTACAAATAGATGTGCAACAAGCCAGAAATTATGCATATTATGCAACAGCGGCATATGACGCAAAAAACTTTTTAGATTTAACACATTCTTACTGATGTATTCAAGACTATTGAGTCTTATTTTTGCAATTTTGATAAAACCCTCATCAGTTAGGCAACTAAACACTGTTAGGCAGAAACTGTGTTAAACTTAATTCCATATTACCGGTTTGGACCATATTTTGCCTTCAGAACTGCCTTAATTCTTTGTGGCATATTCAACAATGTCCTGGAAGTATTCATCAGATATTTGAATACTTCCAGCAGTTTCTTCAGTAACAGATCAGCAGCATTTACAATCATAGAGAACCAAATGTTTACATTTGCAAGGTATTAAAATGGATGTACAAGATCAATGAATGTAAAACTGGTCTCTCACATGGGTCATGGGCTTTGATGTGAGCTCTGAATACCGCAGGTGGTCACGTGCAATACATTTCACATATTTACAAGCTCACGTTACATTTTTACTGTTGAAATAAAATGTTCTAGCTGTTATTTGAAAAAGTCTTTTTTTATAGACCTACAGTATGGGAATATTATAGCACATAACGATATATAAGAAATACTGAGACAATAAAATTTTATATGCAATGTCTATGAGTACGCTTGGTGCTGTGTATTATATTCTCATGTAATACATCAATCATTTATTGTGACTTTTAAAACACTGTTCTTAAAGGTGAACAATGCATCATGCGACATCACATGGAAAACACTGGCTCAACCAATGCTGAGAGTTTGTGTCGGGACAAATGTGTTTGTCCATTACTTTGGCAAGTATACACAAAAATGTCAGACCCTAGGCTTGGTAGGCGCTGAAGATAGACAATTGAACAAGCAATTCCATAATAAACAAACGCACAGACACATAGGCCTACAACAATATAAACACAAACTAGATACACTAGAGACACACACTAAGCACAGTGTGAGAGATCTCCAAATCTTTATGGCGCTGTTGGAGAGATGCTGACCGATCAATACAGTGCTCAGAACAGTCCGTATTTACCCTCTCACGTATTGAAAAAATTATAACTGTGGAGAGAAATAATTGTTCTGTGTGAGTCAAAAGCATTGGGAAAAAATCTGCCCTGAAGCCCCAAGATCTGGACTGGCACCTGAGCGAGCAAGAGTCATCACATTTTACACCGTGTCAAACACACATCGTCTCAGACTCACATTTGTGATCTGAGCAGCAAGAGAGCTTTACTTGCCTGCCATTTTCACTATCATGCCTGAGGCGGTTTTAATACAGCGGAATGTGCTGTATAAGAGATGGAGAAAATAATGCGTTCACTCTCCTAATCGCCTGTAGATGTAGAGAGAATGTACTCTGATAAACATGCAAGAGAAAAATGTGGGGATGTTAAATATAACATTTCTAATTAATTCTTTATGTCATAACCACACCTAATATGAATGATGCCAGTCAACACTCAGAACAATCTTCTCTACAGAGGCTTTTGGAACTTCTCTGTGCCAGCTTCACCATTGGGAGACTGGAAAATCTAAGCCTGCTCATCTATCATCCACAAGTGACAGCTCCAGCTATGTTCCTCTTCACACATTTGTGGAGAAATATTAAAATAGTTTTCATTTAGTTTTAATGCCTACTTATTATTGTGGTATAATCTATTTGAGATAAAACTGATCTTAAACAGCATGTAAAACCTAAAAGATCCATGGTTGGACATGTACTGTGATCAAAGGTAACAGTAAAGGCATTTTGAATGCTACATTTTTTTTTTTTCAAATAAATGCTGTTCTTTTTAACTTTCTAGTAATCAAAGTGTTTGACTGTTTTCAACATTAATAATTAATAGCTTATTGTTTCTTGAGCAAATCAGCATATTAGTATGATTTCTGCGTTGTATCATGATTCAAGGATCATGTGACACTGAGGACTGGAGTAATGATGCTCAAAATTTAGCTTGGCACAGGAATAAATTATATTTTAAAGTATAATAAGATAGAAAACAGTTATTTAAAATGTTATCCAATCCAATCCACTTTATTTATATAGCACATTTAACAAACAACAATCAGTTTCCAAAGTGCTGCACATACAAATATTAACAATACAAGAAAAAATACACAAAGATATATAAAATCAAATAAGACACAGGACCACGCATCTCACATGGAGTTGAAAGCCAAGGAATAATAGTGGGCCTTAAGACGAGACTTAAAACATTCAACTGTGGGAGCCTTTCTGACCATGGGAGGCAGAGCGTTCCACAATCTGGGGCCAATCACTGCGAAAGCCCGGTCCCCCCTGGTTTTAAGTCTGGTCTTAGGAACCAAAAGCTGTAACTGGCCCTCAGACCTCAGTGAACTCAACGGCGTATACATTTTGATGAAGTCCGTTATATACTGTGGGGCCAGTATACTCCATTCAAAGCTTTAAAAACAAACAATAAAATCTTAAAATCAATTCTAAATCGAACAGGAAGCCAGTGCAGTGAAGCGAGGATGGGGGTAATGTGTTCGTACTTTTTGGTTCCTGTTAAAAGTCGTGCAGCAGAATTCTGGACTAACTGTAAGCGCGAAAGTGCATTTTGGGATATTCCAGTGTAAAGTGCATTACAGTAGTCCAGACGTGACGAAATAAAAGCATGCATGAGTTGCTCAAAATGTTTAAAAGATAAAAAAGGTTTAATTTTAGATAAAAGACGAAGATGAAATACGATTTTACGACAGTGTTAATTTGTTTATCCAGTTTAAAATCACTGTCTATAGTGACACCAAGGCTGGTGGCTGTGGGATACACATGGGTTTTGAGGGGACCTAAGTCAACCAGACGTCCAATAGGACCAATAGAAAACAGTTATTTAAAATGTTAATACTATTTCACAATATTACAAAAATTCACAATATTACTGATCATAATATAACCGTTTATAAATGCAGCCTAGGTGAGCATAAAAGTCTTCTTTTATGAATATAAAAAAAGTTATGAATGTTACATTTTTAGTAATATTTAATAATATTTAAATTTTTTTCCTCCAAATAAATGAAGCCTTCTTTAAAACATTTAAAAGTCTAACCCAACCTAAACTTTTGAACGCAATTTTTTTTAAATAATAAATTGTTTGTTTACTCTGTAATACACATTTGCATTTGCTGCACAAGCCTTTAAAATATTTTTTTTGCATGATTTAGCACAAAGAAGCATAATTTATGACACCACTGTTGTCAGATTTTACATCTCAGTTGAAAGGGGTTACTGAAACATGACATTTTGACCGAAAGTTTGCCCTTTTCCCATTCAATAAACTGTAGGTCGGAGTTGTACTTTCTGGACATGGCTGGTGGCCAGTATGAATGCAGAGTGAGCTGACTTGCCCTAAAAGACACTCTTCTTGTTCTCCATTTCCAGAATAACCTTTAACATGGATTAGACATGTTGCCATTGAGTCAAAAGTCAATATATTCCTATACCTATTTCCATTTTAATGAAAATAGATATGCTCCTAATTCTGTGTATCTGAATTTTCATGTAGGCTAGTCCACTGGTAGTGTACATTGGAATTGACTTCAAATCTACTTTACTCTTTTCCTGCCATTGACAGATTTCTCCGGTTATCCAGTATTCACTGTTATACAGTAGGGGGCGCTGCTACGCATCTTCTAGTACAGAATCTCCGGATCAAAACACAGGTGAAGAAGATGCAGAAACAAGTGATAGAAGATAGCTAATGCAAATGTAAAAAAACATCATAAAATATCAAACAGCCTATAAATAAAAACTGCCTAACGTTATCGAATGAAATGTCGGCCCCATGAAGAGGCAACGACTGTGAAGCTTTGGAGATGTTAATAAACTCGATCTACTCCATCTGTGTTTTGATAATCATTCTGAACCAGATCCGAACAAAGTCTTTGACTAAAATGCTTAAAATATGTTTAAAATTTTGTTTTATTTTATTTTATTTACTAACCCACATTCAAGTGTTGATAAAAAAAGGATGCATGAAGCTACAGTAAAATGGAAAGAGTTGCAGTTGTGTACATTTTAGCGACATCTAGTGGTGAGGTTGTGAATTGCAATCGTCCACCGCAAAATGGCCATTTCCCTGTAAGGGATGACCCGCGGTGTATTAAGATTGAAATGACTCATTCTAATGCAATAAAAACATAATGGTACATTATGGAAGGTCTTTATACACCACTGAAAACATAGTTATGTATATATTTATATTGCATTTCTGTCAATATATCCTCACAAATACTACACACTGGAACTTTAAAGGTATTTCAAGTATATATAAAACATAATACCTAAATAGGAACATAGTATACTTAGTGCAAAAGTAATATATACATAGTGAACTATAAGTAAGATCTTATGTTCACTTAAAGACAACTTATAAGTGTACTTGCTGAATAAAACTACTAGTTTACTGAGACTGTATTTCAAAGTGTATTAAAATAGTAAACTACAAGTATACTTGTACACTCTAAAGAATGCTGGGTTAAAAACAACCCAATTTGGGTTGAAAATGGGCAAACCCAGCAATTGGGTTGTTTTAACCCAGCATAGTTTAGAGTGTAGGTTCACTTTACACTTAAACATATACTTTTATATACTAAAACTGGGCCAATTTAGTTTCAAGCAGTATTGAAATAGTACACTAACAAGTTTGCTACTAGTACATTGATATTAGTATATACTTGCTTAATAATGTACACTTTTAAAAATATACTTGAACATTACATACTCGAAGAAGTTTACTTAATAAAATGAACTTGAAGTATACTTCTGTTTCATTAGTGTATGCATCTTGTATGCTTTGTCAATATGCCAATATTAACAAATGTTTGTTTTACTTCATTAAAGGAGGCAAACACTGATAAAAATGATATTTTGTCACATTTTAAGCAGGGTTTAATAAAACTGGTTATCAGTAAAGTCCTGTTGTGAATACCCTCTTTTAGCAGCTTTTGAGAAGGTGAAAAAGTCCAACTTATCTCTTTACAACAGCTTAATATTGAAGTAGGTGCATAATTGCCCTTCAAGGCCACATCAACACATTTGTGTGACTGCACAGTCTCTGATTTTTCATTTAATGGGAGTAGCTCAAGCTCCTCCAAAAGCCATGCCTGAGGTGCTGCTTTCCAAATGTGTGAAAACATATTTAAATAAAAAAAATAAAAATAAAAATACATGCCAGATGTACCATGCAAAACCGCATAAAAT
The DNA here is from genome assembly GCA_023029165.1 of Gobiocypris rarus. NCBI lineage: Eukaryota > Metazoa > Chordata > Actinopteri > Cypriniformes > Gobionidae > Gobiocypris > Gobiocypris rarus. The sequence goes on from CM040918.1 coordinate 5,398,287, forward strand.
TGACTGTTACAGTACTGGTTACAAATCATGTTGTGCACGCTGTACATCAACGTGTTCTGTGAAAGATGAAATCGGAGAGATTATTCCTTGCTTTGATCTCTATAACAATAAAGACCCAGATAAATGGCAAAAGCTGTTGGAGCCCAAGCATTATTTGAAGAGACACAAAGAGAAGATTGAATTTCAATCTTCAGCTCTGCATCTGATGCTTAAATAAACAATCCAATCTAAGCTTACCGGATAGTCAGTAAAACAAACAAAATAAAAGAGAGAGAACGTCAGTGGCAGATGCATAAGTGACGAGGTAATTGTGCCGATTGCCACTTCTCAGTCTCACAGTGGACGTAATGTGGCGGCCGCCATCGCACACGAGCTGGGTAGGAAGGAATTTCAATGCCATATTCAGTAGTCCTACTGGACTCTTATTACAAATGAGGAATCTGAGGGCACGGTTGTCACAAACAGAACCTCTTGATACTGCGCAAATTTGAATAATTCATGTAAACGGGATCAGGTGATGAATGATTACAAATCTGTATTGGGTTAAGCCCTCATAAATCTTTACAGCTTAACTGGGGGGCATCTGGGAGACAATAACAGAGACGACTCCTGATGTATCATTTAAAGGTAGATATAAGGTGCGTAACATGACCACAAGCTTTAACAGCATTAAGATTTAAAAATACGATACATTTTTTATGAATGAGTAAGAAAAAGTGTACATTTTAGATCTTGTTACTGTTCACCATTCCTCTAAAATCTTTTAAACTTTTTTTTGTCTTGACTAGTTTATTTTAAATGGTCCTGTAATATGATGAAAGAATTGAAGTATATTCCTGGAGTTTCTCAGATAATGAGGTTATAAAAACTGCATGTCTTATTATTATTATGTGACCCAGGACCACAAAACATAAGGGTAATAAGGGTAATTTTTCTAAATTGAAATATTTGGCCGAGATACTACTATTTGAAAATCTGGAATTTGAGGGTGCAAAAAAAAAAAAAAAATAGAAATATTGAGAAAATATCTTCTTGGTACATGATCTTTACTTAATATCCTAATGATTTTTGGCATAAAAGAAACATCGATAATTTTGACCCAAACAATGTATTGTTGGATATTGCCACAAAAATATGACTGGTTTGTGGTCCAGGGTAAGTAGTAAGGTGAACATGGAAATTAAAAAAAGAAAAGAAAAAACTACCATTCAAAAGTTTAGGGTCTGTAATATATATAAATACACACATTACGGACCCTAAACTTTTATACATATATAGTAGTATCTTATGCTCATCAAGACAGCATTTATATAAACACAAAAGCAGTAAAAACAATAATATTATAAAATATTATTACAATTTGTAATGCATGTTTTCTATTTAAATATATTGTAAAATGCCATTTATTTCTGTGATCAAAGCTGAATTTTCAGCATCATTACTCCAGTCTTCAGTGTCACGCGATCCTTCAGAAATCATTCAGATATGCTGATTTGCTGCTCTAGAAACATTTCTTATTATTAATATTAAAAACATTTGTACTGCTAAATATTTAATGGAAGCCATGATGGATTCTTTGGTGATTTCCTAATCTGTAGTCAAATACATATTAAAAGTAACCTTCCCGGTCCTGCCTGTCGGCGATTCAAAATCCTGCTGTGTGAAATGTGTTCTGACTGAAAAAATGACAACGGCGATGACCTACAGCCAATGAAAGAGTGCAAGAGAGGTACAGGACAGCAGGAAGTTCGGGGAGGCGTTATAGACCAGAATATCATTATTAAACATGAGCTTTACAGATATATCAAACGGAAACAAAGCACAAACATTTGCTTGACCACATTGCAAAATGATTTAGTTACCTCCAACTCTCTTTGCAGAACACAGTCTTTACTCCCCACGTGTCCCCAATCATTTCCTCCTCCATAATCTTTTTTTTTCTTTTTCTCCTTTTCGCTGCAAATCAGCGCACAGACAGGTCATCGGGGCAGGTCAAACTGTCTGACATGTCGCCAGAACAAGCATCCAATCAGAGAACTCAATTCACATCATTTATGTGGAGACAGGATCTCAGCCGTGGCTCACCATAGAAGTCCCAAATTGAGTCTTTGAATGGCTTTCCCCTTGACTCCACCGCCTAAATAACGTGAGAAGGGAGGGATATCATTAATTCATGAGTGTAACTAACTCATCAGATCATCAGCCCTTCGAGAACTGTAATTAAACTGATGGGGTTCTTTTCCCTCCAGCACTCTGTCTGGGAGAGAGACCGAGAGGAAGGATGTGTGCGACGAGCTGAAGGTCTAATGTGACTTGCACACCGAGGGGCTAAACTGCTGTTATCAATCTGGCTTTCTGGGGAATACCGTGAGGGTCAAAGCAGAGAGTCTTCCCCGTGGAGGTGAGGAGCGAGCGTTTCCTCAGGCAGTGTTGACAGAGCATTCCTCTAGAGATGTATTATCCCATTGATCCTCTGTCTGCAGGCCTCAAGAACGGGACAGTCCTGGCAGTTTTTCAGGGTCAAACAGAATTGCAGCATAAAGGTGCCATCATTAATTATTACAAATGAATAAACAATCAATGAGTAGGACCGGACAGTCAAGAGCTGATGTGATATTAACGTGCACATCCACGTTCATTTAATGTCCTCGAAGACCCTCTTAATAGCTGTCAGCATTGTGCTGTGATTGAATTACATCCTCCTCTTTCTCACCAAGGAGACAGCTAATTATCTGCTCAAGGTGGATCTCCACTCACTCAGAAAACATCAGCAGCCCAGACCACCTGTCGCTGGATCCTTACCGTCTTGTCAATATATTGACACTGCAGCGTTTTATACATAACGAGTGAATAATGAATGTTTTACCTGTAAAGTGGCAAATTAGGCCCAAATGGCTCATCAAATCATCAAGTGCTGAACATCAATCTTAATAGGTTTAGGCTTACCAATAATTAATAGTTCATTATTACACTGCAGTGAAAGATCTAACAACATTCGGGTCTTATTTAAAGACTGGAGCCCACAGGTGCTTTAGCTATACCTCACGCCTCTCAATCTTCCAGCATTATGTTAGACTCCCTGAGGGGCTGGGAACATTTAGAAGCATAATTGCTTTGCAAATGTTAAACTCAAGATGTTTTAAATGAAAGAGAACACTAAGCTGCCCTACACAAGCCCTTGTATGTAAACACAAATGTCCTCCTATAATCCGTAAAGAACAACATTTCCCCTCACGGAGAAGTGACTCACGATTGTTTGGGAATTTGCAAGCAGCTTTTCACTTGGCTGGTTTCAAGTCCAAAAAAATTTAAGAAACAGTGAAACTGCAATTATAATGTATAGATGCCCTTTCTCATGTGTAAACATCACTTTTGTTGGTGTAAACTAATAGTAGTCAGGTTAATTCATTTGTATTATACCATGATCTGTCTTTCATCTGAAAGAGCACAGAAACTAGTTTCCCCGCTGCCCCATGACTTTTATTAATAAATTAACTTTGCTAGTAATTTGCTTCATTATATTAACAGGTTTTAACTTTGCTGTTTTTGAAGTAATTAAACTCACCGCTTCATTGCTAGCAGAGACATTACACAGATGCAGGTAATTCACATGCACACACTCTTTCAACATATAGGCTAATTTATTCAAATGAATGCTATAATTCAATCAAATACATGTAACCTTACTGATGTCGGATATAAAACAATCAGAATGCTAGATCTAACGAGTGGTAGCTGACGAAAATTACTGTCATGATTTTAGTCAAATTTAGTGTTGGAAACATCAATGGCTGCTTGTCAATGCTGGCAAGTGGCCATGGTATAAGCAGGATAATCCAGCTGTGCATTAAACGCTTTGAATGCACCGGGTGGGTCTTTGCCTCAAAAGATGTTTAGCTTTTGGCTGAATGTCTGATGCATATGGAACAAAAAAAGGGAAACACTTTATAAGTTTTTGAAGTCGTCATCTTGAATTCTCCAGGATTTCCGGGAGACGTGTGTGTCACGTTCTTTAATTGTCCACAACAAAGCCATTGTGATGCCAAACCCCCCCGTATGTAAAAAAGCTATTGTGTTTACAGCGGTGACAATGAGTGCTAATCAAGATCAACTAAATTCTGGATTTTCAAAAGTGTGTGAAGTTCCTAGCACCATTGTTGCGCCACTGTTACAGTAAACTTAAACAATGTTCTTGAATGAATTGCACGCTGGTCTGTTATTGTAGGGACAACGACTTTACATTGTCATGCCCCTAAACATAGCGCTGAACAAAACAAACAGTGATTCGTTGCTTTCTGTCCGACGGCCTCCTGGCTGGTTCTTGGCCAATGAAAGATCTGAAGATCTGGCTATGCGAGACTATTACTAATAGACAAAACTATAACACACTCAACAAGCAGCTTAAACTGAAGCTGTTTGAGAAATGTAATATTCTGATAAATCCATTATACACAACTGTTCAGAAGTTTGGATTTGGTAAGATTTTTTTAAATGTTTTTGATAAAAGTTTCTTACGCTCAACAAATATAGTAAAAAAATACAGCAATATTATTACATTCAAAACAACGTTTTCTATTTTTTTATATATACTTTAAATTATAATGTATTCCTGTGATGCACAGCTGTATTTTCAGGATAATTACTCCAGTCTTCAGTGTTACATGATCCTTCAGAAATCATACTAATATGCTGATTTGCTGCTCAAGACACATTTATTATTATTTGTGTTGTGTCATTAGTTGTGCTGCTTAATATCTAGTGGAAACCATGAAATATTTTTTCAGGATTTTTGACTAGAAAGTTTAAAAGAACAGAATATATCCATCCATCCATTATCTTCCGCTTATCCGGGGCCGGGTCGCGGGGGCAACAGTCTAAGCAGAGACGCCCAGACTTCCCTCTCCCTAGCCACTTCCTCCAGCTCTTCCGGGGGAATCCCGAGGCGTTCCCAGACCAGCCGGGAGACATAATCCCTCCAGCGTGTCCTAGGTCTTCCCCGGGGCCTCCTCCCGGTGGGACGTGCCTGGAACACCTCCCTGGGAAGGCGTCCAGGAGGCATCCGAAATAGATGCCCTAGCCACCTCAGCTGGCTCCTCTCAATGTGGAGGAGCAACGGCTCTACTCTGAGCTCCTCCCGAGTGACCGAGCTTCTCACCCTATCTCTAAGGGAGCGCCCAGCCACCCCACGGAGAATGCTAATTTCGCCACGTTATCCGGGATCTTGTCCTTTCGGTCATGACCATAAAAATTATGAACAGAACCGGTGACAAAGGGCAGCCCTGCCGAGTCCAACATGCACCGGGAACAGGTCTGACTTACTGCCGGCAATGCGAACCAAGCTCTTGCTCCGGTCATACAGGGAACGAACAGCCCTGAGCAGGGGGCCGCCAACCCCATACTCCCAGAGCACCCTCCACAGGATGCCACGAGGAACACGGTCGAATGCCTTCTCCAAATCCACAAAACACATGTGGACTGGTTGGGCAAACTCCCATGAACCCTCCAGCACCCTGAAAAGGGTATAGAGCTGGTCCAGTGTTCCATGACCGGGTCGAAAACCACACTGTTCCTCCTGAATCCGAGGTTCCACTATCGGCCGAATTCTCCTCTCCAGTACCCTGGCATAGACTTTCCGGGAGGCTGAGAAGTGTGATCCCCTATAGTTGGAACACACTCTCGGTCCCCCTTCTTGAAAAGAGGGACCACCACCCCGGTCTGCCAGTCCAGAGGTACTGTCCCCAACCGCCATGCGATGTTGCAGAGGCGTGTCAGCCAAGATAGCCCCACAACATCCAGAGACTTGAGGTACTCAGGGCGGATCTCATCCACCCGGTGCCTTGCCACCGAGGAGCTTTTAACTACCTCGATGACTTCAGCCCGGGTGATGGGCGAGTCCACTTCGAGTCCCCAGCCACTGCTTCCTCAATGGAAGACATGTCGGTGGGATTGAGGAGATCCTCAAAGTATTCCTTCCACCGCCCGATGATATCCCAAGTTGAGGTCAACAGGTGCCCACCTCGACTGTAAACAGTGTTGGTAGGGCACTGCTTCCTCCTGAGGCGTCGAACGGTTTGCCAGAATCTCTTCGAGGCCAACCGATAGTCTTTCTCCATGGCCTCACCGAACTCCTCCCAGGCCCGATTTTTGCCTCCACGACTACCCGGGCTGCAGCCCGCTTGCAGCCTGCCGGTACCCGGCCAGCTGCCTCAGGAGTCCCACAAGCCAGCCAGGCCCGATAGGGACTCCTTCTTCAGCTTGACGGCATCCCTTACTCGGTGTCCACCACCGGGTTCGGGATTGCCGCCGACAGGCACCGGAGACCTTACGGCCACAGCTCCGAACAGCCGCATCGACAATGGAGGTGGAGAACATGGTCCACTCGACTCAATATCTCCAGACTCCTCGATCCGGTCGAAGTTCTGCCGGAGGTGGGAGTTGAAGATCTCTCTGACAGGGGCTCGCCAAGCGTTCCCAACAGACCCTCACAGTACGCTTTGGGTCTGCCGAGTCTGTCCAGCCTCCCCATCGGATCCAACTCACCACCAGGTGGTGATCAGTTGACAGCTCCGCCCCTCTCTTTACCCGAGTGTCCAAGACATATGGCGAAGGTCTGATGACACGACCACAAAGTCGATCATCGACCTCCGGTCTAGGGTGTCCTGGTGCCACGTGCACTGATGGACACCCTTATGCTTGAACATGGTGTTCGTTATGGACAAACCGTGGCTAGCACAGAAATCCAATAACAGAACACCACTCGGGTTCAGATCAGGGGGTCCGTTCCTCCCAATCACGCCCCTCCAGGTGTCACTGTCACTGCCCACGTGGGCGTTGAAGTCCCCCAGTAGAACGATGGAGTCTCCAGTCGGAGCACTTTCCAGCACCCTCCCAGAGACTCCAAGAGGGCCGGGTACTCCGCACTGCCGCTGGCCCGTAGGGCACACACGACAGTGAGAGACCTATCCCTGACTCGAAGGCGCAGGGAAGCGACCCTCGCTTCACCGGGTGAACTCCAACACATGGCAGCTGAGCTGGGGGCTATAAGCAAACCCACTCCAGCTCTCCGCCTCACCATGGGCAACTCCAGAGTGGTAGAGAGTCCAGCCTCTCTCAAGAAGTGTGGTTCCAGAGCCCAAGCTGTGCGTGGAGGTGAGCCCGACTATCTCTAGTCGGTACCTCTCGACCTCCCGCACAAGCTCTGGCTCCTTCCCCGCCAACGAGGTGACATTCCACGCCCCTAAAGCCAGATTCCGTGTCCAGAGATCGGGTCGTCGGGGGCCTCGCCTTCGACTGTCGCCCGATCCACTATGCACCGGCCCCTTACGCTCCCTCCTGCAGGTGGTGAGCCCTCAGGAGGGCGGCCCCAAGTCATTTCTATGGGCTAAGCCCGGCCGAGCCCCATGGGGGGAGGCCCGGCCACCAGGTGCTCGCATGCGAGCCCCAACCCCAGGCCTGGCTCCAGGGTGGGGCCCCGGCTGCGCCATGCCGGGCGACGTCTCGGTCCTCTGTGTAATTTTGCTCATAAGGGGGTTTTTGTGAACTGTTCTTAGTCTGGCCCATCACCAAGGACCTGTTTGCCTTGGGAGACCCTACCAGGGGCATATAGCCCCAGACAACATAGCTCCCAGGATTATTCGGATACTCAAACCTCTCCACCACGATAAGGTGACAGTTCAAGGAGAGGAATATATTAGAAATAGAAATCTTTTGTAACTTTATACATTTCTGTCAGCACCACTATCGACAAATATGATTGACTGACTATTAGCTAGAGGTCGATCAATAGTGGATTTTACCGATACCGATAACTAGGTTGGACCACACTTGCCGATAACCGATTAATCGACCGATAGTTTTTAAAATGGATACTGGATAAAAATAAATAAATATAACAATAACACTAAGTAAAACAGTGCTGAAACCATTCAAATGTGCTAAATGAAATACATATGTAAATATTAATATGAGTTCTAACAGAGCAAATTCTACAGAAAATAATTAAAACATTAAAATAATATTATAAATAAATGTTTCTTTAGCTATTACATAAAAACATGTAAATTGTATAGGTAACACTTTGCAAGTCCCATTTGTTAACATGGATGTATTATCTTACATGAACGATATGCAATAGACTCACATTTTACAGCATGTATTAATATTTGTATTAATACAATTGTACCTTGATCATTCACGTTAGTTCATAGTGCATTAACTACGTTTAACAGATAAAAAAAATTAAAACTCAAATTTAAAAATGTATACAATACTTCTATAGCATTTATCAACCTTAGCTTTTTTAGAACACTTGACGATTATCTAATCAAAATATATTGAAATCGAATGCGTTTCTAATTTGTTTATATTTCTGTCGGCTGCATGACGATGCAGTTTGCCTTCTCACTAGAACATCACTAGAACATCGTTTTGACAACTGCTTGAGGTAATGTTAGCGTCTTCTCAGTGTCGACTACAAAGTACATACACACTTCTGTTCTTTACCTGCTAATGCAGCATCTAGTCAACAAATTAATTACTTTATAATGATTTGGCAACATGTACTGAAGTGTTCTGTATTCATACCTTTTCCCTGTAGGTGTTTTTAAACAGCGCGCTCTGTGCAGCATGTGCTTTCCCAGCGCGCAGCGTCACGTGTCAATGTTAAACAATGTCAGTGATAGTTTTTATGTGGCCTCTAGAGGCTGCTCCTGTGCTATATAATGCTAGCAGACCCTTCTAAGACCTCCTGTACTGTTAATGACAGCGCACCCTTCTCAGTCGCTCCAGCAACAGCTGCAATCCGGAAAAACTATCGCTTTTGATTTTTAGCAATAACCGATTGTTCCACCAATCAGCTATCGGTGCCGATTAATCGGCAAAACCGATAAATCAGTCGACCTCTACTATTAGCATATAGTGTGGATTGCCGGTATGGTTCTGTTCTGGGCAAGAACTCCCTGCGAATCCATGCAGCCTAGCATGGATAAGATCAGGGAGAGCAGCAATAACCCCCTTAGGGTAAACAGAACAGAACCAACATAATGTATTGCAGATATTAAATGTATTAAATGTACAAAATAATTCAGTAATTTAGTGTGATTCAAGGGGAATTAGAATACCAAACCTGACTGATGAGAGGAGGAGCTGGGGATGGAGGAGGGTAAATGAGCTCTTGAGAAATGCGTCAGCTGCTGATAGTACTGAGGAGCTATATACACTCACCTAAAGGATTATACACCTGTTCAATTTCTCATTAATGCAATTATCTAATCAACCTATCACATGGCAGTTGCTTCAATGCATTTAGGGGTGTGGTCCTGGTCAGGGCTGGACTGGGGCTAAAATTCGGCCCTGGCAAACCCAGCCCATCCGGCCCACGAGTTCCCCGTTAATGTTTTTGCTGGGGTTAGGGCCTTAAATTGGAGTAAATAAATAAAACTAGGACAGGGACAAATAATGATATATATTATTGAATTTACTGCAAATGCAGATTCACTTAATATTGCACTTTTGTCACACAGAAATGCATTGACAGTAAAGCATTGATTTAGAGCTAGTATGCAGTAAAGTAAATTTTCTGCTTTTAAATGCTGTCAACATTTACTCTCTCTCATGTCATTCCAAACCTGTATGACTTTCTCTCTTCCGTGAAACACAAAAGAAGATATTTTGAAGAATGTTGGCAACCAAGTCCTTTTAGGCTACCATTGAATATTGTTTGAACAAAAAACCAGACTAAAATTACACAGAAATAAATTCATTTAGGTTTGGAATGACATTGGGGTGAGTAAACTATCACATTTTTGGGTTGAACTACCCCTTTAAAAACAATAAAAAAATGTCAAGAGTTGACACCTAATTTATGCAAGACACTGATATCTATCTTTCATGAGGTTCTCAAAGAAATAACATTTAGTTAAATTTAATTAGTTCTATTACAAAGTTGATAAAACATTTAAAGAGAAAAAAGTTTTTTCCTTAATTCATGGGATCCAAGCTTTAAAGGTGTTTTGTTGAATTATAATGGCATTTTACCTGAGTTTAACTGTAGGCCAGTTTCATTTAACTATAAGATCATGGTAGTCACAGGTAAAAACCATGCTCCTCATTACCATGGGTATGGTTTTAAAATATATAAACCTGCTACGGTACAGAAACAATATCCGAGTCCAAGTCCAAAACACTAGAGCAAACACGAAACAACAAGCTAGATACAACGTAAAGGTAAATCAAGACTTCACAAATGAACAATGAACAGAGCAGTCCAGATAAAGGTGCGCTGAGGGTCCACAGGTGAATATGATGAGATGATAATGAGGTTTAATCAGGAGATAATGAGCCATGGAGGAGGGGAAAGCAGTTCTAATACGCAGGAGAGAGGGATCTGGTGAAACCAGGAGGAGGCGTTGTAGAGCGTTCCGTGACAAATAGCAACGTTTTTAATAAATATGTTTCTTCCAAAACACCAATTTTTCTTCACTTTTATTAGCTGCAAGGTGAATTGTGGTTGTGCTAAAGTAACAAGTTTGTATTTGTGTGTATTGCCGTTTTCCCACGTAACCTCGTCATGAATTTACATGCTCGTGTCTGTTTTCAGCTAGATTCACCACAGAACCTGTAATGTTCCCATATAGCACACAATTGCATAAAACAAAAATTCGGAGTCAAAGTGCCACCCATTTCTTCATAGAGCAGCAGGAACGCAGTGTACGTTTGTCAACGGCAGCGCTGTCCGGATATTCGCCTTTTGCAGTTCCATGCGCTATGCGCTCAAATAATTTTTTATGAAAAATTTAAAAGCGCCTAATATGGAGGGGGTCTCTCTCGCTTTGGCCTGTCAATTCAGAAGACAAACCAATGGGCCGTTGTCCCTGCATGATGGGCCAGTCAGTGGCAAAAAAATTAAAAATAAAAAAATAACCTTGTATCGGCCCCAAAGTGCGTCGGCCCACCGGGAAAATGCCCGGTATGCCAGATTACTAGTCCAGCCCTGGTCCTGGTCAAAACAATCTCCAAACTGAATGTCAGAATTGGAAAGAAAGGTGATTTAAGTAATTTTGAGCGTGGCATGGTTGTTGGTGCCAGACGGACGGACCGGTCTGAGTATTTCACAATCTGCTCAGTTACTGGGATTTTCACACACAACTATTTCTAGGGTTTACAAAGAATGGTGTGAAAAGGGAAAAACATCCAGCATGTGGCAGTCCTGTGGGCGAAAATGCCTTGTTGATGCTAGAGGTCAGAGGAGAATGTGCCGACTGATTCAAGCTGATAAAAGAGCAACTTTGACTGAAATAACCACTCGTTACAACCAAGTTATGCAGCAAAGCATTTGTGAAGCCGCAACACGCACAACCTTGAGGCGGATGGGCTACAACAGCAGAAGAGCCCACGGGTACCACTCATCTCCACTACAAATAGGAAAAAGAGGCTACAATTTGCACAAGCTCACCAAAATTGGACAGTTGAAGACTGGAAAAATGTTGCCTGGTCTGATGAGTCTCGATTTCTGTTGAGACATTCAGATGGTAGAGTCAGAATTTGGCGTAAACAGAATGAGAACATGGATCCATCATGCCTTGTTACCACTGTGCAGGCTGGTGGTGGTGGTGTAATGGTGTGGGGGATGTTTTCTTGGCACACTTTAGGCCCCTTAGTGCCAATTGGGCATTGTTTAAATGGCACGGCCTACCTGAGCATTGTTTCTGGGCATGTCCATCCCTTTATGACCACCATGTTCCCATCCTCTGATGGCTACTTCCAGCAGGATAATGCACTGATAAAGTTCACTGTACTGAAATGGCCCCCACAGTCACCAGATCTCAACCCAATAGAGCATCTGTGGGATGTGGTGGAACGGGAGCTCCGTGCCCTGGATGTGCATCCCACAAATCTCCATCAACTTCAAGATGCTATCCTATCAATTTGGGCCAACATTTCTAAAGAATGCTTTCAGCTCCTTGTTGAATCAATGCCACGTAGAATTAAGGCAGTTCTGAAGGTGAAAGGGGGTCAAACACAGTATTAGTATGGTGTTCCTAATAATCCTTTAGGTGAGCGTATATGCATGCTGTGATAGACGTCGTATTCCTAAAGTTAGACGTGATCAGCTGATGCAAGCTTGACTGACGGGACCTGCCAGAACTTCCGCTATATGCTTGATATTGATATTGTCCATTTTGATCATTTTACTGCATCCTTGTGTTTCAATCTTTTTCGTTCTACACAAACTGGATGACAAATAAGTGTCAGCACACAAATATACATGGTTGTGTTTTCTTCCCTGAACTGAATGTAAGCTCTAATTACAAGAAACAACTAATAGGCAAGATTGAACATTATTAATTCCGTTTTGAATTTCCAACAACCCTTTGGAGCTGGTTAAGCTCCCACACATGCTACTGGTCGCGAATCACTGGACTAATTAGTCATTCAGCACAACATTCATGCATGCAACAGCTGCGCACAGGTAAGAAACTGATGAAAAAGGAAATGGACTGACTTGCTTTAAATTGCATCGGGAGAACATCACACTCTGTCTGAATGGATTGTGTCAGGATTCAAACTGATAAATTAAACAGTCTTTCATTTCTATAATGTGTATTGTGTATAATTACACCTTATCGGCATATTCTTTTGTCATTACGCAACAGTCAGCATCCTGAAGTCCCTCTGTGATAAACACACACCCACACAAACACAAACACCCTGTTTTTCAGCATAAATACAGGTGTGCGTCTCCATGCGTGATGTGCAAAATCTACAAGGGCACTTTTTTTATCCACTTTTTAATCGTGGTTTGTGACATTGATTAAATTAAGCTCTGAAGTGGTGAATATCTTTTGTGAATTGAGTTCTCACTTCCTGTCCATCCTAATCTTTGAGAAGTGAGAACAGCTCGCTCAACGGAAGGAGAAGTAGCATTAAGAGGTATTATCAGGATTTTAATCGAGGTCCCCGCTGATGGGCAGTCAAAGACAAACAGCCGAAAGGATTTTACACGAGAGCCAAGTCAGGACTGACATCAGACGTGACCATGAAAAATGAACAGGCCATCACTAAAGGCTTAAAAAATGAGCGGACATGCGCAGCCTAGACACTCAGAGAGATCTGTGACTATCCACGGCGACATCACCCTTCACCTTTTGGTGAGGTTTGCTTATGGAAAGATACTGTACATCCCTTCTGAATGACGATGTGAAGGACATCATCTCATCTGTCTGTTTATAGACAATGGCCGTCGGGTCACGTAAAGTCACTGTCCTCCTATTCGTTCTTCATCTTCTGGACACAGTCAGATGCTGTCAGAGCTTCCAGGGGGCACATCAATGACTCTCTTTGATGCAGATGCAGGATCCATTAAAGTCGAGGGCCAGAAGACAATGACAGCGCTGCCAGATAAAGAACATCACACACCAGAAGAAAAACAGTATGGGGTAGAGGGAGGCGGAGTGACACATGCATAGAGCGAGAGGCAAAGAGAGCGAGTTAGGCAGCGGACAAAGAGCATGTTTAATGAAATCTTACAGACGATCGCATACTGAAAGAGCATCAGTGATAAGGCTTCCGTGTCTCCACGGGGAAACTTCTCGGGATTCATTGAATAGAAGACGTGCATACTGAAATCTAGCCCTGCTCCTCCACATCCTCACCTCCTTTGGACTCTGCCGAGCTGAACCTGACACAGATATAATACATTGACGTTGGTGCCAAAAGTACAAGCGGAAGATCAACAAGCTACAAGTATAAACTAGAGCTGGAAACTTAATCTAGTGCAATCAATTATGTAGAATGTACATTTATTTAGATCAAATGTGTTTCACGTTTACGGAGTGCATTCTACTCTTAAAATGTTGGGAATTCTGAAATATAATTGACAGAAACTAGTACACTCCTAAAAATAAAAGTTCCAAAAGGTTTTTTATTCAAAGCTATGCCATAGAAGAAGCATTTTGGTTCCCGACTCCCGAGGGACCTCACAGTGAACAGTTTCTTAGTGTAAAGAACATTTTAACAATCTAAAGAACCTTTATTTCCACTCTAAAGATCCTTTTGTGGAATGGAAAGTTTGCATGGATGTTAAAGGTTCTTCAATGCCAATAAAGAACCTTTATGAGCATCCATAGATTGTGGAATAGGAAAGGGGAATATATTGGATATTGTTGTGGACAGTGGGGGGCAAAAGTTGAGAAAAACTGCTTTAAATACATTAATGTTGACATATATTGAATATTGAACTTTCTCAAGGAACTAGGGACTTTGGCAACCTGGTCTCATGGAAAATGTGCAACATTTTTGCAAAACGCAAAATGCGTACCAATACATACACATCACTGCAGTTTCCAACAGAAATTAACACCAGAGTAGGGTTGTCAAAAGTACAGACCGCGATACCAAGTCGGTAATAAAATTAAAAATATGTGACGCTTTGAGCGCTGTTGAGCTGTAATCGTACACCCCCCTGACTGGCCATTGTGCTCACGTGCTCATCGGATGTGCCTGTGATTGGCTACAATGATCAACGCACAGGAGCATTTTAAAGCACACGGAAGCGTTTGAAAGTGTTTTGAAAGCACAAGCAGGCTTTGACCAGCGGACCGGTAGGCTGATAGATGCCTGCATTCAAACGCTCTGTGTGTATGTGTAAGCGCTCTGTGAAAAGCGTCATTGATGTATATTTACAGCATGTTTGTGAAGCGCTGATCGTTGTAGCCAATCACAGACATATTTGATGAGTGCATGAGCGGTGTGAGCAGTAGGAATTGTTTGCTATTTGAATCAACAATGGAGTTTAAAAAGTATGGCCGACAACGAGGTTCAGGTTTTATTAAGCTTATATGCAGAGGATGAAATCCAGCGGGAACTGGAAAAATTGCGCAGTCCTACATTACTGGGCTAATTTTCCTAATCTTCATGGTACTTTTTAGCACGTTGGAAACGCAGACAGCAGCAGGTCTCGGGGGGAGAAAGTTCCTAGGACAAATTGTTCTGGGTAATTTTGGTGGAAACACAGCTATAGGCAATGCGCTACCTTGAGGCAACTGAATGTTTTTTCATTCATTGTGATATGATTGTTTGTTTGATGACTGTGACATCTAGATCTGTACTTTGAATTGCAGGCAAGATATGTCATTCAGAATCAAGTTTGTTCAGTTTGTCTGATCTGGGGTTTCCAAGTGTCTCTGAGTAATATGGTGTCTGAGAACAGCAGCCTGATATTGACATTTATATTGATAAAGTTAGATTTCAATAGCCGTGCAAACAGAATAAAAGGTCAAATTCAGCAACTTCTCTTTCATGCATTCAACAGATGTGATGCCTCCAAAGAAAACACTTACTGAAAGAGGGGTTTTGATTTTTTTTTAAAATGCATAATTCATCCTTCTTAGTAAAGAGAAGCTCAGTGCTCTGTCATACGTCTGCGCCCGTAATACCCATACTAACAAGATCAAAGACTAGTGTGGCAAAATTGCTTTCTACAAGCCACTTTCACACTAACAGTGTTGAACGAGAAGAGATTTTGGTGCTTTTCAGAGGGTTTTAAAACAGTAAAAGTAAAGAAAGGTAATGCAAATGATGAGATCCCAAACAGGCATTACAATGCAATGAGACAGTTTTATATTAGTCTGTTATTCTCAAGATCCAATTGCAGCTATAAATGGGGGGGTCATTTCAATTCCTTGCAAAATAAAAAAAAATCTACTCTGTCCTTACTTCAGCTCATAACTATAAAACTGACATTTATTTTAGGGGCAGATTTATGTGTAAAACCAATATAACTTTAACTTTTGCAACCTGTCAAATTTTATTCCAGAATTGTTCTCATTTATGTGTTGGCATTTCTTCATTTTCACAAGAGTTTAATCAAAATGTCTGGCACGTGCTAGTTTTGCCTAATTAACTCCCCGATATTTATGGTATAATATGATCTCCCCTGTAGCATTTCCTTTGCAGAAGCTCTTGTTTCTGAAGTGTTTTTCATGAAAATGAGATTCAACTCACACTCTCTGTATGTGTGGATGTGAACTGGATGTTAGATTTCAACACCTTTATACAATACAAAATCCGTGGCTTGTAGGCAAGTCTTTTAACGCAAGCCAATTTCTTCCCAAAATACTCATCCACTC
Organism: Gobiocypris rarus; assembly: GCA_023029165.1. Lineage (NCBI taxonomy): Eukaryota > Metazoa > Chordata > Actinopteri > Cypriniformes > Gobionidae > Gobiocypris > Gobiocypris rarus. The sequence continues at coordinate 5,414,414 of CM040918.1, forward strand.
TAGTGTTTCTTTAATTACATATGATCCCATTAAAGTCATTATAGTCACATTAGGAACCATTTAAAATAGATGAATAGATATAAATCAGGGTAGGTGAGATTTAATCCAATCACAGTCCTATAAAGAAGGTGGCATTTCGCACCAAACTGAGTTGAATAGGAAAACATTGATTTGAGTTTCTTTTCCAGGGGAGAATTTAAAGAGCAGTGCCCGAGATTAGCTTTCTGTGGAGTCATTCATCATGGCATTATCACAGTAGATCTGGATTCACTGACAAAGCAGAAGGCGCTCAGGCAAATTCCAGTTACGTTGGGCACCTCAGCGGATTCGTCTTTTGACTTTTTGAATACTTTTTCATCAGCAAATAATTTGATTAAAGTTTTGTCATGCCGATGTTTGTCATGCCAAAGTGGAGCATTAAAAAAAGTTGTAGTTTGTTGTTGTCAGGACCCTGTGAGGTGTGTCGTGTCTTTTATTTTGAAATTGACCATGTGTTCATGTTCATTTGTAGTTCTGCCTTTGGTCTTTGCAGTTCTTTTGCTCTTTATAATTAGCTCCAGGTGTACCTCCTTGCTATCATTGCTTCAGATAACCATGGCCGTTTCTCAATATGCGTTCATGTCTGTACTTGTGTTCTTGTAAAAACGTCATCAGTCGCTGCCCAAGTATACTGTTCCAATTCAAAGTTCACATTTAGCCAAGTACAGTTCTGATCCCCAGATGTGATTTGGGGACTTGAGACAGACAGGTATCCCAGAATGCATCTTGCACCAACCAGTAAGCGTCAATAGTGGTGAAGAAAAACCTCTGTAATTTAAAAATACTACTGTTACAAATAAGTTTTTCCAGGCGAGAATGTAGTTATATTTAGTTCAAATATTCGGTTTATTGATAGCAGTAGCGCCTATTTGTACATTTGATCTGTGCTTTCGGAGTTGTGAGATCCAGTCGAGCAGCGGGCCCTCAGCGCTCATTAATCCCGCTGAGAGCAGCCTTTCCTCGGCTACTCGTTCTGACGTTTGCCGCTGGCTCTGATGTCTCTGTAGTGGTTAAACACAAGATATTTGTGTAGATCTAACGGGCAAACTTTGGTCTCATAATTCTATAATTTGTTCCCTGGCAAATCGTTTCGGCTGAGGGCAAAGTTAAGTTTCATAACTTTATATATTTAGGCTACTAGAGCGCTGACTTTGTATGTTTGACTGAATTGTAAGCTTTATTTCTTATTGTTTAGCTTCTTATACCTTTTATGCTTTTATAATGGCTATTATTGATTATTAAAACCAACATTTAACAACGACTGGTTTGTGTTTTATGTCCTTTTTAATATTATTTCAGTGAGTAGGCCAATGCTACATATGCTAATTTGGCCTGATCCACATATTAATATGTTTAATATTTTTAAAATGTAAATGAAAAGAGGCAGGGTTGTGTTTTTTATATACATGCAGTGAAGATAGTCAATGTACGCATTACCTGAACTACATTTGTGTGGTTATTATGTTTGTGATTTTTAAAAATGAGAATGAAAAGAGGCAGAGTGGTGTTTTATAATATATTTTGTTTTATAGTAGCCTAAAATATACATACAGAGATAACCGGAGTAGCCAGAGCGAGCTGAGTGACAGTATCAAGAACACAGCTGTTCCATTTGCAGAATACCGGACTTGCGTCCTCCCGTCCTCGGGAGTTCGTTCTCCTGAGCTGTTGTCCGTTCTCCGGAGGACGGAAGCCCGTATTGCATACTTCGTATTGAGAAACGGCCCTTGTGTCTAGCCTTGCCTTTTCTGGATTATTGTTTGTTCACTTCCTCCTAAGTTTTGAGTGTCATTTAGCAACCAAGGTCAATGGCTAAATTTCGTGTCATGGATATCACGGTCAAGTCATGGAATATGTATCAGGTTTGAGCCATTAAACATCTTTCATCTGCATTTAGATCCAGTAATATTCTTTCATTTTTGAAGCTGCTTTACAGTTGTAGTCAGATCGCCTGATTCCAGCAATATTTTGTAACTTCCAGAGGATCAGCCTTCAGACAAAAAAGGATGGAGACCATAAAGGCATCATAATTGCATCATGATACATAGCCTGACCCTGGATGGGGTTGGATCAATATTTCAGTTCATCTGACAGCATTCTTTGTGTTTTGTGAGGAAAAGGAGAGTTAATCCACCTTCCTTCCTCCTGGCCAAACATAAATGGAGGAAATGATGCAATCGCACCGACACATGCTCAGAAAGATGTGTGATTGTATGGGCAATCTGTTTGTCATGCCTTACAGCATCTCTGCTATCCTCACTTTTACAGTTAGCCTGCGAGATGGCGACAGCAACTTTGAAGGCTGCTTTGAATAAAAATGCATATAAAAAGGAATCTGTTATTAGTTCCTATAGCAAGAAGAGTACCACACGGGGTAAAGTGAAAGACAAGGTGAGGCGCGCCAGCACCAGATCTAATTAGATAAAGGGAGATGCAGGGCTGTTTTTATGCTCTGCTGAGGACATCAAATGACCCGAGGGTCAGTGGACACGCAGTCTCTCTGAAGGTCAGTCAAGGTAACAAAGGGTTTGGCTTCAATCGAAAGAAAGGTTTTGATATACACCAGCCATTTGTAAAGTGCACCATCCACCAAGCATGTGGAGAGAGCCAAGCACCACAAAAACACCACCAGATCTTTCTTTTCCCTTTGAAAGATCTTCAATGCACTGTTTCAAAACTTAGTGAGCTGCCTTGCACTTTAAGGCACTTTAAAGCACTGCAGGTGCTTTCTTGACCCGTTTCAAAAGGTTGAGCTACAGATCGAGCTACCGTGGGGCAAATTCAAAGGCATATTTATCCTTCATGGATTTTTTATTATAAATAAACATTTCTGAAACATATGCATTCAAATAATTCACTGTAACGAAGATTGTATTATAATTTGTGTGATCTATTGTTATTAGGCATTCACGGACATGAAATGAGCAGATCATTTTTTCATAATGGCCAATGACTGATAAATGGTACATATTAAAATTCTATACAAGTTTTTTTCTAAAAAATAAATAAATCATTTTAAATGCTAAGTGAATTTAGGGGGAAAAAAATAAAATACATTAAGAATGCTATTTCATGCATTCTGACTTATTTACGCGGTTAAAGAGTTGGATTTTCATGCTAAACATGGCCACAATTTAAATAAAAACAAGTTGGATGTATGGCAGAGTATTTCTGTTTTTGGTTGTAAGTGGAAATATCACCTTGTTCAGATTCCCAAATAACCCAGCATTAAGGAAACAGTGGAAACAGAAGTACAGACAAGACCACATTAGAAACGGCCATGGTTATCTGAAGCAATGATAGCAAGGAGGTACACCTGGAGCTAATTATAAAGAGCAAAAGAACTGCAAAGACCAAAGGCAGAACTACAAATGAACATGAACACATGGTCAATTTCAAAATAAAAGACACGACACCTCACAGGGTCCTGACAACAAACTTTTTGATTGCTCCACTTTGAAACATCTGAAACATCGGCATGACAGCACTTTAATCAAATTATTTGCTGATGAAAAAGTATTCAAAAAGCCAAAAGACGAATCCGCAGAGGTGCCCAACATCTAAAATAAATTAGTACGTTTATTCAGCAAGAGTGTAATAAATGCATCAAATTTGACAGTAAAGACATTCCTAATGTTATAAAAGATTTCAAATGAATGCTGTTCTTTTGAAATTTTGATTCACCAAAGAATCCAGATTTTTTTTTTTATTGCAGTTAAAATATGAAATATAAATAAAAAAAATTACTGTTTGGAACATTGATAATAATAAACGTTTCTTGAGCAGCAAATCATCATATTAGAATGATTTCCAAAGGATAATGTGACTGAAGACTGGAGTAATGATGCTGAAAATTCAGCTTTGATCACAGGAATAAATTACATTTTAAAATAAATTAAGAAAGAAAACAGTTATTTTAAATTATAATAATATTTCACAATATTACAAAAATATTACAATAATTCACACTATTACCATTAATAATATAACCGTTTCAATGCAGCCTTGGTGAGCATAAAAGTCTTTTTTCAAGAATATATATATTAAAAAAGTTATGAACGTTTGTGTGCATACTGTATATTAGTTTAAAATATCACCCAGTAACCATGGTACTGATTTATTTTGTGCATACCTAATCATTATGCCTTTTAGAGTGTTGCATCAATTGTTTGCAACATGTTAACATCAGATACATGTAACAATTTACGTAGACCAAATTCATCACCCAAATGAGGTTCTGTGAGCGTGCCGGCAGTGTAGTGACCCTATGTAGGAAGCAGGCAGTGAGAGCACACTAGGTTTTAGAAGAGAGACAGAACCATAAAGACATTATAATTACAACGTTCTTACCCAGTTCTGGAAATGTTCTCTAAATTAGCCGAACAGTTCATTAACATGTGCACAATATCTTACTGCATGGCTATCTAATCAATTTGTTAAGCCAATTCAGGGACTTAAGTTTAATTATCAAATCACTCAAATTATTACTGGTCTCTAATGATTAACCCTGTGAGAAAGACACATCTTAGGGTCATTTTCCCACAGGGTTATGCAACATCAATATGCAAGAAATCAGGGTCTGTTCTGATTAAATCCTCAGCCTTTCCACTTTCCACTGCATTAGTCACTTCTAAATTTGTCATTTCTTTCAAACCGCTGACTTCAAAAGGATACTTCGTAAATACTGTAATTACCTGCTGATGAAATCACATCTGATGTTTACTCGTATATTATCCCAAAGGCGATGATACATCATTTAAAGTGTAAACAACAATACAGTTCGGTGCTTTTGCAGGGAGGACAAGGTTTCTCAAGTGAAGGCTGAAAGCGATGTACAAGCTTGTTTCCATGGAGATAAGAGTTTTACGAAGCTGTTTGACTTTTAAAGTTAGTTCAAGATGTCAAATGTCATGGAAAAGTCAGACTTACAGGTAATTGAAGATTACTGCTGTGCGACCTTATAATTTCCTTTATAATGTTTGATATTTGTTTGATAGATGTTAACTTAAGGACCACCGCACACGGAAAAGCTGTGAAAAGAAAGTCTCATTTTTCATGTTTTAAATGCTAAATGAATTGCAAAAAGTCTTGATTTTTCAATTAAGGTAATCTGCCTCAAATAACTGTTTCAGACTCAGGAGGTTTAATTATGGTCTCTCAATTAAAAGAATAGTCACCTGCCAGTCTCTAAACTCTAACCTGGCACAAATGCACACAACTGATTTCCTCTAATCCAGCAGGATCTACCCCATTTCTGTCATCTATGTCAGCGTGTCACAGAAAGGCACAGCCAGAGGAGCAACAGGGCTGAGAGAGAGAGAACATGTGAATTAATACTCAAAACCACAGCACACTGACGACTAACTTACACACCACTCTACTTGCTAAAAATGCTTCTTTGCTCTGCTGGCTAGCTCAAACACACACCCTTATTTTGGTTAACCAACACTGCTGGCTGTCCGGATACCTCAAGCACAGCAGGCCGATAATGATGTAATCTTTTGCAACGTTTCCTCCTCGCAAACAACGTCTCAGTGGTTTTAAACATTGTATGTACACACAAACATATACTCGCTTTTTGGATTTAAAAAGGCAAATGCTTAAGAGTCTATGATTGGATCATTATTGCAGTGGTTATGTTTCTAGCATGTTATGTTTGACAACAGTTCTTCTAACGCTAACTGATGGAGTGTGTAGCTTTTCTCTTAAACAACCATGTAGGAAGACACATCATTTTACAGTATGACAATGTCTAGATTGATCAGGCTCAAACTGTGAGAGAATGGTTGGGAGGGAGCATGAAGAATCATTTTCACACATGAATCGGCACCTCTGAGTTCAGACCTTAAATTCAGTGAAAGTCTTTGGGATGTGCTGGAGGAGACTTTACAGAGTCCTGGACCAAAAATGAATGCACCACTTGATGGAAATATATACTGAGAATGCAAGAGTCAAGCACTCTGCAACTCTTTTTGCAGGGCAATATAAATACACTATATTGCTCAAAGTATTGGGACACCACCTCCAAATCATTGAATTCAGCTGTTCCAATCACTTCCATGGCCACAGTTGTATCAAATCAAGCACTAGGCATGCAGACGCTTCTACAAACATTTGTGAAAGAATGGGTCGCTCTCAGGAGCTCAGTGAATTCAAGTGGTACCGTGATAGGTTGGCACCTGTGCAATAAATCCATTTGTGAGATTTCCTCACTACTAAACACTCCACGATCAACTGTTAGTGGTATTATAACAAAGTAGAAGCAATTGGGAACAACAGCAACTCAGTCACGAAGTGGTAGGCCATGTAAAATCACAGGGCGGGGTCAGCGCATGCTGAGGCACACAGCGCACAGTCGTGCAGTGCATAGAGAGCTTAATGGAATGGGTTTCCAAATTCAATTGCCGAGCAGCTCATCCAAGCCTTACATCACCAAGTGCAATGCAAAGCGTCGGATGCAGTGTAAAACATGCCGCTGCTGGACTCTAGAGCTGTGGAGACGTGTTCTCTGGAGTGACCAATCACTCTTTTCTTTCTGGCAATCTAATGGACGAGTCTGGGTTTGGCGGTTGCCAAGAAAACGGTACTTGCCTGACTGCATTGTGTCAAGTTTAATGGAGGGGGGATTATGTTTTTTTTCTCAGCATGATACCATTTTTTTCTAGCATTTTGAGCGCTGTTGAAAGGATTCTTAAACACTTCTGATTGGCCATCGTGTTCACGCACTCAACATATATGTCTCTGATAGGCTACATGATCAACACTCTTCACAGAGCGCTTACACAGGAACACACAGGGTTGATCATTGTAGCCAATCACAGACGTTGAGCGTGTGAACACAATGGCCAATCAGAGACATATTTTGAGCATGTGAACACAATGGCCAATCAGATGTGTTTAAGAATCCGTTCAATGCTCAAAATGCTAGAGGGAAATGCTAGTATGAAATCCAGGATATACCGTAGCAATAGATGGTGTGATCATAAAAACTAGGAATATGGAAAATGGGTCGGCTTTCAGGAGTCATAATAACAGCGTACAATATAGCTGCAAGCAGCAAATATGGAAAAAACACAGTATGACACAATTCATCCTATCTCGTAAGAATCAGTGGGTGGAAGAATTATACTTTTGGATCAGCTGTATAAAGTTCATGAGCACTGTTAAATTGAATATGAATGGCAGAAATATGGGAGGAGTGAGTGAGACCTTGAGAGTTCTCGCGTCCTTTCATGAGGGAGCTCGGAGGCATATAAGGACGAGCGACACCAGTGAAGGATGAGAGAGGACCAGGCCTGGATTTTATGTTGTGTTTTGTTTGTTTTATAATGTGTGTGCGTGGCGGCCGCCCGTGAGGGGCTGTCCACGTTACTTTCAGTTTGTGTTTTGCTTGATTCAAGTTTTTTTTTAAAGTTCGCCGGTTCCTCTCTCCTTCTTCCTTATTCTACGAACTTCATTACACTATAGCAAGAACATTTAACCTGTAACAAGGACACTGTCAAATAAAGTTTGAAACAATATCTTTTGTCTTCTCTGATGACACGTTTACTGGCGCGAGGGCGGGGCAACCTGTCACTCACATGAGATCCACCAATAGCAAACCATAACCATCCAATTCATTACCGATGGACAAAATAAAGAGCCGTCCTACATTTTTTTATGTTCCAAGAAGCCATTTTACTCGGATATACATTGAAATAGGGAACAAAAGATGATTGCAACTTCCATTTCATGCCGACTTTAATAATACATTTGAATCTCACTTGTTATTCAAAATTGCTGAAGACTTCACATGAGTGAACTATAACTTTGTTAGACACAATGCAATTACATATGGCTTGAATTATTGAACAGAACCAATACATCTCTGGGTCTGAAAACAACATAACCCATAACAAGCAAACATGTCTTTTGAGGAAGTAAGCAATGTGTACTGCTGTTTTATTCACATCTCTCAAGTCTCTAACTGCAGCGGGTGAACGGCAGCCATCAAAGCCATGTTTGCTCCAAATACATCTCCCACCACATCACAGTTCTTCTCCATGTAAACCCACTGGCACGACCTCAACTTCAATTCTTACATGCTCTGAAAGAGAGGCAAATGTGAGCTTTTTCGCTCAAGTCCTGGGCCTGTTATGAATGGCAATTCCCATGTTTCTAAAGCAGAAAATTTAATCCACAGAAAACACATTTGAGAAAAGAATGCACACTCAAGGGAGTCCTGCATGGGGAATGTTCTGCTCACTGTAAATCATCCATCGCCCCTGCATGGCACACAGAACAACGGCAGCGGCTTTCAGCATATTCATTCATATTTACAGTAGCTGTTTTTTTTAATAAAAATTAACATCTCAGGGATTCCATATTCAGCAGCTGAGCTTCTCAGATATTTTCAAAAATTTTAGGAAAATTGAGCGTTTTTCTGCAGTTATGGACTGACCGGTACATACAGTGGTTGCAAACCCTCCCAAATGACGTTTAATGCACTGAAATAAATTAGTTTCACTGAAAAAAGATTTATCATTTAATCAAGACAGAAAGGTCAAATTTTGGCAAGACAAAAGTTTTGTCGCCTATACAGAAACTGAACAAAAATTTACTGCAAATACAAAAATATGTCAGCAAATAAAGTGGTGTTGTGAGATCCAAATTTAATATCTTGTATGACTTCCATGAGCTTGAAGGACTGCATCCATGCGGTTTGGCAAGGACTCAATTTATTGATGAAGTCATCAGGAATAGCAAAGAAAGCAGTCTTGCATGCCTCCCAGAGTTCATCAATATTCTTTGGTTTTCTTTCCATGCTTCCTCTTTCATCCTACCCCACATATGCTCAATGATGTTCATGTCTGGTGACTGGGCTGGCCAATCCTGGAGCATCTTGATCTTCTTCGCCTTGAGGAACTTTGATGTGAAGATGGAAGAATGTGATGGAGCACCATCCTGCTGCAGAATTTGGCCTCTTTTATGGTTGGGAATATAAGAGGTAGCTAAGATTTCTTGGTATTTTAGACTATTGAAGTTGCCTTCCACCCTGCATATCTCTCGCACACCCCCATACTGGATGATACTGGACATGATTTTTCCGCCACCGAACTTCACTGTTTTCTGGGTGAATCTCGGATCCATGCCGGCTCCAGTAGTTCTCCTGCAATATTTGCGGCGACTGTGGTGTAATTCAACAGAAGATTCATCTGAAAAATCCTTCTGCCACTTTTCCAGCGTCCATCCTTTTAGCAAGCTGTGGGCTTTGGCAAATGCCACACGGTTTTTCAATTGTCTTTTGTTTAGTGCTGGCTTCTGGGCACTGATTCGACCATGGAGGCCATTTCGAGACAGAATCCGACAAACTGTTCTGGTTGACACAGGGACTTCAGATGACCAGGTCTCGTGGAGCTCTGCTGCAGTGGAAAATGGGCTGGCCTTGGATTTGAGCCAACAAACGGTCCTCTCGAGCAGTTGTCTTGGGTCTGCCTGACCTGGGTTTGTCATAAATGTCTCCAGTCTCTTCAAATCTTTTTTATTCTCTGTACTTGACGCTGAGACACTTTGAAGGTGTCTGCCACATCAGCAGTGGATCAGCCTCTTGATAATCAAAACTTTAGTCTCAGGGTGAATCGTAGGCATGTTTGCAGAGGTCTAGTTGCAGTTGATGTGAAGGTCTAGTGCACTGGGGTTCTTTTTATACACACCTGAGATCTAATTGATCCATTATTAGTCACAGGTGAAGCTCATAGGACAAGGCGACAACACTTATGTGTTTGCAAAAATTCACTCAATGGGCTTTACCAAGCTGTGAATATTAGAATATTTTTTGACAGTTTCATTTTGCACTGAATCATTATTGCAAAAGCTGTTGGGATTAAAATGAGCCATTTCTTGTAAAAAAAATCTTGATAAGAAATATATTTCAGCGGCACTTCAGTTCAATTTGTACACAAGCGACAAGACTTTTGTCAGGGACTGTAGTCATTATATGTAATGTTTTATGGTTCTCTGCTCTGTTTAGGGTTACGCTGAGACAGTATTTATGAGAGCATAAGGGGACTTCATAATATAGCTGTATGAAATAATGAGTGCTGGAGGGTGATTTTCATGCATATTTCTGCTAATAAAAGGTGAAAGCATAGCAATGCATGCGTTATGACCTGCTTTGGTTTACAGAGCTATTGTGCTCTGCACATCATATTAATGTCAAAATAGACCAGTTTATTTAAAGACAGTATTACATTGATACATGCACCAACTGTAGAATATTTTTCTATACAGTTGCGACACTAATTAACGAAAGCTTTTGAAATCTCTTATATATATAATCATTCTTTTTACCGGTAATTAATGCAAAGAGAATTTAGCATTTCCCGTTTTCTGCAAGTATTTCAATGCATCACGTGGAACATTAATTTATTTTTATGCAACTGATAAAATGTTTTCCCCTGTTACGCCTGACATCCTCAACATACTATTTCACACAGAAGTACACCTATTGTCTTTGCCTTTGACCTCATACATTTTCAAGCTAGACACACCACTAGAAATCCAGGACATACCGCAGCCATAGATGGTGTGAGCTAGGAATATGGAAAATGGGTCGGCTTTCAGGAGTCATAATAACAGCGTACAATATAGCTGCAAGCAGGAATTATGGAAAAAAGACAGTATGACAATTCATCCAATCTCGTAAGAATCAGTGGATGGAAGAATTATGCTTTTGGATCAGCTGTATAAAGTTCATGAGCACTGTTAGATTGAATCTGAATGGCAGAAATGTGTGATCTACACCCAAAATGGCTAAACACTAAGCTTGTAATTTTTTGAATCACAAAATATTAATCAAGAAATTAGCAACATTTAAGCAAATGCACTACTTAAAATGTCTTGAAAAAAATCTATGGAGAAATATATTAATAAATCTAAAATGATCTAAAGTGGAATGCAAGACAATGCTCCAGGCCAAATTGCAAAGACAACCAAGATGTGGTTCATGTTTTGGCCTGGTCAGAGTCAATATTTTATTCCTAAAGTGAATATTTAGTTTCACATTAAACTCAAACGAACTGGAGACATTTTTCAACTTTTCATGAACTGTTTGAAGCCATTAACATTGAGTGGAACAACACTGACTCTTCTTCCTGTCTTCAAGTTGGGGAAGGCTATTCCATTCCAAGTTACGTTATCTATAGTATTTGAGGAATTCTTGCTAATTTCCTGAGCAGTGATTTGTGATTAAAACCCTTTTGTCTTGCCCATGAAGTGTAGTCTCTTTACCAGATTCTGTCAGAAGATATCCATCTTGTCTGATCCTCAAAATCAGTTAACAAAACTGTATTAACTAAGAGTCTTTTATGAGCCTGAGAGGTTTTCAGAGGAAGCTGTGAAATAGCAGAAAGTGAAGAGATGAATACATTTTTTTTTTAATAATCTTAGTTGCATGTTTCAATGCTCAGACTTTTTTTGTTTAACGGACGTAGGCCAGTAAGGCCCCGATCAGAGAAAAAGCGTTTTTCAGGTTTTTTGGTTGACTTTTTTATTTAGAAAAGTGCAGTGCACTGCAGTGTGTTTTTATGTTGCTAGGCAACCAACGAATCAGCTGTCCTGTCCTGTCATTCTACCAAGGATTCTAGCACGAGTGCTCTAGAATATTTGGTTTGCTGTTAAGTAAGTTATTTTATCAGAAACTTAAATTTGTTTTTTTTTTAAATGGACAAGCAGAGGGCACTTGCTCTGACCTTGATCGAGGATGAGGGTGTACAAAACGTACAACCAAAAAAAGGCAGTGCGGTGGCACCTAGCGTTTTCAAGCGACTGTAAACGTACGTCACCACAATGGAAGTGGTCTCCATTCATTCGATTGGACACTAAGGGGAAAAAAACGCAAATGACGCAAATGACGTCGGGCGCTTTCCTGCTCAGAGTTTTTTTTTTTTTTTAAATCAGGCGATCCGAGCGCTTCTACAAATATGCGAGGTGCAGCAGGCGGATAAAACATGAGATGCCCAGGGCGCATAAACAGCGTGCAAAGTGCTCACATTCAATAGAAAATAATTAAAAAAGGCTTTCTCTCCAAAAAATGTGTTCAGTCTGATCGGGGCCTAAAAGCTGTGTGTGTAAACCTCACTCCCCTGGCCTCAAGAGGGGAGTGGCTGACGCACAAGCGACTGACGCGCAAACGACTGACGCGAGCGGCTGTGGTCTTCCTTGTTAGCAGGCTCACCACCCACACCGGAGACCCCGGTTCAAATCCCACTCAAAGCGGGTGGAGTACATTTGGTGCCGTGACCTGGATGGGAGTGAGGTTTAGCGGGGGTGAGTGTAATGTAGGCCAGTAAGAGCTGTGCTTGTAAACCTCACTACCCTGGTCTCAAGAGGCACACTAGCGGCTGCGGTCTTCGCAGTCCTTGTTAGCATACACGCCTCCATGCAGTCCAATCCTTAAACTTGTGAGATTACACCTTAAACCCTCACCTATTTATGTCAAATTTCACCGTTTTTTTACCATACAGTTCTCAGAGATTCCAAAGTTCTCCTGTCCTTATACCCTTGTTTTGTTTTATGCGGACATTGTGCAAGAAACTACAGGACACTAACTGATAATTGCCCCTGCAAACATAATGTGTGTGAAAACGACTAACAGTTGTTGGTTTTGTACTGCCAGAAGTGCAGCTGGAAACTGCAGTGAATTGTATAAATAGGTGGAGATTTACAAAAATGAGGGTGACATTATATTTGCAAAATATGCTCTAAAGCACATTTATATGCTTCTGCTCTTGGCCTGCATGCACGTTAAGATCTTAACACCACTAGTCTGAACACAGAACCTAATCCTGTCTAAGACTATGCTGCATTACAGAGGACTTTGTCAAACGTGGACCCAGTGGAGTCCAGATGAATCTGCAATCTGCTCAAAATGATTTAAACAAATCTCTTCGAGCAGACCTCGCTCAATATATTCAACTACTGATTTATAATGATAACCCTATGTAAACACATAATGCCAGGTCTGTCAATGTAAAGACAATTCCACTTTCTTGCGTACTCTAGACACTACAGAATCAATGTAAACTGGCTGCACATGTTAATCTCCAGGGGGAAAAGTATCAATGCTTATACAACAGACAACCCAGACATTCTCAGCTGGTGCCTTAACAGCATGCTTATTTTTCTTATAATAGAATATAAGCTTATTATATAGCTATTTGGAGTGTAATGATCCTTTTCTTCAGTGTTGTCCGTCGGGGAGTTTCTGCGGTTTGAGTTGAAATGAAAAAAACTGAATTCTGTCAGCCATCACTAATCTTCACATAATCAAGCCAACAGTTTGGGAAAAAAAAGAAATCACTGATGCTACAATAACTATTTGACCTCAGCTTATTCCATCTCCCTTTTAATTAGTCCCTCCCCAAACAGTCTTTCAGTACATGATTACCACAAACCGGCCTTCTGGAAAACAGTAGAAGTATTACAGAATGTTAAAATTCATGTTTATACTAATTGCATTACTGCTCCCTGTATACCTGCAGATATTGAAAGAACATCAATTCCCCATCAATATTACAGTCTCGCTGTGGCGCTTAATAACAACCAATTACCTACAACCAAATGCTGTGGATTTCCCAGAAAATAAAAAAAGGATGCTGGTAAATCATGTCCCTTGAAAAGAAATAAGCACAGAAATGTCAGACCTTTTATAGATTATCAAAGTTTGAACCATTATCTTGTGCTTGTCCAGGGTATAAAATTACAGCCACATAATGCACACTGTATTCTGAAATCTCTGATTTATAAGAGGGCCTATACTGCATTCATCAGCTTTTCTAAACACCACAGATACAGTTATGCTCAGAATTATTGCCCCCTTGGTAAATATGAACAAAGAAGCCTGTGAAAATAAATCTGCATTGTTAATCCTTTTGATCTTTTGTTTAATTTTTTTTTAAAGAATCACAGAATATATGTAACCTTTCATTGAAGAAAAAATATTGAAACTGAGGGGAAAATCTCTTTATGAAATAAACTTTTTTCTTTAAAACACGTTGGACACAATTATTGGCACCCTTTTGCCAAGATAACAGCTTTGAGTCTTCTTCTATAATGCCGGATGAGTTTGGAGATCAGAGACCATTCCTCCACACAGAATCTCTCCAGATCCTTCCGATTCCCAGATCTCTTCAGTTCAGCCACTCATTTTCTATAGGCATTTCCATGGCAGAAGCTTCATTTTGTGCTCATTGACACGTTTTTGTGTTGTTTTGGATCATCGTCCTAGTGGAAGAGCCAACCCCAGTCCATCATAAGATTTCTAGCAGAGGCCATCAGGTTTTGATTTGTATCTGTTGGTATTTGCTAGAATCCATGATGGCATGTTTCTGAACAAGATGTCCAGAAAAAAAAGAAACAAAAAAAAGGCCCACAACATTAAAGATCCAGCTGTATATTTAACCGTGGACATGGGGTACTTTTTATCCCTGTTTGCCCTGAACACATCTGGTGTGTTTGCTTGCTCTTTTTTATTTTCATCTGACCACAGAAGTCAGTTCCGTCTGAAGCTCCAGTCATGTCTGAACACTGAAAATGCTGGAGTTCGTTTCTGGATGAGTGAGTCATCTTTCTGTTTCCTCATATTTAAACTCCTGTGGAACAAGAAGTCAAGGCTTGACTATTTCATGCTCCTAGTCACCCTAGTGTGCTAAATGTTTTATGATAATTGTGTCCAACGTGTTTTGGAGAAAAACATTTATTTCATAATGTGAGTTTTCCCCCCGCTTATTCTTCTACTTCAATGAAAGGTTAGATTTTTGCAATTAAAAAAGTAAAATAAATAAACATTAAAAGGATAAACAATGCAGATTTATTTTTTACAGCCATCTTTAATAATATTTACCAAGGGGGTCAATAATTCTGACCTCAACTGCATCAAGCAATGCCGCAGGGGTTCAGAAGTTCCCTCTGTAGTGCAAAATGAATAAGCAAGACATTAAATAAGTTGATTTAAAATGCATAAAAAAGAGAAACCAATATAAAAGTGTAGTACAGGAATTCACAGAAGAAAATGTTTTTTGAATTTCAGATTTGAATACGGCTATAGTTGTGGCACATCTGAGGTATTCCGGAAGGTTCCAGCTGCTGTTTTTGGCATAAAAGCTAAATGCTGTCTTGTCATGTTTGGAACGAACCCAAGGTATTTCCAGCCGACTCTTTTCTAATTATCTAAGAGGTCTGTTGAGTCTGTATGCTTTGAGCACTTCTCCACCTATTTGGGACCTGGCATTCTGTAATTTATCAAAGTAAAATCACTTTAAAATCTATAGTGACCACAAACACATATGCATTACATACTCAATGATTTTGACATTACAGGCTCTGTATACTAACCAGTCACATTTTGATACTGTTTGCAGACAACAGAAAAGTAATTGCAATTCTGTATGTGATTCCTTTACTGCTCGGTATTCCCTGACAAGCATCTGTCAATCATGTTCTTTAGAGATCCGACACCTGCAGCATCACTCTATTCACTTGAGCTGTGAGGTGTGACTGCTCTTCTAACTAACCAGGTGCTATTGTAAGGGTTTTTCAGCTCCTGCCTTATCATGGCATTACCGTGCAATATCATATCAGAGACGCACTCCAGAGTGGAGCATTGTGCGACTGCGAGGGGAAAGGCATCTCGTGATATCAGCGGATGCACTGAGGTTAAACGGTCAAATGTCACTCAGTTTGTTATTACTGTGGCTCACGTGAACCGAGCATGAGGAGAATAAGCAAAAAGAAAAATGACAAATATACAAACAGAAAGGAAGAGGAGCGGCCACAATGTGTTATATGTGTGAAAAACACCCCCAAATAAACAGGGGCAGCCTGTGACAGTTTTTTCTTTCAGGGACGGTAAATGTAAATCACTAGGCTAATTGATCATGATGATTTTGTTGATAATCATGCTTCCATACACTTAAGATCTCTCCCTGAATTTTCACATCAGTCATGATAATTAAAAAAAAAGCCTTATTACTGCAGCTTTTTCTTCTTCATGTTTTAATAAAATGAAGGCCTATTTAATAAAACCAGTTCACTCAAGTTAATGGTGTGTGGTTACAGTTTCATTCGAGGATCCTTAATGTCGGATTCGACTGATCAGTATTGAGTAGCACATCTTGGCTAAGATTCCTAAAGTTTTGCACATACAGCACACATTACAGACATGCATTTACAAGGGTAGGCTATGTTAAAGTAGCCTATATAGAAAGAATAAACTAGTCATAAACTTAAAATATAATCTGCATGCACAATAAACTACAGTAAAATGTATTTAAATCTCTTGACTGAAAGGTTTTTGCAGGTTTTAAATGTTATTTAATAACAGTTGTCAAACAGGCTTTATTTGAACATTCAATTTGCACTATGGTATACAACAAAATTAGAACATAATGATTACGAAAAACAAACAGACATGGATAAGCAATAGCTACCATAGTGCAAAATAAAACCAAATAGCAAATAAAAGAAAAGGAAAAAATAGGGCATAACATGGATTGATAACATTTGCAGATTGAGTACAGTGAAAAGTTTGTAGGCCGTGCAAACTGTATGATTCATAATAAGCATATTTCCAGTAGGCTACGTGACGAGTCAGGAACTGATCAGACTTGCGTCAACTGGACTCAATCCTCAGAATCATCTGTAATCCTTCGACAGATGTTTGAACCAGCTCATTCGGTTCTTTTTTAGTCGGACGTGCTACTTCGGCTTTTGCGTCTTGCGTCATCAACCCGGCACTAAAGTTCGATTCAGTTCGATTAATGAACCGGCTCAAAAGAACGATTTTTTTCAAGAACCGAACATCACTAGTCCAAACGACTTTGTCAAAGTTGCAATTTATGGAGGGGTCAGAAAAAGCTCCCAGATCTCATCAAAAAGATCTTCATTTGTGTTCCGAAAGATGACCTAAACTCTTACGGGTTTGGAATGAGATGAGGGTGAGTAATTAATGACAGAATTTTCATTTTTGGGTGAACTAACCCTTTAAAGTAGTGTATATTTACATAATCATTTGAAGTGTATTGTATGTTTTATAAACAGCCAAAATAGCCTGTATTTGACGGAAATGACAGAATCAGATAACTATATATAAACATTCACCGCGCTATCAATAAATGGGACGTTAAATATATTTATGGTTATAATAAGATTTTCCCTATAAACAGGCGAGAATAAACCTGGTGTCCTTAATGATTCCTGTTCTTCCCAACAACAAAAGACAAGCTCATAATCACAGCTTCTGGAAAAAAGGAAATGTCTGATAGCGTGTGGAGGCAGCAAGAGACCAGGTTACCACAGGTTTATTATAGTATTTATAATTTTTTTTTTTTAAAGAAATTATGATTAGCATAGTAGGTGCTGTTTACACATACAAAGAGACAATTTTTCCACAATTTGAGTATGTGTGTGCATGTTCAGATGCTTTTATGTATGATTTTGTTTAGTAATTACATAATATAAAGAGCAAAGAAATTGTCATGCAACAAACATACAGCAGCATATTGCTTGATTTTAAAAGTGTGGGTCTGAGCTAAACAGTCTTATTAGGGTCCTGGAGCGGATTATTTAAATTTAGTTTCACATAATTGAAGGTGTCTCAAAAGAAAATACACACCAACATCAGTGATGGTTCTAGACTCATTGTGGTGAGATTCCATTTTTTGTGAACAGATGAAAAGGAGCGTATTAGAGATTATATAGCTCTAGTGCTTTACAATAGCACATCTCTAATTTATTTTCCACTCTCATGTCTCGAGCCTCCGGGACCTTCACATTTGCTCATGAGTGCCTCTTGTCAACCCTCCACAAGTCAGTGTTATTTGTAAGGTAAAACCCATCAGAAACCACTTTTAAACCAAATAATGATACCCGCTGTTCCCTCCCACTCCCCTCGAATGACTCGAGGAGAACATGATCTCCATCTACATCAAAGATAGGAAGAGAGAGAGATGTATTTCTCTGGAAGGGCAGATGCTATTAGACAGATTAAACATCACACTATCCCGCGTTTATTAAATCAACTCAGCTGGAGAGAAGTTTCAGCAGTTTTCTCCTGGAAGACTCCTGTTTCCTTTACCGATTTCATTATCACATAAAGAAGTTCTCCAATTCATTGCTAACTGATCATATTAATTTGGTGGTGTGTATTCCAGGAAGACAATGCAAGCGGCTGAACTGCTGATGACTTCAGAAATGCAGCAATAGGAATTATTATGAGGTATGAAATTGCGGTCTACTGCATCGTCTTCCTGGAAGATTCAGCTTCTCCTGTCCTCTTAATAGAAAACGTGGAAAAAATTAGAACCACTATGGAACATTCCAGCCACTAATTAAATGTATTATAAATAAATTCACGGCATATAATTTTTTTTTATACACAATTTAACATTTATAGATAATATTAATCAGTATTCAAATTGTGTCCGAGCTCTTGAGGGCCCCCAGGGTGCTAACGGAGAGGTAAACACCTAAAAAAACTGCATGTGAATTTTCTGAAGTATCACTAATTAACAAGTGGATAAGCAGAATAATCATGTTATGTCAGGTCAATAATTTGATAGATTTTTACAGTTTAGATTCAGGTTTAAAAGTATCATTCTTTCCAAAATGTATTAATTGTATATTCAAAATATATTTAAAACAATCGCATAACATTATTTAATGCATTATTTCATGGTTTAATGTGATTGGTGATAGATTTATTGATCAAATTTAAGAATTTAAAATGAAACATGATGCATTCATTTAACAAGATTAGGGAAAAATGCCCTTGGGAAGATAGAATATTGCTTCAGAATTCATATTTACAACACAAAAAATCCTATTTTTTCCAGGCAAGCAACGTTTGTGAATGACTGATTTACTTTCACATGAGAAGGCTTAATGTCAATCCCTGCTAATAATGTTTCATAATATTACTGTTATTACTGTTAGTTTGATCAAACAGACAAAGCCTTAGTGAGCAAAATATTATTTTATACTCACTAAGGCTTTGTCTGTTTGTCTGTTATATATACACCAATCAGGCATAACATTATGATCATACAACATCTTAGTATAGGGCTGTGTTGGTCCCCTTTTTGGTGCCAAAACAGCCCTGACCCGTCAAGGCATGGGCTCCACTAGACCCCTGAAGGTGTGCTGTGGTATCTGGCACCAAGATGTTAGCAGCAGATCCTTTAAGTCCTGTAAGTTGCGAGGTGGTCCTCCATGAATCGGACTTGTTTGTTCAGCACATCCCACAGATGCGCGATTGGATTGAGATCTGGGGAATTTTGTTGTTGTGCTCCTCAAACCATCCCTGAACCATTTTTGCTTTGTGGCAGGGTGCATTATCCTGCTGAAAGAACCACATCCACCAGGGAATACCGTTTCCAAGAAAGGGTGTACATGGTCTGCAACAATGCTTAGATGGCACACGCACCCTGCCATCCATGTGATGTGAAAGAAAACGTGATTCATCAGACCAGGCCACCTTCTTACATTTCTCTGTGGTCCAGTTCTGATGCTCACATGCATCAGTGGGTTGGTGCTTTCGGCAGGGGTCAGCATGGACACCCTGACTGGTCTGCGGCTATGCAGCCCCATACGCAAAACAAACTGCGGTGCACTGTGCATTTGACACCTTTCTCTCAGAACCAGCATTAAATTCCTGAGCAATTTGAACTACAGTAGCTCATCTGTTTGTTCGGACCGCACGGGCCAGCCTTCGCTCCCCACGTGCATCAATGAGCCTTGGGCGCCCATGACCCTGTCACTGGTTCACCTCTGTTCCTTCCTTGGAGCACTTTTGATAGATACTGACCACTACAGACCGGGAACACCCCACAAGAGCTGCAGTTTTGGAGATGCTCTGACCCAGTCGTCTAGCCATCAAATGCTTACGCTTTGAGGACAAAATGTTCACTTGCTGCCTAATATATCCCACCCACTAACAGGTGCCGTGATGAAGAGATCATCAATTTTATTCACTTCACCTGTCAGTGGTCATAATGTTATGCCTGATCGGTGTATATGTATACATATGGATGGTAGTTCTGCCAAAACATCTCATCCATCAGAAAGGAGCTGGTGTGTTTGTTTTAATGAGCAGTCCACACTAAAGGAGAAAGAGAAGGGCATGATGGGTAATTAGTGCGAGTATTTAATTAGCTTGTAGGCTTAGATTGCTCTGAGTGCTATTAGATGGTTTGCATTGTTGACCTTTACAGCTTAAATTGACTTAAGCCACAACATCTCAAAAAATTATGAAGCCTAATAGAAGATGAATGATTTAGTTAGGGGCAGCATATGTTTGTCAGGCCACCTTATGAATATGAATGTGGTATTGCTCTTTAAGATTAAACACCTTGAAATAGTTTGACATCGTCAAGCTGTGTGCATGTTATAGATCAATTATCTGCAGGAGATGTTTTGTCAATGTAGTTTCAAATCGAGTACAGCATGTTCTATCTGAGAGCACGTTTCATATTGTGGCCTACTGCCAGTAATGACACTCACTCAATTTAAGGAGCAAAATCGATTTCTGCTACATTTCATGGCACGCTATCATACTTTTTAAAAAAAAATTTATAATCCAACATACAGTAGTTCAGCTATATTAAAGAGGTGATTAGTAAGAGTTATGTGCAGTGATGTCATCAGTCTGTGTGATGTGATCTGATCTAGTTCAAATACTGTAGCTGTATAAGTCCACTCCAGAGGTAATGGCCTAGCAAAAAGTCTCCTAGCTAAATGAAAAAAGAACTAATCCTAGAGTAGAAATGTGACGAGGTGAAAGATAATAGGTGAATAATTGTGTTTTTATGCACTGTGTGGGAGGCAGTGAGAATCTTTACTGCTAAGCCCCACAGCTGTTCACTGTAAAATCTGTCCTCGCGATGACTTTACGGCTGGCCCGCCGCCACCGCTTTATATCTGTGTGCACAGATTCGCACAACGTTAAAGTTTGTCTTTAAACGGCTGGGGATGATATATTGTTGCCATGAAAACTTCCTCCATCCTTGAGGAGTAGCTCGCCTCCAAATGAACCTAATGAATCATCTATCACTGTCCAGGTACAAAATAAAAGATGCTTCTCACTGGCGTCATGTTTGGGAAATGTTGTCAACATATCTGCAGGGTGATGCTGTAATTTTGTCACCGCACACAGAATGCATAATACTGCATCACTGTTCTTATCTCCAAATGTCAGATGCGATTTGAAAACCAGGCTGTTTCTGTTGGCTGTTGTTTCTATCTTAAGGTACACCGTCTGCGTAGTATCCAAATGCATTTTTCTCTCTCTCTCTGTTTATACGTGTGTGTGTGTGTGTGTGGTTGACTGTGTGATTCTGCTTTTGGCAACCAGAAATCGGCATGAACTGCGTCTCACAGCCAGCCCAGATTCTTCAGCTTCCTTTTCTTGTCTGATGGTGGCTGTTGTTGTTCCTGAAAACACTTTTATCTCCTTATAACTCAACGTGTAAAGAGCCAAACCAGTTGAGGTGTCTGTACGTGAGTATTTCCACAGTGAGTTTCAATAGAAGTATTGATGGAGCCATTTAAATTCACTTTGAAGTTGCTGATGGGCTCTATTTCCTACACCTTTTCCCCGACTTGAGTGGGTTAGATGTATGAAGAGGGGAAAATTGGCTTTCTGAGCTGTAATTAGCCTATCAGAATGGTTTTCTCGAATTCATCCAAACCTCATATAAGCGTTAATGGAGGCTGAAGGCAAGAAAATGGCAGGAGTTTCCAAGTTTAGAATAGAATGGCACATGTTGGACTCTCAAAAACATCCAAATAATGGCACTGTGCCTCATTTTTGCTTTGTTATGCTTTCGCAGTATTTGGCAGAACAATGCTTTTAAATCACCAGAAGTTGTTTTTGGATTCAAAGACTGGAGGTAATATGTAAATCCAAAATTAATGTCTCATTCCCGGAGCTGAATGAAGCACTTGACTTTGAAAAGTTTGTAACAAGTCAGCCTCTATTCGAAGCAAATGTAATCAGGCATATTCTGCCTCTCCGCAAGGCTTTTTCAGAGAGGCCGATATAAATCAGGTTTTGATCACGGCTCATTTTTATTTATAAGATCTTGTAGAGGCAAGTTTTTCAAGGGAAGACAACATCATATTTTTGGAAGCCACAGTGTAGCTACAGGTAAATTGGCTCTTCGCACAGATTTGTAACTATCGCTCTCATTTTCCTGTGAAGTGATCTGAGAGAGAGCGTGTAGTCCGTCAGGGAGCTTCAGACGGCGTCTTCTCCAGCTCAAACATTCATGAGGAACCTCTTTCTCTCTGGGATACACTTGGCATGCTTTCCGTCAGAAGTTTTGATGATAATTGGCCAAGTGGCAAATGGCCTGAAATCATAATTTGCAGGTGGACGTCTCTGCTGGCAGAGTGTTTCGCCATCTCTGAATCGAGAAAAAGAAGCTTTTGCCTCATTAAGATTGCGCCAGTACTTTTTACACAGACATAAATGTGATGTATATAAAAACAAAACAAAAAAAACAACTACAAAATAGGAAGACAGAACCCTTGATTAACTCTCTTTCCCCGGCAGCGTTTTTGAAAAAAGTTGCCAGTCACCGCCGGCATTTTTCATCATTTTCTTATAAGTGTCATTGCCCCCAAAATATTTTGTTGTATGAATATCTGAATATGCAATATGTCGAAAGAAAGAACAGCTTTTAAACAAAAAAAACTTGTTTTATTCTAGCTTCTTTCTCTTTTTATGCTTTAAAAGTTTCAAGCAACATTTTAATCAAAAAGTTGTGAAAATCATGTCTTTTTTCAAAGTCTACGTTCAGATCAGATTCAGAGCGATGATCAAAACACAGATGGAGTAGACGGAGTCCATCAACACCTCCAAAGCTTCACAGTCCTGTAGCTCGTCCTGGGTCAACATTTCATTCAGTAACAATATGAGTTATATGCTGTTTAATGTTGTTGATTACATTATTTTACATATGATTACATATGATTTTGCTTTCTTCTGCTGCTTTTTCGCCTGTGTTTTGATCTGTACTCTTTCTGAAGATGTGTAACAGCGCCCCCTACCGTATAACAGTGAAAACATATACGGAAAGCTGTACATTTACATAAATGGCACAATATGTACGATTTTGAGATTAAAATATTTAAAAACCACTAGAACAGTGTTATATATTTTGTTGACTTGTGTGCTTACATTATCCCAGATGTTTCCAAGAATGTTTAAATCCAGAGAAATCATATTTTAACCAGGACACAGACCGTGTATCGCCTATCAATGACATCATACCCACGTTACCCTCGGTTTCCATGGAAACACCAAAGATGCTTTAATATATGATGTGTTTTATTAGACAGGTGAGCAACTGTTTGGAGACATTCATCGAATGTCAAAAAACGAATCATTATATAGCTCAACAGTTAGACATATTGTTTAAATCTTGTATTCTTGATTTACCGCGAGTCGATCGATCTAGCTCACTGCAGTGTTCAACAAGTGCACAGAGTAGCATTATAACAACTTTCAACACACTCAAATGTATCTAATATGATAAAACAGCGCTGCGTTACCCCACATACGCATGAGTGGAAGAAGCGGAAGCGCTCGTCTGCGGTGTAATAAAAGCTCCACTGCTCTCGAGCTGCATGTCACGCTTGTCTCTCATTAGCAAACGCTCCAGCGACCTGGTAGAGCTCCTTCATACCCTGCTTCATACTACAGTAACGTTAATAAATCGTTAATACATTATCTTTATGAATATGATTTCTGCCCGAGTTCCGTCGGATTCTTTTCCATTGGCTGTAGAGGTGAAGACAATAGCTCCCATGTTTCTGCTAAATCAAGGCGTCATCAAGCTACGCCTTTGATTTGAATAAGTGACCTCGAGCAGTGAAAATTACATATTGTGCCTTTAAGTGTTTACATAAAAATAACAGAAACTTCAGCAGGGAAAAGTGGTGGGCAGAGAGAGGAAGGATGAGATCAAAGGTCCAAAGGTCTATGAAAAGGCTAAGAAGCAGAGCTTTGAAGTTATTATGATATGCTACTCATGTACAGGATACACCAATGAGGACTTTCCCTTGATCCCGTGGGATCTAGGTTATTGACCTTGCACTTTAGCGGTATAACAGGGCCTTTCTTGAAGCACCAGAGGTGTTAATTAAATGAAGCGGCAGAGTCAGGAGAGTGACGAGTCTGTTGTTTTACTCCACAAATAACCATTTATTCTTCACACATTTAGCGAAAATCACGGTTTATTGTAAAGGACACAAGAAGGTAGAGAAACAGAGAGATGTAGCAGTAGATTAAGTACTCGGTGCATGGCACATCATTCTTAGGGAGACGACTCACTGTGAGTCGAGTTTTTCTCTTTAATTCTGGCACCAAAATCTCCGAAATATTCAACAGTGATAGTTGGCCAGCCAACTTGAGCTTCGTAATATGGAGAAGTAGGAGTAAATTAATCTTTGCTACAACACGAGACAAACCGTACCTTCACGTTAAACAGTTCTTTTCGTAATTTTAGCTGAATTGGGATTCGGTTTCTGCTAGGGCTGCACAATTAATCGGAATAAAACTAAAAACGTGATATGGCTTAGTGTGATTATTGAATCACAAAGGCTGTGATTTAATTAAATAAGTATATGCGCTGCGTGTTTCAGAGTGAAGCGCAGCACTGAGTTCTTTTACACGTAAGCTTATGATCTGATGTTTTCAGACTAGCTCGATTAACAGCGAACGCTGCTCCGCACAAACTCAGCATGTGCTCTGAATTTAGGTCGCTTATTACGTGCATTAGTAAATGCAACACACCAAACTTGTAATGAGAAGTGCTTCTAAACCTGTTGTTGTCAACAAAAGAGAAGCTTTAAAGTGTCATGAAACCCCCTTGTTTTAGTTGGTCGTTCACGTCTCTGAGTTGGAAAAAACTCAAGAAATGGGCGTGTAAAGCTGTGGAAAAGTGGGAGAGTAGATCAGAGAGAAAGAGAGAAAAGACCTGCAACGCACTCATTATACAGACTTATGAATATTAAAATATGACCACGGAGAACACAAAAAAAAGAAAAAAGTTGAGGAGACCTTGAAGCATTTTAAAAATGTAACCCATATGACAACAAACTCCCAAGAATGAGGGAGAAATGCGGAAGAACATTTAAAAGGCTTACTAATATTTCAATTACATTTACTTGCACTAAAGTCTCTGAACAAATGACACGCGTCAGTTTAACACAGAAAGAATAAAGGCATAGTTACTTTTTTGCCTATTGTTCTTTGAATTGTCGGTCTACATCGAATAATCCATCATGTCATCGCGTTCATGATCAGACGAATGGCTCGTGTCCTTGTTTGCACATATATTTCATTTAAAGATTTTCAGATTACGCAGTTTCTTCAACTTTTATTTTCAACCCGGAATAATTAAATTGCTAAAAAAAAAAAAATAAAAAATAACCAATTGTTGATTTACATAAAAAAAAAAGTGTTTTGGGGTTTCATGACCATTTAAGGGCTTCCTGTCAAAATATAAGCTTGATGGTTTAAAGGTTGACTAAAATATTATAATTGTAATTTTACAGTTGTACTGTAAAATAAAATTATTATTATTACAATATTTTTCTTAAATACTCAGTAGTATTACAATTATAATAGTAACATTTCTTATTTTGTTTAATATTTTTATTTAGTAATAATAATAATAAACATTTTAAATCAATCAATCAATTAATTACATTTTTCCCCAAATCGTGCAGCCCTATTTTGCATTCAGGACATACAGTATTCAGTAGTTGAATATTTTTTAGAAGCTGCTTAGAAAAAAGTTTGAATTTGACCTCATGTGTAAATTTACAGAACTCAAATGACCCCAGCGTGACCTTTAACACTGAAATTCTGGTCTGCGGTGCCAGAAATAGTTTTTAATTACAAACGGCACAAATTAAAAAACATTGTGTCCTCACTTTGGGAGAAGAAAAATAATCAAAATAGATAAAGAAAAAAAAGTAACAGTTATTAAAAACAACCAGTACCATCGTGACCTTGTAAAATCAATATCTAAAACTCTATAATGCATGCCATACTATGCGTCTTTGTTGTGTTTTTTTTTGTTTTGTTTTTTTTTTATTAAGAAAGTTCAAAACCGAATGTTGGGAATTTCTTTTTCTACATTAGCCGTTTGTGTTTGTGTCTGTCGTTGCTTGTGTTTGCCTACAGTGTGTGTGTGTGTGTGTGTGTGTGTGCTTATGAGCTCAGTGAATGACGAGGGGCTTAAACCGATATGACATCATTTTTACCATGCAGAAAATCTGCCAAGTCTTCCACTGTCCTTTTAGTTGTGTGAGTCCATTTGTGTCTTTTTTAGGTCTCCGTCTGTTTTCCCGCTTTCCTCTGCTGTCCTTGCTTGGCCTTGTCCGATCTGCTCTGGGGTCTTGGACTAGAGAACAGAGATGACAAGAGAAGAGAATAGATGCATATCGTAGTGCAGCATGCTCTGAAGTCTGGCACAAACAGAGCAGGTGATTAGGCGTTTACACCTTCCTCTCCATTTCCCCTGTCGCCGTCAGACTGACCTATAATTTGACAAAACCTGTCACCGCTTGCTGCAGTGCTCAGGGCCGGCACTTCTTATAGTTATCTATGAAAGGGTGCACGTCTATGCTTACTGCGTCCTGACAGCTCACTTATATAAGATGGGGAAGAACATTGAGGTTCAGAGATACAATTGAATGAATTAATGCGAATTTTGACAAATTTGCATTGAACATCTGGAATTGAAAAAGTTTATTTTAAACAAAGAAACATTATGATGTACAATATTTCAGATTCTACACATTTTCTATTCTAATATATTTTACATTTAATCTATTCCTATGATGCAAAGCTGAATTTCCAGCATCATTACTATTAGAAATCATTCAAATATGATGATTTGCTGCTCAAGTAATATTTCTCATATTATCAATCTTGAAAACATTTGTGCCATTTACTGTAATGTTTTTGTGAAAAACATGATAAATTCTTTTAGGAATCTTTGATGACTAGAAAGTCAAAAGAGTAGCATTTATTTAAAACCAAAATCATTACAAATGTCTTTAATTTAGTTTTAAATTAATACTAAATTTATTGATAACACTTTAGTTTAGGGTCTAATTATGAATTGTTTGCTTATTATCATGCATATTACTAGGATTTGGGCTGTTTATTAATACTTAAAAATCACATATTAATGCCTTATTCTGTATGATCATATTCGACATCCATGAATCCTACACAATAGCTAAATTTAACAACTACCTTACTAACTATTAATTAGGAGTTTATTGAGGCAAGGCGTAGTTAAAGGTGCTCTAAGTGATCCTGGGTGGAGTAACTTCTTGTTGACGTACGAAGTGTTGTCAAACAAAACAGAGGCTAGCTAAACCCTCCCTCCTCCTCCTCCTCCTCCTCCTCCTCCCTCCGTGCTTCCTGAAACAGTCATGAACACCGCTGGAGTTCTCGCCACCTTTCGAAGGCTTTTCCGATGTAAATTCGGGACTTTGTACGTTCCTTCTCCTTTGTTAATTTGTACATATTTTACGAGTTACCAAATTCATATGAATTCATACGAATGACCTACCCCTGACCCCGCCCCTAAACCTACCCATCACGTGGGTTTAGACAAATCGCAATTACCAGACGAGTGAGGTTGTACAAATTCGTACGAATTAGACACCTTTTTCACTCGTATGAATTAGTACGAATTGGTCGTGAGATAGCGTTGGCTGATCTTATTGTATATGCATTTGTAAGAGTTTCCCTTTCAGACGCAACATTTATGGGAGGAGATTATTTAAATGAATCACACAACGTGATTTGTGCTCGTCAATTTACTGGTGTTTGCACTATTATTTACCGCCCAAAAGCATGTCTTAAACCAGACGCGGGTAGATTGTGTTGGTCATTATGGAAATGATCCGGCTGTGTCTGTGTTTTTTAATTTGCATGTCGTCAGTAGATCATGAGCTGAACTTTCCATCCCATCACAACATTTTTGGTTTTGCACTCTCACTCTAATTTGCACTGTTTTGTAAATCTAGCCCTTGGTTTTCTGTGGAACTCAAAAGAAGATATCCTGTGAAGTCCAATGATGTTTTGCTTTCATATGGGCAAAAACTGTTGAAACATTCTTCAAAATCTTCTTTTGATCATGTTCCACAGATGAACAGAAGTCATGCAGGTTTGGAGAGACATGAGGGTGAGTAACTGATGACAGAATTTGTACTTTTCTGGTGAACTCTCGCTTTAATTCTTTCAACAGGGCACATACGAACACTCACTTGACTGTGTCCAAATGTCTTTTTCATCTCAGATGAACTCTCGGTCTGATTGTGGGAACAGTCTGCTCCCACCTGAAGGTACAAAGAGAGAGAGGAAGAAAAGAGCATGTTCATTTAAAAAGCAAACAAACCCCAGGATCATCTAACGATATCCAAATCTTAAAATTAAAAAAAAAAAAAAGTAAATCTCTCTGGCCACAATGGAGCAGTTCTACTGTATAGGCTATAATTGTTTGCTGTTTACACTTCCACAATAGCCCTGAGCTATGAGATTATACAATGTTGCGTAGAAAGTAGATTAATCATGCTGCTCAAGGGATGGAGTATTTTAAGGAAATGTTTTATATGCTTGTCTCTTGGAGCTCTGAAACAAGCTAGAAAGATGTTTTTTGGACCAACACATTAAATAAAATAGTACAAGACTACAAGAGACAGTGTTTAACTGAAAAATACACCCTCATTTTTTTATTCTGACAGGACAAACAACAGGAAGGTTAAGTTAATGGAAGTGATATAGAATGGTGCCAGAAAAAAGAACAACTTTATATAGGCAGTAAAGAGTTACCATCTCAAACTCTGGCCATACAGTATCTTATTCATTTTCCTTCACTGCCTATAGGTCTGCTTCAAGTGATGAGGTTGAGGAAGTTTTAGAGATAAACAAAACGAGTAGCAAAAATCAGTGTTAAAAAACTTAAATGTATATGCCTCTGGACCACTGACATTAACTTTTTTGCACACCAGTCACTGTGGCTTGTGGTTTTCCAAAGTTACTAGCCACTCAGCATTTTCGTTTGCCACAATTTTGACATCGCTGCCAAGGGGAAAAACTGATATATATTTATTACAATATTATCTCATAATGCTGTCACTTTAAGACCTGACGCATGGATCCATTATACTGTTTACGTTCACTTAATACAGAACAGACTGGGTTTATATGAATATACTTGCCAAAATCAGCATTCTGACATCATGTTGTGTGTTTGACTGTTCAAGCGCAATAAGCAGCGATAAAGAACTCAATCTAGTCCTGAGAGGCGGCTTTATTTGTGAATGCACTTTGGGTGTAAAATTATGTGAAATATCGTATTACATGCAATCCCACGCCAAAATTCAAGCCCAAAGCAAATGAAATGAGTGAGTGAGGAGAGGTGGGTTTGTGTGTCACTCACTGTCGGAGAGATGTCTTTACTGTACATTTTGATCAATTTAAAAATAATAAAGGTAATTATAAAAAATGTTTTTTTTTCAAAAGATACAAAACAAAGCTTTCTGACACACACTTTTGAACTGTAGTGTATGAGAAAAACATTTAAAACTGGGATTTACATTTTTTTAATGCAAAACTTACTGATACAACTATAGATTCTGTATTATTTCTAGGTTTATAATCACAGTGGATTTGTGACATTGATTGGTAGCACTTTATTTTGGTCCCTTTTGAACATTCTCTTGACTATAAGTAACTTTACAACTACGTCAACTAACTCTCATTCGAGTATTAGTAGACTGTCTGCTTAAAGGGATAGTTCACCCTGAAATGAAAGTAAAGCATATTTTACTCACCCTGCTGTTGTTCCAATGCCCTGTGTCCTTCTAGCTTTTTTGGACCTCAAAAGCAGAAATTTAAAACAAACGTCCTGCACGCGCTCCTCCATATAATTGGCAGTGAATGTCGACCAGGCTAAAACTTTACAAAAAGGATACAAAAGTATAACGTAATGATAGTCTCCTCGGATAACAAACCACTTTAAATTGTAATGTAGACGCATGCATTTTCTGTGAAGCTGCTTTGAAACGATATGTATTGCGAAAAGCGCTATACAGATAAATGTGAATTGAATTGATACAGTGAGATGCGCGCCATATATGGAAAGTGATCAGGAGGCATACTATAAGGTTTTGCAAGAAAGAAACTGTATTATTCAGCCCGATACTAATTTTACGAGGTGGCTAATTCATACGAATTGATACGATCTCACTCGTACGAATTCATACGATTTTCTAATTCATACATATTTTACGAGTTACCAAATTCGTATGAATTCATACGAATGACCTACCCCTGACCCTGCCCCTAAACCTACCCATCACGTGGGTTTAGACAAATCATTCGAATTCGTATGAGTGAGGTCGTATAAATTCGTATGAATTAGACACCTTTTATTCACTCGTATGAATTAGTAAGAATTGGTCGTGAGATAGCGTTGTATTATTCAGTCAAAATACTGAGCTCTGCAATTACTCTGCATGTTCCTGTGAGCTGTCAGCAGCCCCTCACGCAATGTTGTCATGATAACCGGTACACAACATTCACTTCACGAGGTTTGCCTTATTATTAGTATTATTGAATTATTTCTTATTATTTACATCATAGAAGAGACGAGAGTCGCGTTTGTTTCTATTGTGCGGATTTATCAAAATGGTGCGTGTTTGCGCTTATCCTGGGTGCCATGACAACAGTGCGGCTTCGCACGCACTCACAGGAACGTGCACAGTAACGGCCTAGCTCAGTATTTTGACTGAATAATATGATTTCTTTCTCGCAAAACCTCATAAAAGCCTCCTGAACACTTTCCATATATGCATGCATCTCACTGTATCATTGCATGATACTCTTGTATCCTTTTTGTAAAGTTTTAGCCTGGTCGCCATTCACTACCATTATATAGAGGAGTGCGTACAGGACATTTTTTCCTCTGCTTTTATTACAAAGCTAGAAGGACATAGGGCATTGGAACAACAGCAGGGTGAGTGAAAGATGGCTTTATTTTCATTTAAGGGTGAACTATCCATTTATGATCTGCTGACACTTTATTTTGATGCTCCCTAAAAGACATTCTACTGACTATAAGCAATCTTGCAAGTACATGACAACTTATTCTAAACCTAACCATACCAGTCTACTAACTCTCTGAGAGTTAGTAGACATGTAGGTGCAACGTTAGGCTACTTATAGTCAACAAAATGTGTTAAAGGGACCATTAAAATAAATGATGTGACTCTGTTCTTCCATTGAAGCTGAAGATGCTCTTATGATCATCTCATATCCAGCTGCCTGCTGGAGAACATGATCATCAGGTTTGACACTTGTGGCGTTCATGCTACAGTCATTAAAGAAATACTAAATCTATAATAATAATAATAAAAAACTAGAATAATGGAAGAAATAATGTGTGGTTTTGTCTTCAAACACACACTCATTTACAGTATGCTAAATAACTTGATCATTAGTAAGAGAGGAAATTCAGCAGCATTCATAAATGATAAGATGCCACTGGTGAGAAAGTCAGGCTAATGTGTTTTATCTCAGTTTAGTCTCAGGGCTCCGTCACACTGCTCTCATCAGTGCCATCAGCAGGGCGAGGGCTGCTTCGGGAACATTTTCATTAGACAATCTTCGTGACATGTCATCTACCGGGGATGACACCACCTCCATGGGATCCTGTGTTTCTCTCTCTCTTTCTGTCTGTCTTTGTTTCCCGTCTCTTCTTCACGTGGTTCTTTACCGCACGCACACACACACACACACACACACACACACACACACACACACACACACACACACACACACACACACACACACACACACACACACACACACACACACACACACACACACACACGTCTATATTACCAAGAGGGGACTATCACTCTACACTGACCAAGAGGGGACCTGTGTTTCTAGTCATTTTGAAGAAACAAAAATGGCATACAATATTTTCTTTTAAGGTCCTTTTTCATAATATAACTTCAAATAAGCATTTTTTATTTTTTAAAAACATGCCAAGAGGGGACCTGATTTATGTCTACCTATCCAACAGGGGACCTCCATAGCCTGCAGTGGGGCTGTGTGTGTGAAAGGGAAGTGAGCTGGCAGTCAAGGCTGTCTTTGTTATTTAAATTATATATAATGATTTAATGTTCACACTGGCATCAGGGATCACAATAAGCACATATAAATATACACAATATACTGAATAAAAAATATATCCATCAGTTATCAAAAATTTTATATTTGAATTGCTAGAGGAAAAAATATTTGAATTTGTTTTTCATACAACCATTTTGTGCACATTACAGAAAAGTAATTTCTTTAAGGAATTAATTCTCTATTGTGTCTTCATACTTACGATCAGTCCACATCTCTCATTTAAGCTTATTGTAAAGTATTTACATTTGTGACGGATTGTATTGGCTGCTTATTAATTAAAACATAGTTTCTGCTCTCTAAAATCCAAATAAAATGTCCATTGTTTTTAGATTTTTAGAGTAAGATTTGATTTAATTGATTTCTTGCATTTTAAAAATCAAGGACTGGACAAGCAGAAATAGCTCTCTAATATATTAATTACAGGTCATCATTGAATATTAAAGAGCACCTATTATGGCATTTAAAATGTTCCAAATATTGTTTTAGAAGTCCCCAACAACAGTTTTGCATGCAATAGCAAAAAAAGACTTTAATTTTCTTATAATATGCATTTATTTGTACCTGTTTTGACAGCGATTCGTTTAGTGATTCACTTTTCAAAACCCCGCCTTTACGTGACGCTAATCTGCGGTGATTGGTCCGATGACCCGGTCAGTTGTGATTGGTCCGATGACCCGGTCAGTTGTGATTGGTCCGATGACCTAGTCAGTTGTGATTGGTCCTATGACCAGGTCAGTTGTGATTGGTCCGATGACCGGTCAGTTGTGATTGGTCCGATGACCCAGTCAGTTGTGATTGGTCCGATGACCCGGTGAGTTGTGATTGGTCCGATGACCCGGTCAGTTGTGATTGGTCCGATGACCCAGTCAGTTGTGATTGGTCCGATGACCCGGTCCAGTTGTGATTGGTCCGATGACCCGCCAGTTGTGATTGGTCCGATGACACGGTCAGTTGTGATTGGTCCGATGACCCAGTCAGTTGTGATTGGTCCGATGACCCGGTCAGTTGTGATTGGTCCGGTGACCGGTCAGTTGTGATTGGTCCGATGACCGGTCAGTTGTGATTGGTCCGATGACCCAGTCAGTTGTGATTGGTCCGATGACCGGTCAGTTGTGATTGGTCCGATGACCCGGTCAGTTGTGATTGGTCCGGTGACCCGGTCAGTTGTGATTGGTCCGATGACCGGTCAGTTGTGATTGGTCCGATGACCCGCTCAGTTGTGATTGGTCCGATGACCGGTCAGTTGTGATTGGTCCGATGACCCGGTCAGTTGTGATTGGTCCGATGACCCGGTCAGTTGTGATTGGTATAGTCTCGCAGATATTTTCGGAAACGGAACACCCATCACCATAAATGGTTTTCGGTTTAACAAGTTTAAACGTATAAAGTGTATGAACAAACATGGCATCAATTTTACCCTATCAATTCGAGCCTGAATATGAAGGGGAAACGCGTCTGGAGATGCGAATGATCAAAAACTCAATGGCAAACACCACGACTGGAGCAGGATATTTCTCAATGGTCAGCATCAATGTCACGTTAGTTGTCACTTCAAGTCAATCGAGCGTTAACTCGATGCATAAACATAACGCTTTTACCAAAAATAAATACAAATGCAGCAACGTTACGTTACTACGGTATGACTCTATTCTTAAAGAAAACTCCGAAAACAACAACAAACAATTCACACATCTCAATACAATTGTCATTGAAGACCTAGAAGCTAACCGGTGCTTACACAACAAACCAAACAATTATTAATCATGCTACATAAAACATAAAAGCAACAATTATTAATAACACTTACAGTTTGTGATAATGGAGGAGGACACTTGGAACTGAACCTTCCTTCAATATCAGCCGCTCGCCAATCCAAGTTTAATTGCATTTAAGTTGGTAAAGCAATCGCCTTTAAAATGGCGTGAACAAAGCTCAAGGCTCGGACTCCTGTGGTACAGTTGTATATATGAACTGTAGCCGCTTAGTCTTCAAATGCTCAGATGAGAAGAGTTTGCTTTTGAGTCGCACTAGAGAACACAGTGTCTCGCCTCATGATGTTTTCTGGTTTTCACTGGCGTGCTCAATAAGTGGGTTCGGTCAATAAGTTCGGTCTTCTAACGATTCATAAAAATGACTCAGAGTCAACTCTTACTTTTGAAAGACAATAACTTTATATAAGGTGCACTGTCAGATTTCAAACTTTGCAGGATGTTTTTGTTCACAAGTGTTACACACTACATGAAAGGTACATTTCAAAATTCCATGATAGGTGCTCTTTAATTATGATAAACACACACTGACTCTGGTCCCCTGTTAGATAGTAAATCACAACGCCTGTGTGTTTGCTTTGACATTTCTTACTATCACAAACACACTGTAAAGATTTAGAGTTTTTATAGCAATAACTGAGTTTTAAGGGTTAAATCAAGCAGAAATCTCTCTCTAATGTATTAATTACAGGTCATCATTGAATATTAATTATGATAAACACACACTGACTCTGGTCCCCTGTTAGATAGTAAAACACAACGCCTGTGTGTTTGCTGTGACATTTCTTACCATCTCAAACACACTGTAAAGATTTAGAGTTTGTATAGCAATAACTGAGTTTTAAGGGTTAAATCAAGCAGAAATCTCTCTAATATATTAATTACAGGTCATCATTGAATATTAATTATGATAAACACACACTGACTCTGGTCCCCTGTTAGATAGTAAACCACAACGCCTGTGTGTTTGCTTTGACATTTCTTACCATCTCAAACACACTGTAAAGATTTAGAGTTTGTATAGCAATAACTGAGTTTTAAGGGTTAAATCAAGCAGAAATCTCTCTAATGTATTAATTACAGGTCATCATTGAATATTAATTATGATAAACACACACTGACTCTGGTCCCCTGTTAGATAGTAAATCACACGCCTGTGTGTTTGCTTTGACATTTCTACCATCACAAACACACTGTAAAGATTTAGAGTTTTATAGCAATAACTGAGTTTTAAGGGTTAAATCAAGCAGAAATCTCTCTCTAATGTATTAATTACAGGTCATCATTGAATATTAATTATAATAAACACACACTGACTCTGGTCCCCTGTTAGATAGTAAACCACAAAGCCTGTGTGTTTGCTTTGACATTTCTTACCATCACAAACACACTGTAAAGATTTAGAGTTTTTATAGCAATAACTGAGTTTTAAGGGTTAAATCAAGCAGAAATCTCTCTCTAATGTATTAATTACAGGTCATCATTGAATATTAATTATGTTAAACACACACTGACTCTGGTCCCCTGTTAGATAGTAAACCACAACGCCTGTGTGTTTGCTGTGACATTTCTTACCATCTCAAACACACTGTAAAGATTTAGAGTTTTTATAGCAATAACTGAGTTTTAAGGGTTAAATCAAGCAGAAATCTCTCTCTAATGTATTAATTACAGGTCATCATTGAATATTAATTATGATAAACACACACTGACTCTGGTCCCCTGTTAGATAGTAAACAACACCTGTGTGTTTGCTGTGACATTTCTTACCATCTCAAACACACTGTAAAGATTTAGAGTTTTTATAGCAATAACTGAGTTTTAAGGGTTAAATCAAGCAGAAATCTCTCTCTAATGTATTAATTACAGGTCATCATTGAATATTAATTATGTTAAACACACACTGACTCTGGTCCCCTGTTAGATAGTAAACCACAACACCTGTGTGTTTGCTGTGACATTTCTTACCATCTCAAACACACTGTAAAGATTTAGAGTTTTTATAGCAATAACTGAGTTTTAAGGGTTAAATCAAGCAGAAATAGCTCTCTAATGTATTAATTACAGGTCATCATTGAATATTAATTATGATAAACACACACTGACTCTGGTCCCTGTTAGATAGTAAACCACAACGCCTGTGTGTTTGCTGTGACATTTCTTACCATCTCAAACACACTGTAAAGATTTAGAGTTTTTATAGCAATAACTGAGTTTTAAGGGTTAAATCAAGCAGAAATCTCTCTCTAATGTATTAATTACAGGTCATCATTGAATATTAATTATGATAAACACACACTGACTCTGGTCCCCTGTTAGATAGTAAACCACAACGCCTGTGTGTTTGCTTTGACATTTCTTACCATCTCAAACACACTGTAAAGATTTAGAGTTTTTATAGCAATAACTGAGTTTTAAGGGTTAAATCAAGCAGAAATCTCTCTCTAATGTATTAATTACAGGTCATCATTGAATATTAATTATGATAAACACACACTGACTCTGGTCCCCTGTTAGATAGTAAAACACAACGCCTGTGTGTTTGCTTTGACATTTCTTACCATCTCAAACACACTGTAAAGATTTAGAGTTTGTATAGCAATAACTGAGTTTTAAGGGTTAAATCAAGCAGAAATAGCTCTCTAATGTATTAATTACAGGTCATCATTGAATATTAATTATGATAAACACACACTGACTCTGGTCCCCTGTTAGATAGTAAACCACAACGCCTGTGTGTTTGCTTTGACATTTCTTACCATCTCAAACACACTGTAAAGATTTAGAGTTTTAAAGCAATAACTGAGTTTTAAGGGTTAAATCAAGCAGAAATCTCTCTCTAATATATTAATTACAGGTCATCATTGAATAGTGATCATGTTAAACACACACTGACTCTGGTCCCTGTTAGATAGTAAATTATGACGCCTGTGTGATTGCTTCGCTTTGCTTATA
Source organism: Gobiocypris rarus (assembly GCA_023029165.1). Taxonomy (NCBI): domain Eukaryota; kingdom Metazoa; phylum Chordata; class Actinopteri; order Cypriniformes; family Gobionidae; genus Gobiocypris; species Gobiocypris rarus. The sequence continues at coordinate 5,451,446 of CM040918.1, forward strand.
AGTTTATGTATATTTTGGTCAAAGGTGAAACTCTTATAGTCTGGCCTAAATGTGTCTGTGAAACTGTGACATGCTGTCCTTGGAAGCCACTCTTCATTGAAATGCAAATTGCCTGCGAGTGTAGTGGGGGGTAGTTTAACACGGCTTGAGTCTATTCTCAAGCCAGGCTTGAGTAGCTTAAGCTATTTAGTCTTAAAAATAATGGTTCTTTGGCAGTATGTATGGTTCCATGAAAAACCTTTAATATCCAAGAACCTTTCCATTGCACAAAATGTTCGTTGTAGTTCAGAAAGTTTCCTAAGACTATAAAATGGTTAGAAAAACTCAAAAATATTTCTTTAAAAAAACTTTCACAAAACAGTTCTTCAGTGATCCAGAAATGGTTCTTTTATGGCATCGCCTTTATTTTTAAGAGAGTACAGTGTTGAGTCCTGCTTTATATGAGTTGGCCTTAACTACTTTGTACTTTCACCAAAAATAAGTACAATGTACTTATTGTTTTCATATTGTATTGCAAAACGCTTTTGCTGATATTGAGATTGGATACGGCAAGTTTAGGCACAGGTTTGGTGGTATGGGTAAGTACAGGTATTTTTAAAATATAAGTACATTGTAAAAACATGTTTGTGCACAATAAGTGCATTATATCAAATTATTAATTTCAATGCAAGTACATACTAGTTAAAGACACTTAATATAAAGTGCGACCCAGTGTTGCTAATCCACATCACATTGATCACAATATACAGTTAACCTATATTTTGCCTTTGGATAAGCCACAATTAACCACCATTACTATTGGTACAGTTCTGCAGATTTCCTGTGATTGAAAGCAAACAGACAGTTCAAAACAAGGGTAGTGGATTGGTTTTAAATTGAGTTCCAGTTGTAAACATTTAAATTGGATAAGGAAATATCTTGACCTTACTTAGTATTACATAACATTATAATTACTCACTTTTGACTGTATGTATTTTAAAAAGAGCACAGAACCCAAATCTATAACAATGCCAGACAACACATGATAATATTAATAAAGAAAAGGTTAAAAATAATATCAAACTACGGGATGGTACAGCATTTTAAGAAGGTATTGAGATAAAAATGTATTCACTATTTAATAATAAGAAACAATGAGAAATTAATTTACATGACTCATTTTTCCACATTAATGATACATTACTTACAGATACACCACTTAAATTTTTATAAGTATTTTAAAGTTAAATGCTGCATTGTTACTTGGAGCACAAAAACATATTAAATTATGAAAGATTATTTATTCATTAACATGGGAAGCTGATTTAGGATAGTTTAACTTAACCTTTATACAGCATCTGAAAAAGTTAAAATACAAGCTCATACCACTTGTACCTCATTCCACAGAGTACCTCATGTTAAATTACTCAACAAGTTTACCACGTAAGTTAAGTAAATTAAGTTTAAGTAGATAGGATGGCTTATAAGTTTATGTATATTTTGGTCTAAGGTGAAACTCTTATAGTCTGGCCTAAATGTGTCTGTGGCTGTGACATGCTGTCCTTGGAAGCCACTCTTCATTGAAATGCAAATTGCCTGCGAGTGTAGTGGGGGTAGTTTAACACGGCAGTCTATTCTCAAGCCAGGCTTGAGTAGCTTAAGCTATTTAGTCTTAAAAATAATGGTTCTTTGGCAGTATGTATGGTTCCATGAAGATCCTTTAATATCAGAAGAACCTTTCCATTGCACAAAATGTTCGTTGTAGTGCAGAAAGGTTCCTTAGACTATAAAATGGTTAGAAAAAGAAAAAAAAAAAAAAAAAACGGTTTAAAAACTTTCATGATCCAGAAATGGTTCTTCGTGGCACCTTTATTTTTAAGAGAGTACAGTGTTGGGTCCTGTTTTATATGAGGTGGCCTTAACTACTGCGTACTTTCACCAAAATATAAGTACAATGTAAAAACTTGTTTGTGCACAATAAGTGTATTATATCAAATGATTAGTTGCAATGCAAGTACATACTAGTTAAACACACTTAATATAAAGTGCGACCCAGTGTTGCTAATCCACTTCACATTGATCACAATATACAGTTAACCTATATTATGTCTTTGGATAAGCCACAATTAACCACCATTACTATTGGTACAGTTCTGCAGATTTCCCTGTGATTGAAAGCAAACAGACAGTTCAAAAAGGGTAGTGGATTGGTTTTAAATTGAGTTCCAGTTTTAAACATTTAAATTGGATAAGGACATCTTTACCTTACTTAGTATAACATAACATTATACTTATTTTTGACTATATGTATTTTAAAAGAGCACAGAACCCAAATCTATAACAATGCCAGACAACACATGTTAATATTAATAAAGAAAAGGTTAAAAATAATATCAAACTACGGGATGGTACAGCCTTTTAAGAAGGTATTGAGATAAAAATGTATTCACTATTTAATAATAAGAAACACTGAGAAATTAATTTGTAGGACTCAATTTTCCTCAATAATGATAAAATACTTACGGATAAACCATTTACATTTTTATAAGAATTTTAAAGTTAAATGCTGCATTGTTACTTGGAGCACAAAAACATATTAAATTATGAAAGATTATTTATTCATTAACATGGGAAGCTGATTTAGGATAGTTTAACTTAACCTTTATACAGCATCTGAACATTTTTTTTAAAATACAAGCGCAAGTATGTTAAGTAAATTAAGTTTAAGTAGATAGGATGGCTTATAAGTTTATGTATATTTTGGTCTAAGGTGAAACTCTTATAGTCTGGCCTAAATGTGTCTGTGGCACTGTGACATGCTGTCCTTGGAAGCCACTCTTCATTGAAATGCAAATTGCCTGCGAGTGTAGTGGGGGGTAGTTTAACACGGCTTGAGTCTATTCTCAAGCCAGGCTTGAGTGGCTTGAGTCTATTCTCAGACTAAAACGCATGTTTGAGCTGTTTTATCTTTAAGTATATCTTAAAATGTCATTGCAATTGTTTTGCAGGCAATTCCTAATTGAACTAAGGCATAATCTTGGCTTAAACTAAATCAGGATTCTGTGAAACAAGGAGGTTTTATGAATGTTTTAAGAGAAGGATAATAAAATTAAAATTTTAAATACAATGAGCTCCTGTAACCCCGTTTCATCCCGTTGTCTAATGGATTATGCTGCAAAATGAATTTTATTTAGCCATTTTCCCTGTATTGTTGCATTACAGTGTTGAGTCCTGCTTTATATGAGGTGGCCTTATACTGTGTACTTACATCAAAAAATTGCACAATGTATTTATTGTGTACATATTGTATTGCAAAACGCTTTTGCTGATATTGAGATGGGATACGGGTAAGTTTAGGCACAGGTTTGGTGGTATGGTGTTAAAACTAACACTAAACAGTTGTATTTTGATGAGCTCAAATGAACAAGATTAATACACTGCAAATTAATGTATTATGAACAATGGTTAGTTCAGGTTAGTTAATGCATTAGTTAAATAAACCAAAGTGATGATGCATTTACAAGTGTGCTGCAAGAGTAATGATATTAAATTGCTAGACCAGGTATTGCTTTTTGGAGTGCTGCATACACTTATACACATCTACCTATACACATCTAGTTCACTAAAGACAGATGTAATCAGGGTCTAAAAACTCTAAATCTTTACAGTGTGTTTGAGATGGTAAGAAATGTCACAGCAAACACACAGGCGTTGTGTTTTACTATCTAACAGGGGACCAGAGTCAGTGTGTGTTTATCATAATTAATATTCAATGATGACCTGTAATTAATACATTAGAGAGATTTCTGCTTGATTTAACCCTTAAAACTCAGTTATTGCTATACAAACTCTAAATCTTTACAGTGTGTTTGAGATGGTAAGAAATGTCACAGCAAACACACAGGTGTTGTGGTTTACTATCTAACAGGGGACCAGAGTCAGTGTGTGTTTATCATAATTAATATTCAATGATGACCTGTAATTAATATATTAGAGAGAGATTTCTGCTTGATTTAACCCTTAAAACTCAGTTATTGCTATACAAACTCTAAATCTTTACAGTGTGTTTGAGATGGTAAGAAATGTCAAAGCAAACACACAGGCGTTGTGGTTTACTATCTAACAGGGGACCAGAGTCAGTGTGTGTTTAACATAATTAATATTCAATGATGACCTGTAATTAATATATTAGAGAGAGATTTCTGCTTGATTTAACCCTTAAAACTCAGTTATTGCTATAAAAACTCTAAATCTTTACAGTGTGTTTGAGATGGTAAGAAATGTCAAAGCAAACACACAGGCGTTGTGGTTTACTATCTAACAGGGGACCAGAGTCAGTGTGTGTTTAACATAATTAATATTCAATGATGACCTGTAATTAATACATTAGAGAGAGATTTCTGCTTGATTTAACCCTTAAAACTCAGTTATTGCTATAAAAACTCTAAATCTTTACAGTGTGTTTGAGATGGTAAGAAATGTCAAAGCAAACACACAGGCGTTGTGGTTTACTATCTAACAGGGGACCAGAGTCAGTGTGTGTTTATCATAATTAATATTCAATGATGACCTGTAATTAATACATTAGAGAGATTTCTGCTTGATTTAACCCTTAAAACTCAGTTATTGCTATAAAAACTCTAAATCTTTACAGTGTGTTTGAGATGGTAAGAAATGTCAAAGCAAACACACAGGCGTTGTGGTTTACTATCTAACAGGGGACCAGAGTCAGTGTGTGTTTAACATAATTAATATTCAATGATGACCTGTAATTAATACATTAGAGAGATTTCTGCTTGATTTAACCCTTAAAACTCAGTTATTGCTATAAAAACTCTAAATCTTTACAGTGTGTTTGAGATGGTAAGAAATGTCAAAGCAAACACACAGTTTTTGTGTGTTTGCTGTGGTTTACTATCTAACAGGGGACCAGAGTCAGTGTGTGTTTATCATAATTAATATTCAATGATGACCTGTAATTAATACATTAGAGAGAGATTTCTGCTTGATTTAACCCTTAAAACTCAGTTATTGCTATAAAAACTCTAAATCTTTACAGTGTGTTTGAGATGGTAAGAAATGTCACAGCAAACACACAGGCGTTGTGGTTTACTATCTAACAGGGACCAGAGTCAGTGTGTGTTTAACATAATTAATATTCAATGATGACCTGTAATTAATACATTAGAGAGCTATTTCTGCTTGATTTAACCCTTAAAACTCAGTTATTGCTATACAAACTCTAAATCTTTACAGTGTGTTTGAGATGGTAAGAAATGTCAAAGCAAACACACAGGCGTGATTTACTATCTAACAGGGGACCAGAGTCAGTGTGTGTTTATCATAATTAATATTCAATGATGACCTGTAATTAATATATTAGAGAGAGATTTCTGCTTGATTTAACCCTTAAAACTCAGTTATTGCTATACAAACTCTAAATCTTTACAGTGTGTTTGAGATGGTAAGAAATGTCACAGCAAACACACAGGCGTTGTGGTTTACTATCTAACAGGGGACCAGAGTCAGTGTGTGTTTATCATAATTAATATTCAATGATGACCTGTAATTAATACATTAGAGAGAGATTTCTGCTTGATTTAACCCTTAAAACTCAGTTATTGCTATAAAAACTCTAAATCTTTACAGTGTGTTTGAGATGGTAAGAAATGTCACAGCAAACACACAGGCGTTGTGATTTACTATCTAACAGGGGACCAGAGTCAGTGTGTGTTTATCATAATTAATATTCAATGATGACCTGTAATTAATACATTAGAGAGCTATTTCTGCTTGATTTAACCCTTAAAACTCAGTTATTGCTATAAAAACTCTAAATCTTTACAGTGTGTTTGAGATGGTAAGAAATGTCACAGCAAACACACAGGCGTTGTGGTTTACTATCTAACAGGGGACCAGAGTCAGTGTGTGTTTATCATAATTAATATTCAATGATGACCTGTAATTAATACATTAGAAAGAGATTTCTGCTTGATTTAACCCTTAAAACTCAGTTATTGCTATAAAAACTCTAAATCTTTACAGTGTGTTTGAGATGGTAAGAAATGTCACAGCAAACACACAGGTGTTGTGGTTTACTATCTAACAGGGGACCAGAGTCAGTGTGTGTTTATCATAATTAATATTCAATGATGACCTGTAATTAATACATTAGAGAGAGATTTCTGCTTGATTTAACCCTTAAAACTTAGTTATTGCTATAAAAACTCTAAATCTTTACAGTGTGTTTGAGATGGTAAGAAATGTCACAGCAAACACACAGGCGTTGTGATTTACTATCTAACAGGGGACCAGAGTCAGTGTGTGTTTATCATAATTAATATTCAATGATGACCTGTAATTAATACATTAGAGAGCTATTTCTGCTTGATTTAACCCTTAAAACTCAGTTATTGCTATAAAAACTCTAAATCTTTACAGTGTGTTTGAGATGGTAAGAAATGTCACAGCAAACACACAGGTGTTGTGGTTTACTATCTAACAGGGGACCAGAGTCAGTGTGTGTTTATCATAATTAATATTCAATGATGACCTGTAATTAATACATTAGAGAGATTTCTGCTTGATTTAACCCTTAAAACTTAGTTATTGCTATAAAAACTCTAAATCTTTACAGTGTGTTTGAGATGGTAAGAAATGTCACAGCAAACACACAGGCGTTGTGATTTACTATCTAACAGGGACCAGAGTCAGTGTGTGTTTATCATAATTAATATTCAATGATGACCTGTAATTAATACATTAGAGAGCTATTTCTGCTTGATTTAACCCTTAAAACTCAGTTATTGCTATAAAAACTCTAAATCTTTACAGTGTGTTTGAGATGGTAAGAAATGTCACAGCAAACACACAGGCGTTGTGGTTTACTATCTAACAGGGGACCAGAGTCAGTGTGTGTTTATCATAATTAATATTCAATGATGACCTGTAATTAATATATTAGAGAGAGATTTCTGCTTGATTTAACCCTTAAAACTCAGTTATTGCTATAAAAACTCTAAATCTTTACAGTGTGTTTGAGATGGTAAGAAATGTCAAAGCAAACACACAGGCGTTGTGGTTTACTATCTAACAGGGGACCAGAGTCAGTGTGTGTTTAACATAATTAATATTCAATGATGACCTGTAATTAATACATTAGAGAGAGATTTCTGCTTGATTTAACCCTTAAAACTCAGTTATTGCTATTAAAACTCTAAATCTTTACAGTGTGTTTGAGATGGTAAGAAATGTCACAGCAAACACACAGGTGTTGTGGTTTACTATCTAACAGGGACCAGAGCCATTTGGTAAATCATTAATAAAAAAAGTTGTTTGTTTAAAAATAAATGTATAAGGTGGCAAGGTGGGCCTTTTTACACATTTTACATGAGGCAAAAGTCACACATTATTTATAGAAATACTTGAGCTAAAATAAAATGTTTTGGTAACACTTTACAATAAGGTTGTATTAGTTAATGCATTAGTTAACATGAACTAATGCTGAACTGCACTTATAAAGCATTTATTTATCTTTGTTAATGTTAATTTCAACATTTACTAATGCATTAAAAAAATCTTGTTAACATTAGTTAATGCACTGTGAACTAACATGAACAGCTGTATTTATATTAACTAACATTAACAAAGATTAACTAATGCTGAATAGAGATGTTGCTCATGGTTAGTTCATGTTAACTAATGCGTTAACTAATGTTAACTAATACAACCTTATTGTAAAGTGTTACCAATGTTTTTAATAATGTCTATGTTTACACTTGTTTAAAAGAACTTTAGATGCAAAGTTTGTACCATTTTCTGTTTATTTTGATAAATATAGGCATAATAATAAAAATATATGTATTTTATTTGTAGAAACTGAGGACACACATTTTGATTGCAGATATATTTCTTTGTACATCCTGGTTGTTTAGATTTTTTATTATTTTTTCTTGGATCCTGTGTAGCATTTAATTTTAATGTAATGCAAAGTTTGAACTAGTCAGGGTGTCTAGTAAAGAGATATATGTATAATACTTGTTCCATTAGTAAGCAGCCTGTTAAACAGCAGAGCCTCTCTGGGCCAGCAGGCCATTCAAACAATAGAGTGTGTGTGGAACGACGTGTGTTTAAGGGCCATTACAGTTCCTGCTCCAGCCTACAGGGCTGCTGAGAATGCCCTTAAACACACACACACACATAGGTCCCCACTTGGTCAAAAATTTTTAAAAATTCACTAAAATGTTTTTTCTTGAGTTTAACATGATGTAAACACACACATCTGTAGGTCCCTACTTGGTCAACCATTTAAAAATATGACCAGAGCGTTTTTAGTTTTTACTTGATTTTAACATGATTTAAAGCATGACCAACAGGGGACCTGGAAAATGTCCCCTCTTGGCTCAGAGGTCCCCTGTTAGTGAGTGTGTAACGACACCAAGGTCCCCTGTTAGATAGGTAGACAAGTACACACACACACACACACACACACACACACACAATTCTGTCATTATAGTTGATAAGTGCATGTCAGCAGTCAGTGAGATGTATCTCGTCTGGCCTATAGTACTGCTCTCTGCAATGCTGATATCTGTGATGCATTGTTCCCAGTTCATCTTCCCAGCGCTGTCTCAAATCTTCCAGACTAGAGGATCCCACGTCATGTCAACTGACGACGACCGAAGATCAAGTTAGGTTGCTTTATGCTTACCATACGTGTGAGTGCGTTTCTGTTTAATCTGCACACAATTATTTAAATACCTCCAACGATCTATGAAATGCAGTCAGAAAAAAAAATGACAAAGATAATCATTTTGAGGTCATTTTTAGCTATCTTGGAGACAATATATTATAGAAAAATCTTTTCTAAACGTGTGTTCTCTGTACGCTCAGCTTGCACAGCTTTTGTGCTGATTAGTCGGTCCAAAAACTGGCAGCACTGACCTGGGCTTTTTCTTTCTTGACAGTCAAAAAAAAAAAGGAAGATACAGAACAACAACAAAAAACTCTACGACATTAGACAGCTATGCTTACGAGCACTTGTGAGTGAACAAGGGCTGCACGATATTGGAAAAAACTGACATTGGGTTGATATTGCAGAAAAACGAAATAATCACAATCTCACAGCAATTTGTACATATTTTACGAGGTGGCTAATTCATATGAATTTGTACAAATGACCCGCCCCTAAACCGACCCGTCACTGGGGTTTAGACAAATAGTACAAATTTGTACAAGTGAGGTCGTACAAAATTGTTACGAATTAGCCACCTTGTAAAATACGTACAAATTGGTTGAGATATAAAAATAAAACATTTTCCCCAGATGACTTGAATTGGATAGGAATTAATCATTCTATAATGATTGGGGTGATATTGTAGGGGAGTGAATCTGCATAGAAAATAATAAATTAATTACAAGCATAGATAAATACAATAGAACAAAGATACACATGAAATAAACAGTGCATTATGTTTTTCAGGTAAGTATACCTAGGTACAGAAAATGAAATGTAAAGTAACACCAGCACAATCTCACGGCAATTTGTAACTATTTTACGTTTTGTTGAAATGGTGGAAACATTTCGTACAATCTCATTCGTAAGTTTTTGTATGATCCGTTTAAACCCCAGTGATGGGTAGGTTTAGGGGATTAGGGGTAGTCCTTCATTTGTCTTTGTTTAAAATCGCTTGAACTGACAGGACCTAGAGCAAGTGCAAATGATAAACTTTCGCTCTATGATGGTAAAACTTTGCAATTAATCCGAGAATCACGTGCATTTCGAACTGTGGGGCCTGGTCTGTGCGGATCAACTACGATCCCAATACTTGACATCACACATCCTATGATGTGACCATCGTGGATGCGCACATCGCAATATCAATGCTAAAATGATATATCGTGTAGCCCTAATGTAAATTGTGTTTACACTGTTTTTAAAAGGCAGCGACTATTAACACTAAGTGCAAATAACGATAGATGCTATTTAAACTATGTAAAAATAGAAGTATTTTCATTGCACAAAGTATAAATAGTTGTTAGAGGCTATTTATACTTAGAAATAGCGGCAGATACTATTTGCAGCTCAATGCTGTTATACATTAAATGGTATGTGATAATAATGTAGAGTGTTAATGATCATATTTATTCATATTATCAAATGGATGTCTTATTGGGACAATAAAGCCCTCCCTACCCCTAACCCTAAACACTTTATTATCAAATGCACGTTAGACACTTTATCCACTTTTTGATTTAAAATAAATGCCTTTCCGATCTGATATGTGCTGGGAAAAGAGAGTAGAGCGTGTTCGACAAAAGGCAGATTCAAACACAGATCGATTTATGCCCAAACTTTCTGAAATGCGCTTTACCCCTGCACTATTGCTACTGTTGACAATGCAGCTCAACCAAAAAATAGCGGATGTCAGTGTTGTGTGTGGCGTGCGTTCAGCCAATCAACGTACACTTACATCACTGGTAGTTTCTATTGCGCTAGGTTAGACTCTACTCTGAAGTAGGAGCTAATTAAATCACCCCAAAAAGCATAATACTAAAATCATTCCCAGTTCCTGGGGAGCGAACAAGACAAAAATGGGTACTTCCACCAGTAGCTAGAGGAACTATAAAAACGTTCCTCCAGTGCAAAAGCTCCTCTGCCTAGCATAAAACAATTTTGGCTCACCAATGGCATGATTCTGAGGCGGTGCTATCATTTTAGCTGACCAATGGAAGACAGGGGAGTGTTTAAAAAAACCTGTTTGAAAACAATCATTATCATTCTTTCCATTTGGTGCTGTAAAGGGGCTGAAATTACACACTTCACCCTTAACTAAATGGAGCAGCAATATTTTCTCATGGGTCCAACAGCAGCGGTTCAATATACCATTGATCACGAGAAAACTGCTGAGCGAGGCCTCAAAGCTTATTCTCGAACGAAATTTAATGCAAAGTTGTAAATGATCTTAAATGGCTAAGGGATACACTGAGATGCAATGAACATAAGTCGCCCCATTTAGTCCAAAGGGTAAGGAAGTGGCCATTAGAGTATAAGGGCACTAAAGATTTACCTTCACCATCTGGCAGTCTTTCGGTCCTGTGCTCTCTCTCCTCATTACCGCACTGCTCACAGGCAATTTACTTGTTGTTGTGATCCGGGGAACTTTCGGGATGTCCTTAAGGAAGACAGCATAAAGAAACAGTATGTTATGTTATGAAAGACACAAAGGAATAGAGAGAGAAAGAAAAAGAGGAAAAACAAAAGAGTGCTGGGGTTAAATTATCCAGACGGTTGATTATAAAGCACAGACGATTTCCACTTAGGTTAATTTGAAGTCAGTTGTCAACTCTCTCTCTCTCTCTCTCTCTCTCTCTCTCTCTCTCTCTCTCTCTCTCTCTCTCTCTCTCTCTCTCTCTCTCTCTCTCGTGATCTAATACTCTACTGTTCTATTATTGTTTTCCATTCAGCAAAAGCTTTTACCTAAAGCGACTTACAGTAAATGGCATCTGCTCAGTTAGCCTGACAACATAAAAAAATAAATAAAGAAAACACATTTTTTTTCTGGTTCTGTGTTTACCCAGATTTTTTTGTAATAATTATAAATTATATAAATATAGATTTATACATGTACCTTTTATATATCTTTATTTTTTTCTATTTTTTATTTTATTTTATCTCACGCTAAAAAATGCAATTTGGTTGTTTTAACCCAGCGATTGGGTTGTTTTAAGCAAACATTTAACCCAACCGCAGGGTAAAAACAACCCAACTGCTGGGTTAGTCCATATTTTTTCTTGAGCAGGAAATCAACATAGAATGATTTCTGGAGGATTATGTGATGCTGAAAATGGTGTGTGACATTTCTTATGTGTATTTTGTCTGTTATAATAGCAATACAACTAGAAAATGATCATGTGATCAAATATTTGCATTATTGATCCTCAGACACTCACAACCATCAGATAAACATGCCTCTGATTAGCGTATGTGTGCTGAAATCTCGTCTCTAGGTAATTCAATGTGTGTAATTAGCGTAAATGAAAGTAATAAAAGCTCTGAGTGGATAGAGGCTTCTAGAAAAGCTTTTTACACATCCTATCACTCATTTACTGAGCAAAGACAGATGAGATAAATACTACTACAGTAACAAACTTCATACAGTCTCTGAAGCGTCTCTCTGGAGGAGTAATGATATAACAATAATCAGCTTAGGGACTCTCTGCTCCTCCGAGTGAATGAAATGGAATATGACACACTTATTGCTTCCCCATTTCAAATCAGCATGATATCCGTAGAGGCCCAGTTTTTTTGCTATGCCAGTTTTGAACATGGTCATCTGGTATCGACCAGATTCTCGTTATGTACTAAAATGTCCAGATTTTAAAGGAAAATGTGTCAAATTGCTATGTTTTGCACAGGTACACAGTAGATCTTGGTTATGAAGGCTTTGAGTTTGCACATTTCACTTCAGGATATATCCATGAATCTTGTATCAAGCCCTCAGAAGTCTTGTTTTTACATCAGAAATTTTGTGCTATATTTCCAAGCAAAACAACTCTCATGAGAAGACCAACAGCATCAAGACAAGATGCCGTCGGGCGACTGCTGTAAAGAGTTATTAAAATGAGGGTTTCGTGTCTGAATTACTTGCTCAAAACACCTGCTTTAATTAATCGGCTTGGCCTCCTTGGTTTAAGATGAGCTAATTAGCGGATGTTTGGTAGAAATACCTGCAGGGAAAGCAGCGGTATAAATATTTCGGCTCTCGGTTTGTTCAGATTGTCAGTTAATTAACTGTGTTTAACTGTACATAGAGAATCAACTTGAGTTAACATGATCCATTTCCATGATTTCCAGCGTCATCAAATTCAGTGCTCTGTTGTTATGAGATGGAGAGATCAACAACAAAAAAAGCGACATCTTGGCTATTTTGGCAATTTAATGCATTTAAAAACTAGCCTTTATGTGGCGTGTACTTGTAATATGACTTATTAAATACAGTATTAGTAGATGATGTAATTACTGCACAACAGACACAGAATTTAACTGCTGAAATACATTTGCCAGATGCTTTACCTTTAAGAAATTTCCAGATAACGTATTTAGTATGCCATACATGCACATAAATACAGCAGCAACAACAATCTGCAGCAATCTGAGGTCTCTGTCGAGAGGAAGGTTAAGTGGCTTCACAATTACGTTTCAGATTAGTTTGAACAAACTCTGGCTCTAAAGGCAGATCATTTCTTTAACAAGTTTTATTACCGTGGTAAAAAACGCTGCATGACTAACCTGATCCGAGACAGGTTTTGTTCAGGAAAAGAGATTGTGGTAACGCTTTATAATAAGATTCCATTTAACATTATACATTAGTTAGCATGATCTAATAATGAACATTATGTGTAATGCATTTATAGTTAAAGGTGGAGTAAGCGATTTCTGAGAAACAGCCCAAACAAACACACCCCTCCCTTCATTGCTCTGCCCCCAAAATGCACAAACACACAATGCTAAATTGGATGTCACTTTATTATAGCTGAAGCAAAGGAAAAAGGAAGAAGAAAAAAAGAAAAATAGCAAAACCAATGTTGCTTGCATATAGAGCAGAAACAACACAACCTCATCATCCATTATCAGGCCTTCCCACTTAGGTCTCTCCAGCGCTGGAAAGCTTTTCTAATATTAAGACGGCTCCTAAAGCTCTTGCCTGATCACAACCCTTCTTTTTCCAGTGGTATTCCTCTGATCTTTTTTCTTTTGTAATGTCTCCCGGCCATCTCTCTTTCTACAGTGTTTCTTCAAATCTCCCTATTGCTCACTCCCTCTCTCTCCACCCCCATCTTGAGTGGACACACCCCCTGCTGCTGATTGGCTCACTCTCCTCCCCCATAATGAGTGGACACACCCCCTACTGCTGATTGGCTCACTCTCTCCTCTCCCATCATGAGTGGACACACCCCCTACTGCTGATTGGCTCACTCTCTCTCCTCTCCCATCATGAGTGGACACACCCCCTACTGCTGATTGGCTCACTCTCCTCTCCCATCATGAGTGGACACACCCCCTACTGCTGATTGGCTCACTCTCTCTCCTCTCCCATCATGAGTGGACAAACCCCCTACTGCTGATTGGCTCACTCTCTCTCCTCTCCCATCAGTGGACAAACCCCCTACTGCTGATTGGCTCACTCTCCTCCTCCATCATGAGTGGACACGTCCCCTACTGCTGATTGGCTACAAGTGTGTTGTGCACGGGCCGGTCTACTTTCAACAGCGTTTCACAGAAATCAGTTACTGCACCTTTAATGTAAATTTTAAGATTTAATACAACAATTCACCATGACGTCACAACAATAATAGACGTTCTTCCGGGTGGCGAAAGCTGAAGCGTTCATATGGCAATGCTAGTAAATTGCTTGGAAGGGAGACAGTAGCCTAATCTACATTCCAACAGGTAAGTTGATTCAAAAACAGACGTGGTAGAAATTCAGACATAGTTAACATGATCATTGAGGGACTAATTAACTAATTCAGGAGATAGCATAAATGCCTAACCTTGGTCTAGTAGATGCTAGTCTACTACCATAATTTTTTTAATGAGCCTCATCCTACCATTGAGTAGTTATTTTAGTGACTGTTGCTGTTTGACTTACAATATGTTAGGCTATGGTAGATGGTCTATTTCCCTGTTATCTAACTAAAAAGACTATGATCGTTTTCTGTTGCTCGGATCGGATGGCACAGACGTGAGCTTTTGACGGTGAAAAGGATAGCGCGCTGTAGACTAGCACTACTCAGCTAAGCATTCACTCTAACTAAACACATGGTGATAAAAACCAATGTGATACACGCATCAATCATCCATCAGCAGTAGAGCCTACAACTATGTTTTGCTTTTCCTATTTCTTCCATTGACATTTGCTCAGTAGCCTACATGACACTGGAAGTTCTGTCTCTTCCTTGTGTAATACTTTTACTTCAGGCAGTGACTGGCAATGCATTTGGTCTTCAAAAGAGACCTTAAGTTTACTGATATTAGTCTCGAATTTCCCCAGCTGAAGCACACCCACAGGTTCTGCTCAATATATATTTACTTTTTTTCTGAAGGAAATCGATCAAATCCTACACCTTTTGCTGTATATCTGGCAGTGCAACCCCAAACACAACACATTTTCGTCATAGGTTCAACTTTGATCAACAGCCGCTCGCGTTCTGCCACCCGGAAGTATCTCAGGGTGTATCTCACCCGGAAGTAACACGGCTGTTTGTAAAAATTATGGTAGCCTATTGTTTACAAACATTCTGAAATACCGTATGCATTATTACAATCAAAAGTCGCTATTACTATTATTTAATGAATCAGAGCTTGCAATAACTAACAACGTATAGCTGTATTTTTTATTAATGTTAAGAACAATGAATAAATACTGTAACAAATGCATTGCTCATTGTTAATGCATCAATTGTAACATCTTGAATAGATTGTAAACAGACACTGGACACTGGACCAGTCAGCTGGGAAGTGATATATTTCTAATGCAATAAATTGCCTATAGTACAGTTATATTTATATTATATAATTTGTATTTTAAGCCATGTATTAAAATTGTATCATGGCTTATATATCTTTTTTTTTTTTAAATACTGGCATGCATTTGAGGAACTTAGCTAAATATATATATTTGTTCTGCTTAAATTAAAATAGGTTTGTAATGTAAATTAGAACATTGATAAATATATAATATAAAATGAACATACACCATTTTTCAAACACCTAAGCTTATGTTTTTATGCGGCTTGTGGAACTATACAAATGATAAACTTCAAAAATCATTAGCATTAATACTTGCATAATGATCTTTTGATGTAAATAATCTTCACATATACAGTATTTGCTAACAGGCAAATAGAACAAACACATAAACGCTGCGTGCAATTTAACAAGCTACAGCACATGCCATCTATCAACGGCTGTTAAACATGAAGCGACTATCATTTAAAACTGGCTGTTTGTTAAATCCTCACGCTGATGAATCTTTCAGCAGCAGGGACTAGTGTGCGCTGGCTGACAGTATAGGTTTTGCACGGCTGTTTGGAATGGATTAAGGCTCATTACGTTCCCAACAGTTGATGAATAGGGACTGTAATGAAATGCTGAATGGGACACTGTAAGGAGGACTAAATGTCTTCTGCTCATCCACTTCATTTGAGTGGAAGAATGTGATTTGTACTTGAAAGAAAACCTTGGACAGATATTTTTAATCTTTAAAGAACAAATCCTAACTTTCAGGGTTGAAATTTGTATCCGGTTTCCAGTTGAAAGTCTTGCTGTAGAGCTCACAGTGAGACACTTCAGACAAAGAAAAATTCAGAAAAAAGAAATTAAACAAATATAACTGTATGAGAAGATGCTGCATCCTTTTTTCCCTTTCATGTCTTCATGAGTTGAGTGCTTAATAATAATACATTTTGAATACCATATTCAGTACCTAAAATTTCCCTTCATAAATTTCATTTGGAGAAAAAAGCGGAAGGCTAAAGTCTTGTTTTATGAGGTCTTTTGATGTTCTCTAATATGGTTCTGTGGAGACCTCTCGCTTATGGACAAGAGTATTGGAGCGTAATCAAAAAGCACTGCTTTGTCCTCTGGGTAGAGCATATAAGCATTGAGATTCTTAGCAGCACTTCTCACTGAGGCTGAGTGCTTTTGCGTCATCTAGGGGAAAAAATAGACGTAGATTCTCCCACACTGTCTGCTAAATAAATCAAGCACTGTTAATGTTTGTGTTCCCAGTATTACTGTATGCACCGAATCTGTTACTTAACAGTATGGATGACAGTATGTATTCTGTGAATTATGACATTCAACCCTAAGATTGCAGTACTGCCTCAGAGAACAAACCTCTTTCCTTCACTTTACAATCACACTATGCTTATGAGATGAATGGAATAGAATACCCCCCCAAAAAAGGTCCATATCACTTCTAAAGTCATTTGATGAACAGAGCAAAATTTAAAGACAGCATCAAATGTACATTTTGTAAATGCATGTTATAGTCATAAAAATAAAGAAATGTGATATATTGATTGTCTTGCAAAATAAGTTGAATAGAATGTGTCACATTTTTACTTTGAAACGTGTAGATTTTGAGTGAAAAATGATTTTTCACGATGGTCTTTTTCATACACAAGATTTCATATGGATTCAGAAGATTTTGAATATAGCAAGTTGTACGCATACCTTTATGGTATATTTATGTTGTTTATGAATGTTGATAGCTTCAGTCATTCATTAAAATATGAATTGCCTTCGTACAAGGTCTTGTATTCTGTTTATAACATCATATATAATACGAGCAAGAGTGCTATTTTTTGTACTATTTAGTGTTCAGTGTTCAATACTGTGTCTGTGCACAACCCTGCCATTTTCAACTAAAACCAGAAAACTTTGTCTGCATTTTGGCCATTCATTTACGCAACAACAATGTTTTGTGGGACTGAAAACCGAAACTTTTTTTGTGGTTTCAAAGTGCACGCTTTTGAAAACGACACCGTCTTCGTGTAAACGAAGAATTTGAATGAACGTGAATTTGTGAAAACGGTGCTGTCACGTGCACACACATTATGTGTTTAATCTATAGGCACGTAGTGTTTCTTTACAAAGTCACACTGCCAACTACTGGCCTGGCATGAATAACACTGCGGTTTTAGTCGTTTTCACAGATTTGTGTGAATGGAGATCGTTTTGACAGCGTTGTCGTCTGTTTGCCGATTTGTGTTGTGATGAAAAGAAAGTCATGCTGAATAAATGATAGATTTGATTAACTATCCCTTTAATATTTGATGAAATAACTATGACATGAATAAACCAAAATAAAAAGCCAGTCTTGGTCATATGACAGCCGATGGCCGTTTAAAATCTTGCTTATTCATCACATCTCAGAAGGCTTTTGGAGTCAATACCTTTGCATGCGGCTGCTGAAAGGTGACTCTTGAGTTGTTGGCCAGGGCCGAGTACCTCAACAGGTTGGTGGGCGTGGCTGGAAATCTGTGTAAACTTCCTGTCTGGCTGTGTAGGACAGACGAGAAGCAGATATGTACGGTGTCCTTCAGGGCTTTCAGCTGTGACTCCTGCAACAAATTAAGTGAGACAACACACATGAGATTAATGGGCAAATGTTTATCACGCTGTCATCTTATCCTTTTGTCCTCACACCATTTATCTGTTCATTTGCTCCATGCTCTCTGCTGGAATTGCAAAATCCCTGCTCTAAAAAGATAATAGAATTCATTCTCAAAGTTTACATTTTAGAAGATAGCAGAAGGAGAAAACATGAAAGCTGAACTGAATGATGAAGCGGATCGGCTCGTGTCTCACCTTATCCAGCGCTGCCTTCTCCAGTTCATCTTTGGCTACTTTGAGTTTGTTCTCCAAGTCCATCAGTTGCTGACCCTGCACAGAAGATGCATCGATCCTCTTATCATCTTATCAAACTCACATTAGTTCAAACTGTTTATTTGTATTTAAAGTGTGCTCCAAAAGTCTAGCAAAAATGCTTCTTCTCACAGTAAAACATGACAGACCCATTAAATGATTTGAATGCATTTTTTAACCCCAATTGCTGTGACAGGTTTGGGATTTTGAATTCAAGTTTATAAGTTTAAATCCATTTAGTAATCCATTGTCTCGGCTATTAGTGAGTTGAAAGTTGTTTTTAAGGCAGCAGGAGAAATGTAATTTCTAAGTCTAACCAATTGGTAATGTTTTGCAGTATAATACATTTTTAATTCAACATATTTTTCATTACAAATTATATTATCAGTGCAGTTTAAGAGAATCATTTAAAAGAATAATTAATGTGAAATTACAGAATGATTTGTAAATGATCCAAAGAGCATCTTGAGCTTCATTGGAAGAAGAACATTATCAGTGTGAACTGAATTATTTGATTAGTGGCCTAGAAATTGTCCAGAATCTTAAATAAGCATTTCTTGAATATTTCATTTCCAGGTTTAACCCTCTGATGCTCATGTGGCAGTCAAAAAATTAAAAGATTCCTGATTTTTGTTTGTAAATATTTGTATTTAATTGTTTGTATTTTTTTAAGGGACTTTATGGTACTAAATTATATTTATGCAGTTATAATCCATTTATTCACTTTTTGAGCATAGACCTGAAAATGAAATTACCAATTTAATTTGAAATTACAAATTACCGTCACAGTAAGTCAAGCTGTTTTGACTTTTATTTATTTGCAGGACATTAGTTATTGATATTAACAATTACATTTAAACTAGTAAAAGCTATAATTCTTGATATCTGTAATTGTGGGCCCTATCATACACCCGGTGCAATGTGGCACCCGTTTCTTTGCTAGTTTCAGCCTGACGCAGTTATCATTTTTACAACTTGCGCCAAGTTGTTTAAATAGCAAATGCAAACGCATGTGCTCATCTGTTTGCCCATGGGTGTGCTGGTCTGAAAACCAGGTGTGTTCAGGTGCATTGTTGGCGCGTTGCTATTTTGAGGAACAGAAAACGACTGCGGCATTGACCGGAAAAAAAACCTGCTCTAAAGTCAATAGTGCAGTATTTCTTGTTATTTAAAGAGTGCGTTAATTATAATCGCCTATAGGCGGGTGCACAACACACAGACACTCTGCTTACTACACACACAGGGAAGTGCAACAGCACACAAATATGCAAAATATTACAATGATAAATATTATTATTGTGTACATAAATATCAAAATGTCATTGCATGCATCAGAATTACATATTTGCAGTAATGACAAATGAAATTGGCAACTTATTTAACCAATCGTGGCAATACGCACATGAATGTGCAACCATTTTTCCCATCGTTAAACTACCAAAAGTGGATTCGGACATGCACCATGGCACCATGCGCAGAAATCATTAAAATAGAGCCCTGTTTTTTTCACTACTTAAAGGTTGTTACTTATTAATTATGAGTGATAAGGTCATTGTTGATATAGAATTAGCATTTTTACTAAAGGACATTTAATTGTTGATATCAAGAATGTAAAAGAAGTAAAGAAGTTATAAAAGTTATAAAATGTTATCGTTGCACAAAAACACTTTTACATTAAAGATTTTCTAATGATTTTTTACTGTAAAACTGTGAGAAAATCAAAGCCATACATCTCCACAAGCTGTGTTCCAAATGTGATATCTCAAGAAATGAGCTATCAGTAAGATTTTGTTTGCGCGCAGTACCAAACGTTTCCACTAGATTAAACTCATTCCCGATCATTTCCAATGCTGTTATTTTTAACTGTGAACCTATTTATGATAATTTTTTTCAGGACCCTTTAACCTTTTCATGTCCATGTTTTTTGATTTTTAATTTTCTGTGTTAATTATGTGCTTATAAAAAAAAACTTTTCGTACCATTCCGATGAGGTATGTAAAAAAAGGTAACATTTTTCAGCCAAAGAGCACCAGAGGGTTAAATTATATTTGAATTCTACATGCTAATGTGCTCAGAGACTTTGTTCATAGAAAGTGTGCAAAATGAGCAAAGTTTTTTAGCTAGTTTTATCTTAATATCTCTAGCAGATCTAAATATAAAATCTTTTTTTCTCACTTTCTATATTTATCTCGATATATCATACTTTTGCTTCAGTGAACTCTAATCTTTATATAATTGAGCATGAAGCTCTTTATTCAGGCAGAAGCACATAAGGACCAGCCTTCAGTATGTCATTAGTTTAGTTTGATAAATATTGCTATATGACTGTGACGTGTGTGTGCAGTCAACGACAGACTCGTTGAGATCTAAATAGGTAACAGAGATTGCCCATCTGCGATGATTAGCACACGCTATCAGGGCAATGTAAAGTGACAAGCTTGGATATAAGAGAGAAATTTGGTATTCACTCTTTACAGAAGGGACTTAAATGTTCACACAGTTTCTTAAATATGAGCAAGTCATCTAAAATCTAACATGAACAGGCTATGATTTTGCATTTTCATTAGTTTGAATGCTCCTGAAATCATGAAAAAAAAGATGAAGAGTTATTTAGTTTGTGCTAAAAAGCCATTTGTTTATGAATAGCTTTTTGGAACGAGGTGAAACCTTTAGAAACTACTCAAGCCTTTAGTTTTGAGCAAGAAACAAAATCAATGGAAGACATCAGTCTAAAGAAAAATAGCTCTAAGATAGTGTTTTTCTCAGTGACTCAGCGGTTAAGCATTTACACAAACACACACAGAGTTATTACACAACAAACATAAGTCATTTAGAAGTGAAAAAAGATCAATGCAGCTGGCTGGACAAATAAAACAAATCTTTAATATTTCATTTCGTATTACATTATAAATGCATTTGTGACTATATCAGTGGTTCTCCACTGGTTTGGCCACGAGACCCACATTTTCCCATGCTCATTAAGCTGCGACCCACATTTTTAGGAATTGAAACCAAGCAAATGTATTTCTCAAAAGCTGTTGATGCACACATAAGTATCGTCCCTCTTTAATAAAAGTCTCGCATCAGAAAAACATTTAGAAATACATTTTTTGTTGATGTTGTTTATTTGACTACACACTCCTCGAACCACACGGTCTTGCGACCCACCGGTTGAGAAACACTGCTCTAAATGAATGTTCATTCAGTCATACGAGTGACAAATGTATAGCATTGTAGGATATTCTGTAATGGGATTTGTTTTCAATCAATGTAATACTACCATAATCACAGTAGATTGTGAAATATCCTTAATTGCTTGTTAAGCTGCTGCCGTTTTAGCAACAACAAAAAAAAACTATTCAAAATATAATTAAAACAAAGAACAATTTGCAATCATTCTGATTGTGTGTTATAACGAGCCTATCATGCCATTGCCATCACAATTTAATCAATTTAATATTTAATCTATGTGTAATTATTTTTACAGACATCTTTCAAGCACAAAAGAGAAGAGCCACCGAAGAGATGATCACGGAAGCCAAATCTTAAACAAGAAAGGTGTTTTGCTACAGGAACAGAAGAGAACTGATGGGACAACTACTGTACCAAGCAAAGGCTAATACATTTTGAACAAACAGCAATGTCCCACAATATGTAACAGTCTGTTCCTATGAATAATTTGACACGTACAGTAGATAATTCAGGTACTTCACAACAAAAAGTGATGTGATAAATGGCGGCGCTTTGAATAAGAAAAAAAAATCCATTTAATGCCGGCCAGATCTGGAGGAAATACTTTGACAAAGCAATCTTGCTCATTGTCCTTCTGGAGCTTTGCTCTGCTGTCCTGAGCCTCTGAATATTCTACCTTTGCTTCCCATTACCGAACAATGCCGCTTCAAACCGACTCGTCCTTAAAAGGCAACTCTAGATATAAACTCTGAAAAGAACTTCTTTAATCATGAATATAAAAGGAGGAAGGATAATCTTCCTTCATTGATTTCAAACGGGCGATGCAGAAATAGATGTACAGCACAGATAAAAGCACATTAGAAGAACGTAAGCACAGATTGGATATTGCTTTTAGAAAAAGTTTCGTAGGCACCTTGACCAGCAAAGCTGATCACATTCTTTCTTAAGAACATGTGTTAGCCTGTCTTCCCGATTAAAAAGCAAAGGATTTAAAGTGATGCACTGGGTGAAAACCCAGTGTTTGTATGATGGTACCAAAGGGCAATGTGCTGGAAATATCAGCTGACATTTTCTCATCTAACACTGCAAATAAGAGAGGAAAGGTCAACCTACATGGCAGGAAAGGTCACTGTTTTTTACATGAATCTTCACTCTCATCTCACATGAAAAGGTCAAACCATTCAACTAGAGTGCACATATTAACCCTAATCTGTTTTATTTTGGCCAAAAATGCTGATTATTGTGTATGATTTTTATGACGGTGACATTCACATTGCTTTGTTTGTGCTTTCAAAAGCATCTCAGAAGTCAGAATGGTTAAAGGAGTTTAAAGACCCCATTTGGAATAAGAGGGTTTTGGCTTTCAACCCATTTGTGGAAGCTCTAAATGCTTTTGTACTCATAAAAGTTGAATTTATAGCAATTGTATTTGACTTTATTTCTCTTTTTCCTTTGGTATAAAATATATACACTACTGTTCAAAAGTTTGGGGTCTGTATGATTTTTCTCTTTTTTAAAACAAATGAATACTTTAATTGAGCAAGGACTCATAGTAAAGGCATAATCATTTTGCAAAAGATTTCTATTTCAAATAAATGCTGTTCTTTTGACCTTTCAATTCATCTAAAACCCCTTTCACACAGAGCTTTGATCCCAGAAAATTGCCATAGAATTGCTAGAGTGCCTTCTGTTTGAACACAAACACATCCTGGGATTGATCCCGGTATAGGGGCCTAGTCACTTTGCCCGGATCAGTCCCGGGACAGCTTAGTGGAACGGTGCACAATGCGCCAGTTTATGATTAAAGACAAGCGTGAAATCGCAGATCATAATAAAATTTAAGATTACATGTCACATCTTGATGTCACGTGTCTTTACAGGATCTTTACGGGATGTGTGTGAACATCAAAATCACTGGCAGTGCGAATGAACCAAATCCCGCGACACCCGAATCTCTGTGTGAAAGGGGCGTACAGCTCAAACTTCATTGGCCACCACCAGACATGTTTTTTTAGATACTCAAACATCCTCAAAGGCAGTCTTGGCACCTTTGTTTTAATAATTATTGACAGTCAGACTCCAGAGAATATTGTTGCACTGGTTTGGTTCCGATTGGAACAAAAGGACTATTTTCGAAAGTTGGTATTTTAAATAATTTCCAATATTTGTGGAAGTGGCTAGAGTTACTCAGAATGAGGAGTTCTACCATGCGGTATGAATGTCGTGGACATGTGCGTGGTATACAATCCTTTACGCATGGGAAAAATGTAAAGACGCCCAGAAAGAAAACATTTCTTTAGAATTTCTCACAGGCCTCTAGGACCGTGAGTCAAACAGGCCCAGCGAGGTAAGTTCTGATCGGCCTCCGTTGACGTTGTCTGATAGCTGCTCAAACTTCATTGGCTGCATTTTTCAAGACATGTGAACGGCCCTTGGCACCTAGGACAAAGTCAATGCATGCCAATTTTCAAGTCAATCAGACTTATGGTTGCACAGTTATAGCCTTTTTTTTTCTCCATGTTGTGGCGTCACCAAGTGGCCAGTCGCCACATGCTTTTCCATGCGACCACAGAATGAGCTCTGAGATAGATATGTGCTGAGCTTGGTGAAAATATCTCATTCTGTTCATGAGTTATAGCCATTGAGTAAAAGTGGCTCCGCCCATTTCTAACATTTTGGTGGCCCTTACAGTCTGTGAATTGAAATTCATTATTGGCATATAGACTCCAGAGAATCTTGCTGCACTGGTTTGGTTCCTATTGGGCCAAAAACAAGGACTAGTTTGGGAAAGTATGTTTCCCAAAAAAATCCAAAATACCCTGAAAATTTGAGCAAAGGATTCCAATGATATAAGACACTTGAGGCTACACCTAATGGTTTAGGAGTTATGCACAATTTCGTATTTTTCACCGCTGTAGCGTGTGACCATGTAGACTACTTTAAAGCAGAATGCTGGTCCTTGGGAATTTAAACAATTATAATAGGGTTTCAGCGCATGAACCCATTATAAAAAATAAAAAAAAAAAACAACAAAATATTAAGCAGCACAACTCTTTTCAACACTGATAATAAGAAATGTTTCTTGGGCAGCAAATCATCATTTTAGAATGATTTCTGAAGGATCATGTGACACTGAAGACTGGAGTAATGATGCTGAAAGTTCAGCTTTGCCATTACATGAATAAATTACATTTTAATATGCATTCAAATAGAAATATTACTGTTTCTGTCAGGACCACTATCGTCAAATATGATTGATTGACTATTAGCATACAGTTTGAGCAATAACCCCCTAGGGTAAACAGAACAGAACCAACATAATGTATTGCAGATATCAAATGTCTGATTCAAGGGGAATTAGAATACCAAACCTGACTGAGGAGAGGAGGAGCTGGGGATGGAGGAGGGTAAATGAGCTCTGGAGAAATGCGTCAGCTGCTGATAGTACTGAGGAGCTATATATATGTATGCTGTGATAGACGTCGTATTCCTATAGGTAGACGTGATCAGCTGACAGTCAGCTGATGCAAGCTTGACTGACGGTACCTGCCAGAACTGACACTATACGCTTGATTTTTTATAGAATTTTTGGATCAAAGAAATGTTGCCTTATCGAGCGCAAGAGACTTCTTTCAAAATCATACAAAAAATCTTACCAACGGCAAACATTTGTACGGTAGTGCAGTAGATTCCTGAAAATTCCTGTTTCAACAGATTACAAGGGCTTTTCTCAGCACAAATAAACTAAAGCATCTGGTGATGTGTCCTGACTGACTGACTGGCATTGTAAACTGAATCAGAAATACCTTGTCAATGGTTACAGTAACAAGACAACACACAATAGCTTTGAGCTTCAGACCTGCTCAGGTAAAATCATCTTTTTACACGAAGGCCCCTGCGCATCATGCAAGAGTACAGTAATGACACATCCTCTTTGTTTGGTTCTTACCTTAAAAATTAAATCCTTTTTGCCATACCTCAGCTCTTTCAGTTGGGCTTGGATTTTTTTGGACTGCAAATAGAAGATAAGAGAGTGTGCGTTAGCTTATTCAAATAGTAAAATTGGTTTTAGATTGTGTAGCGGGCTTTTTGTGGCCATGCCGAAGTGTTCCTTTGTGAATGCTTGCTGGGCAAAGCTCCAATTCAAAGGAGAGACCATCACTGAGCAAGAAAATATAAAACTCTTCCCTTCAGTGGACTGCAGGGACCACTCGATGACGCAAACACATTAACACATCAACACTCAGGCTTACACACTCGCACAATAACACGTACTGCATGGTATGGCATTGTCTTGGCTTGCTGCCTGTGGATTGCTGCCACAGTTGTAAACATTCACTGGAACACACACACACACACACACACACACTTCTCTTTCTCTATAGCCTCAGTGTCTTCAGTAATCTCTTAGTAACTGAAGTGTACAACACCTCCACAAAACTAATGACATTTCATTACTCTTTTCCCCTTAGAGAAGCAAAATAACACTTGCGTTTAGTTGTCTACCTTGCCAATTTCCTTTGCTTGGAATGACAAGAAGGTTGAGTTTGTAATATCAAGTTGGTTGCACTTGAATCAAGCACCAAGCAGGAAACTGTGTATGTGTGTGTATTTCATTAAAAGTTTGTAGCCTGCAAGTTTTTTTTTTTTTTAAGAAATCAATACTTTTATAGAAATAGTTCAAAAGTGTCAGTAAAGACATCACTCAGGAAGTTAATGCTGGTTGTGATAGAAATGTGTCAGAATCCACAGTGCATTGCAGCATCTGTGGGATGTGCTTAACAAACAAGTCTGATCCATGGAGGCTCCACCTCACAACTTACAGGACTTAAAGGATCTGCTGTTAACATCTTGGTGCCAGATACCACAGCACACCTTCAGGGGTCTAGTGGAGCCCATGCCTTGACGGGTCAGGGCTGTTTTGGCAGCAACAAGGGGACCCAACATGATGCCTAATGTTATGCCTGATTGGTGTATAAACTAAGAAATAATTTTGCCTTGTGATTAATTTGCAGAATTACATATTGGCCTGAAGTTTGATGGATAATAAATGCTGCAACATTTTCCACTGTGTTTGTGTGTGCAACAGTCCGGGGCTACATACCTCCTCTGCATGTATGTCACAGAGCTTGTTCCCGGACAGAAGTTTGTTCTTCAAGCTTTTATTCTGCAAGGCAGGAAAAGGCAATAAACAGAGATATACGGTACAGACGTCTTTGTAACATCAAGCATGAAACAAACCCCGACGTCTTGTTTTATCTAGGTAAATACACTCAATTTAATGGTACCCTGTCCCTGCAGACAAAAGCAATGCCTCAACTGTTTCCATAGAGTTCATTTTGACAGTTCCCTCACAAGCTTATTGAAGCTCAAGGTGACCCAGGAGTATATGCCTCATTTCTGTAATAACCTGCAGTGGATGTCTTTATGGAAATAGATGATGGTAGATTAAGAATCAATACAGAGATGATGGTGGTGCTGAGTTTAATCTAGTGCTTTTCTCCACCTCCTCCTCTGTTTTTCTCTCTGTTCGTGTCCTTTTGTTTTCTCTCTCTCTCTCTCTCTCTCTCTCTCTCTCTCTCTCTCTCTCTCTCTCTCTCTCTCTCTCTCTCTCTCTCTCTCTCTCTCTCTCTCTCTCTCTCTCTCTCTCTCTCTCTCTCTCTCTCTCTCTCTCTCTCTCTCTCTCTCTCTCTCTCTCTCTCTCTCTCTCTCTCTCTCTCTCTCTCTCTCTCTGCTTCAATTTCTCACTTCCTTTGTCTCAGTGTTGCTCTCTGATGCAAATATACAGGCTTTTACTGGCAATGTCACCCAGATTCAGACCTACCAGGATTTCACAGGACTTTTTTCTGATAATTGCGACCCAAAAAATGCCTCGTTTCTGACTTTCTAGAGGCTTTTCTCCAAAATTGTAATGCTGATGTGGTATTTTTTATGGTGTTGTTTTGCAGTGAAAACCCACCGGCAACCATGCAATTAGAGTTAGTGACGGTAGAAGTACAATTACCTTTAATTGTTTTAGTGCATAATAACAGTACACATTGAAATATTAAGACAACAATGCAATAGCCTTTATATTTGTGTACTCTGTATTCAGCGTAAACAGAGAGATCATGTTAACAAAATCTTTTCAGTCATTAACACAAATTGACAGTTAGGTTGCGGGAGTTCTGGATTTAATTTTCTTTAGATGTAACATTTATAATTAATTTAATGTCATACTCTCATTTCTGTTAAGGTAATAAAAGTCCACCCTGCAGTAAATGATTTAATCCCTTAAAACTCATCTTTGATAATCAAAATTACAAAATGAAAATTTCCTGTGAAAATTATTTCTTCATGCCTTAAAATAGCTTTAATGTAACTCCACCCTTGCTTCATTTAGTATACAGGGAGGCATGAATATGCAAATTAGACCGCCTTCACTCACTCACATCAGCTTGGACTACCTGATTCACTCGCTCAACTTTACTGTAGTAAACGCTGCACAATGGCAAGGAAATATTAGTTTAGTTTATCCATATACAGTATGTTTGAACCAGAAACTGATTCAGAAGAAGAAGCGGTAGAGGAAGTTCTACAAGTGGATGTATCAGAATGATAATGTGTTTTATGTATCGTTCTCTAAAACGTCGGACACATAACAGTAACTGATATGATTAGCCTTTGTCTTGACTACGCGATCAAGCAGTAATGTGTAGCTAATGTTACATAAACCATGTTCCCGTTTGCCAACTAAGAGTCATACAGCTGCCTTCTAAAAATCAGCATCCTTAGAAACGCTTTGAACATCATAGAAAGTCAGTGGAGAAAAGCCCCGACCCGCACGCTGACGGGATTGGTTACACGTTTGTGACGGTGGAAACGGCCGGTCTTTGGTTCACTGCAGTTTTGAGGAGAAAATACTCAGCAATGATGTTGAGTGATGAATTTGCACATGGTTTACCTTAAAGCTTAATAAAAATGCCACATAGACATATAAACATATAAACATTATATGTTTATATAAAAAACATTAAAAATTGATTTTCACTGGGCGACTAACACTATTTTACAGTGTCCCTGTTTAGGGCTTGGTGATATACCTAAAATCTCAATGTCTTCCAAATTTTGATGATAATTTATATACTGTATATTTCAATATTTTTTTAGATATGCACTAAAATAACTGAAAAAGCTGATTTTATTTTGCAACACAAAAAAAAAAGAACAAAAAAGAAAGAAAAAGATTTTGATAGACTATTGTTTCACATTCAAAACATTTAGTGCCAAAAAAAGTCCACTTTGGGAGTGACCACTTCATTCTTTTTATTAAATGAACAGAGAGAAAAAAAGAGTGCAAAATGGGTACGAAAAGTGCATTCTGGCAGCTTCTTTAGAGCAATATAATTCATATACTACATTTTACACTGAGTAACTGGGGTAAATTCTGCAAGTGTGTATGCATTCAGATGGGGGACTAGTTGCTGGAACAAGTTCGTCTCAAGCTAGTTTTGCAGGAGGAAAGAAGTTGCCTATTGGTGCCTCTTTGGCACATTAATCTTAATTTTCAACAATATTCAATACAATATTCAATATATCCCCAGCCCAAACACATCTCACATGTTCTTACTATTGTAATAACAGTAAATTAGGAATAATTGTAAGCAACTTACCCTAAAAAAACCTAACCATAATTATACAGTAAGCACATGTTGTTATTTGTATAATTACACTGTAACGAGGGCACCATAAAATAAAGTGTAACCTTTTTCTAAATATATCTATTAAATGATGCATTACATTGATCTAGAGTGACAGTAAATATGTTTACATTGTTACAAAAAACTTATTTATACTTATTTATTATAGTTCAAATAAATATTACATCATGTAAATCATGTGACACTGAAGACTAGAGTAATGGCAGCTGACAATTCAGCTTTGCATCACAGAAATACATTTAGAAAAGTGCTTTGTAAATAAGTTTTTTTTATTGTAACAATATTTCACAATATAACTTTATATAATATTCTCATAATATATTCTTAAAATATTCTTATCAAATAAATGCAGCTTTAGTGAGCATAAGAGACTTCTTTCAAAACAGTTTTGAGCACTAGTGTACACACATGTACAAACGCACTGATGTTAATGTTAATCTAATCTAGTCAGTGAATGATCGTGACTGCAAAGCTTGGTCTTGGCATTTCTTAACATTCTGATATTAGTGTGAAGATCAAGGGCACATTTCAAACAGCAGTTTCAAGGTCACTGTGGAACGGGCCGCTTTTTATAGGGTCATTCCAAATGATCTTGATTAACTGGACCAGACACAAAGAGACAATCAGTTTTATTTGTCTCAACAGTCTTAACCGCAATGACTTTTGCAACTACTCAAGGTTTTTTTTATATTGTGGCAAACTTTATATTAGGTGTTTTTAACTATTATGTACCTACATTAAAAGAGTGTTTATTTTGTATTGTAAAACACTTTTGCTGCTACTGAGGTGGGATACGGTTATGGTTAGGGACAGGTTTGGTGGTATGGTTATGGTTTAAGGCGGTGACAGCTTCAGACGTCGTACTCACTGACATGCTGTTTTTGGGGAGGTTTGTGATGTTCACAGCACCCTGTTGCAGTAAACTTGCACAACATTCTTGAATGATTTGCACACCGGTCTGTTAAAGTAGGGATTACTTTTCACGCTCCTAAACATGGCACTGAAATATGGCTGCTTTCGGTCAGATGACTTGGTCGGTCCTTGGGCAATGAAAGCGACTATAGAGTGCAGACCTTCTGCCGCCATTCTGAAGGTCTGGCCAAGTGAGACTAGGTTTATGGGTGGGTTAAAGGGATAGTTCACCCAAAAATGAAAATGATTCCATAATTTACTCACCCGCAAGCCATCCTAAGGTGGAAGGTGGTCTGCCGGAAGCTATATATTTTAAATATGGATATTTTTCTAACACAAACCCATCGATTCGCTTCAGAAGGCCTTTATTAACCCCCGGAGCTGTTTGAGTACTTTTATAATGAATGTACGCACTTTTTTGGGATTTAAATTTTGGGATGCCATTATACTTGCCATTGTACATTATACTGCCATTATAAAGCCAGGATTATCCAGGACATTTTTTTAATATAACTCAGATTGTTTTAGTCTGAAAGAAGAATGTCATATAAACCTAGGATGGCTTGAGGGTGAGTACATCATGGGGTAATTTTCATGTTTGGGTGAACTATCCCTTTAAGTGGTAAGGGAAGGGTCATTACAAATATTAATTATAGCTGTAATTGCATGCAGGTTTTTTTAGTGCATTGAATAAAATGATTCATTTACATAGTATTTAAAGACACTTAATATATATAAAGTGGGCCCAAAATGGTTTAAAAATTGAGTGGCAGTGACATCTTTTTGTAGATATATGTGAGACACACTTCAGTGTTGCAAGTTTTTTCTGGCAGAAAATTTGTGAAAATGAGATAAAGTTGCATGCTCTCACAAATAAAATGGGGGCTGAATTTGGTTGAATTTGCCTCATTTGATTGCGTCAGTCTAACTAAGTGCAATTTTCACTGTATTGCACCAAATTGTGCAATTCGTTTCAGTGGGGTGCAGAAATGGTCAGTGTTTCACTCACTTCCACTGAGTGGCGTTTGACAGAAAATTTCAAAACAACTAAAAATGGCAAAGCCATTATCACAGCAGAACAGTTGCTTTTCCGACCATATGTCCAGTGCTTTCGTCATTAAATTAACGCTGGAAGTTCAACAGGCTCTTTTCTACTTTTACTGTAATTACAACACCTGCTGTGTAACAGGTCACAGTAAAACACACCAACAAATTGACTGGGGAATATATAATAGCTGCTGGGTCACTGAGGTGTTACATTAAAATGGCTGTGTGTGAAAGAGAAAGAATGAGAAAGGAGAAAGAAATGAAAGGAAGGGACACTCTGAGAGCAAGTGAAAGGATGTTTGAGGTAATGAAGGAGAATAGCATTGCAATACGATTCAATGAGGTGGAATTGGCCGAGTATCAAATCCACACACTTGCATCTCAACCCCTCTCTGAAGAAGAACAAGTGCCCAAGTCTGAAAGAAAGATGGCAGCTGTCATTAAAAGTGACATGAGGCTGCCCTGCTACAGATGGCAATGACACGGGGATCCGCCCAAGCAGATAGGCCACAGTGCAGTCAAGTCACTTCAAACAACCGCCATGAAATTTCAGATTTGAACCCCATCGCCTTAAAGGGACAGTTCACCCAAAAATGTCAGAATGTATGTATGCTTGTGTTGTTTCAAACCTGTATGACTATCTTTATTCTGTGGGACATAAAAGAAGGCATTTTGAAAAGTATCTGTTTTTTGTCCTTACAATGAAAGCAGTTCCAGAATTGTTGTCATACAGGTTTAGATCGACATGGACTATCCCTTTAAATTATTATTTTGTAGAACTATAAAGCTAAATTGAATGATAAGCTAAAGTGTGATAAGCTTACCACCAGCACTTTAACAAATGAAATTGTTATTATCATTCCACCGCAGACTTTACCTTGAATAACACAGCATATTGCAAAAGTCATAGCATAACATCTCCGTTCATTTATGACCAGCCGTTGGCAAAAACAACTGCTGTGGCTGTTGATCGTTCTCTTCCTTGATGAATGAAAACATTCAACATTGTTTCGTTTAATTGCTTTTAATCTCACATATCCTGTAAACGCTACGACTATTAAAGATTCAAGTATATTTTTTCTCTGATGTTCTGAGGCATTATTGCATATATTTAGAATGAATACATTAATAATACTTCCTCTTATTTAAAAACTGTGTGAGTGGTGCTCTACCTCTTGCTGAAGGTCTTTGATGATTTTTGTCTTCTTTTCCATCTCCATCTTTAAAAACTTTATCTGCATGGAAGGGAAAACATCTGGTTAAGGCCACAGTGGCATTTTATACAGAAAAAAAGCATGATAAATTGTGCATGACTTTTTAATCTGTTTTAATGAAGAATAAAGTATGCTGTTAAATATATACTACTGTTCTAAAGTTTGGGGACCGAAAGTGTCATTAATTCCCTGTGTGTTTGTGGACTTTTGCTATTTCTCTTGTGCCATGTTTTGTAGTCCTTTGTAGTTTTTCCAATTGATCAGTCTTCCCAGGTGTTTCCCATTTACCACACCCCTTGTAATCTTGTTAACCTTGTTTCTCTTTGTGTAAATACCCCAGTGCTTCAGTTATGGTTTGCCGGTCGTTGCTCATGTATGTGTGTTCCTGTTTTCGGATACCCTTGTTCTTGGATGATCTGTTGATGTTGTTTGTTATGGATTCTCACTCAGCTTCATCCCTGCTCACACGTTACAGAAAGATTTGAATTTGTTTTGTGCTCATAATCAAAATTACAGTTAAAAAAATTATATTGCGAAATATCATTACAATGTACATTTTTTATAAAAATGTTTCCCTTATTTTTTGTTTTTATATTTTAATATATTTTCAAATGTAATTTATTCCTGTGATCAAACTGAATTTTCAGCATCCAGTCTTCAGTGTCACATGATCCTTCAGAAATCATTCAGATATGCTGATTTACTCCTCAAGAAACATTTATGATTATTATCAATGTTGAAAACTGTTGTGCTGCTTAATATCAACTGAATGCATCCTTGATAAATAAAAGCAATAATTAATTTTTAAAACATATATTTTTTTGCACAGTAGTGTATAGTATGTATAATATAACTGCACAGTATCTATATGTGAAAGCAAAGCCAAATCAAGAAACATCTATTTCGTAATTTAATTTATGAGATTATTCTGAGCCAAAAGTTTTATTTTGATTGATTATGACGTAAATGTAATATTTAATGCACTTCATGATGTTGATAAAAAAGTAATACATTTTATCTAATACTCTTTAATAATCTTTGTATTTTTATATAATACAAGATTATCCTATTCAACTAAATGTGATAAACACGTTAGGTCAAAAGTAATCTAAAAGTAATCAAACAGTAGTCCGATTACGTTACCTTAAATATGTAATGTAATGGATTGCGTTACTAACTACAATTTATGTCATGTCATTTGGATTCAGTAATTATCTACAATTTGTAAGCAAACTACCAAGCACTGTTCTGAGCCATATATGTTTGATATTTATTTATTTGATTTCTTATGTATTTATGATTTAAAATAAAGGAAATCGAAAAGGTAGATCAGATCTTACTGTACATTTTCTGTATAACCACAATGTAAATTCATGAAAACCTCAATCGCCTTTACCCCTCATGAACCATATAAAAATATTTCAACACGTCTCTATACAGAATACCAATGTGGAAGTGAGAGTTCCCAAAACAATCCAGAGCATGGTACAAACAGCCAAGAAAGAATCAGAAGTGTTTACAGCCCTGAGGGTGAAACGCAACACCAATCAAATAGAACGTTCCACTATTGCTCCTTATTCCTTATTCACCCAGCTCAGCCCTGAATGTCAAACTACCTCAACTCTCATACTCTCTCTCCTGCCTCCAGCCATGGCAGACACTGTGGAAAAATAACACATCTAAATACTGAGGTCGAGCAGCTGTGTGCATTTCCAGACAATACGGCAGCAGCGTAGCTGCAGGTGGATTCATTCCGATTAGCACTTTAATTGAATTCAGTCCAAATCTGTGTATAGACATGCTGCAGTCAATGCATAGATATTTTTTCAAATTATGTTTTGTGTGTGCGTGTTTGTGTGTGTGTGTGTGGGAGTGTCTAAGGAGTGTCTTCACTACAACAACATGTTTTGATTCGTTGAATACTTCAAAAGTTTATATCAGATTAAGGTTTATGAATAATTTCATCTGTGTTCTTAAAGGAATTTTAAAGTGATGGTTCAATAAAACTTAAAAAATTATGTTCTGTCATAATTTACACGCACTCTTGTATTTGCAGACTTTCTTTCTGGCAAAATCCTTTCTTCCTAGCTTCCAAAGTTCCTTCATTCCAAAATTCCCAACTTCCTTCCAACATTCCAAACTTCCTTCCTTTCAAAGTTCCTTCCTTCCAAACTCCCTTCCTTCCGAACGAAGGTATTTTTGGAAGCCAAACTGTTTTGGTTACCATTCACTTACATCATAAGGACCAAAAAAAAAGAGACTTTTCTCAGAATATCTTATTGTAAGTTATGTTTTTGATTGGGTGTTGTTGATTTGGGGAATTCTGCCTTGAAGGAGATAAAGAATTTTGAATACATTTCGTTTTTTGTCCATATAATGAAAGTCAGTGATCCAAAACAACACTGGACCCCATTGGCTCCCATTGTACAGACACAAAAACAAACAAAAAAACACTAAGACATATACTGAAATATCAAAGGAATTAAGTCAATGTCATGAGGGTGAATAAATTATGCTAAAAATCTCTCAGTGCATACGTTTTGAATATGCAATTTTAATAAGCTGATATGGACCTTATTTATCTTACCAAAACTCGGGATATTGCTAACGGCTCAACATAATAGCCAGATAATATAACAGTTATCATAAAAAGACACTTACAGGCAAACAAAAGGTCACAGCTCGTTGGGCCGTTTCAACAGCAGTGAAAAATGTTAACATTCACTGAACTGAACGGGCACATTGTTGCAGCTTGTGAATATATCAGGGGTTGTGAATCGGCTTTGCTATCTGTAATTGGTGTCAATTGGCGGTGAACTGTTCACAGAATGGAAAGAATGGCCAGAGCTGGTGAAATGCTAATTCTGAGAGATTCATTCTCATTCCAAACACGAGCCCCTGTGCCTCTATCCCCCGCAGTACGGCGCAGCCACACACAGAGATGAAACAAGAAAAGTTGCATGCAGATAATTGTGTATCTCCTCCAGAGTCAGCAAGGTGCTTCCTACAGTTTTCCATAATTACTGTAACATTACTCTTCCAGACCTAAAGGTAAATGCCTAAAATAGAAAAGGCTATCTATGGCCCCTCCGTGCCATCTCACTGACTCCAGTGAGGTGTCTAGTGTTTTCCTGGAAATTACTTTAGACGGACGTAAGGGCCCCACTTTATATTAGGTGGCCTTAACTACTATGTACTTACATAAAAAAATAAGTACAATGTACTTACTGTGTTCATATTGTGTTGCAAAACACCTTTGCTGATATTGAGGTGGGATACGGGTAGGGTTAGGGACAGGTGTGGTGGGATGGGTAAGTTTAAGGGTAGGGTTAGGTTTAAGGGAAGGGTCAACTGTGTAATTACAAATGTAACTACAGAAATTAATTACAGATGTAATTACATGCAGGTATTTTTTAAAATGTAAGTACAATGTAAAAACATGTATGTACACAATAAGTGCAATGTATCAAATTATTAATTAAAATGTTAGTATATAGTAGTTAAGGACACCTAATATAAAGTGGGTCCGACGTAAGTAAATAGGGTGCAGTGAACAAATGTCATGATATGAAGTCTGAACATGCTTCAAACCTAAACAATTCTATTTCTGCAATTATCTATCTATATAGGGGGATTCTTCAATTAGTCAATTCAATTAATCTTCAATTACTGATTTTTTAAAAATCTTAATTTTAAAGGGTAAAACTTGGTAGCACTTTATTTTAATGGTACACTTTTAGACATTCTACTAAACGTTGCACCTACCTGTCAACTAGCAGTCATTAGAGTATTAGTAGACGTCTGCTTAATATCTGCCAACACTTTATTTGTGATACTCCCCCAACAGACATACTGATTATAAGTAACTTAACAAGTACATCTCAACTTATTCCACTAACCTGAACCTAATAGTCTAGTACTAATACTCTAATGAGAGTTAGTTAACATGTAGTTGCAAAGTTGCATATAGTTGGTAGAATGTCTAAAGTAGAACATCAAAATAAAGTGAAATCTCTTTCTCTTTAATTTCCCTTTTTTTCATATATTAATGGTGTTGAAATATTAATTTGCCAGTATTCTATTTGTATTGTAAAGTACCCAGACTTTTTAACTTCCTCTTTATAATAACTTTATACTTTGTACTTGTACTTTTTCCAAAGAACTTCCAAAAATATATATATTTTTATGTACAATTTGCAATGTTTTAATAATCAAGAATGGTATTTACGAATACTGCTGCCATTGGGCCTCCTATCATGCTAAGCATTTAAAAAATATATATATATATATATTTGGTCATGATGAATGACAAGATAAAAATCATAAATGTCATTAAATCTGAAATTTTTCCACCGTGATCTGAAAGCATCTTTATGACTGAAATCTATTTAATATTTATTTTATTTTATAAATTAAAGTGTATTGACTGCTATCTAACTTCTTGTGTCATAACTCCAAGGGCCCTATATTAACCATCTAAGCACATGGTCTAAAGCACACGGCACATGGTCTAGTCTCTTAATGAGTCGCGGGTGTGTTTTGGGTGTGCAATAAACCAATCAGAGTCTCATCTCCCATTCCCTTTAAAAGCCAGGCGGATTCGCTATTTACATGGAGAAATTTTCAAGAGGAAAAACTGAACGCTTCTCTAGCGAGGAAACGGATCTGCTCGTGACGCCTGCTTGCTCGTCATTATGGCAAATAGGTAGGCTAATTCTGATGCATGCAATGAATATTCATTATGACATGTAGGCATTTTTATAAGTATGTACATAATATTAATCTTTTACTTTTTAACCCTTTAATTTTTCATATTTAAAATGTTTGCGTGTGTAACAAGCGTTGTGCACCTGCCTATAGGCACATATTATTTACACGCTCTTTAAATAACGAAATTTTTTTATTTTTATTGCGCTTTAGACTTTAGACCAGGTTTTTGTTGGTCAATGGTGCAGTCTATTTCAGTTGCCTCAAAATAGCAGCGCACCAATGGGCGAACAGATGGGCGCAAATGCATTTGCTATTTAAACAACGTGCCGCAGGACGTTGTCACGCCCCATTGCGTCGGGTGTTTGATAGGGCCCTAAGGCTTTTTCCCCACACATTCTTTTTCATCATATTATATCACAATACAGTTGAAAGTTGATCAAGGTCCTGATCAGATCTTTATTCCAGGATATGTGAGGAATAAGTAGTCAAAAGTGCCCTAACTGAAGAATCAGCCTTGGACTCATACAAGTAATGAGTGAGTAATGTCATGAGTAATCATGCAAGCGGCAAATGCTATAGGCCATTATCATTAGTATTTTGACACAGTCCCCAAAGGCCAAGTTTATGTGGTTAGCGTTTGAGAGAATTGTATTTATATAGTAGTTTAACACATCAGTGTAAAAGGTCTCACGGTGGCCTGCTGTTTCTCTGCACGTTCAGCTGCATCATCCAGTTGCTTCTGCAGAGCTGCCTGGAGTGACTTCATCTCATCCCTGTGAATGAGAGAGATAGAGGCAGAGAGAAAAACAAATGAAAAACAGTGAATGAGAGTGCGCAGGGGAATAGTGGCCACAAGGGCTTACTTTCATATTAAATGTGTGATATGCATGTTCTAAAACACACATACAGTACAGTCATGCCATTTCTGCACGAGCACAACCAAAAACTCACCAAAATCTGACCAATATATATAAATAAAGGTCTACGACAAATATGTAAGTACACCCTGTACACTTAATGATGAATGATAAATAATGTGATTTGATATGCTATACCCTTTAATAAACTTAAAAGAGTCAGATATATTCATCTGCACTGTGCAGTGCAAAACAAAAATCTGCTATGTATCAGTGTTTAATTTCATTTACTACAATCCGGGAGTTGTTGCTCACCAAATGCTCAGCAGGAAAAGAAACAGGCAAACATTCCATTTGGTCATTATGGAGATAAATAATCAAAGGGGGTGGTGGGGGGAGGCAAGATTTAACTTTTTTCCCTGTGGTGAAAACTCACCAAACTTTGCATGCATGCTAGGTCTGTGGCTAATTGCATTCTCTATAATTTTAGGATGGATGGGATGTATGGTTGCCTAGTAACTAGTGGATAAATTTGCAATATTCATAACATCAGCCCCACTACACTGTTTGAGCTTGAGACTTAATATTTCACACGAGTCACTCTCAAATTTGCCTCAAGGACCGCCAAGCTCCACCATTAAGATGTTTTTCAGTATCTGACATTTCAGGCAAAACTAATGGCTAAAGACTTTAAACTAAAGGGTAACACTTTATTTCGATGGTCCACTTTAGATATTGTGTAAGATAGTCAATGCAACTTCATCTTTACAAAAGGGCACTGAGGGGGTAAAGCAGCCAAAAGAGGTAGACTCACAAGGACCTTCTGAACCATGAAATGACAAAAAGGACACACCTCCCTCTTTACCATTGTTACAAATGTCTTCTAATAGCCAATGGATTCTATGAACTGCTACTTGCAGTATTTTATAGTTTATTTTTAGTTTAATGAGACCTAAAAGTCATAATAACTGCTCATCAAGTGGCTCATTTATATCAAATGTAAATTCTAAAAGAATGGGATGCAAAAGATTGAGACCACCCGTGAAAATGTCATTCATCTAATTTAATATATTTAAAAAAATTGACAAATTTACAGAATTTCTTTTTCTTTTTCTATTTCTTGCACGTTTCACAGCGCACATCAAAGTGAAATGTCCAGTGAGTGGCAGTTCAGAAAGGAAACGGTGAGTGGTGCTAAAAGGTTAACGCTCTATCACTTTTGAAAACAATGTACGACTTTACACTAAACCGTACCAATGGACCATCGTCTGATCAGCTGATGCATAAGGCACACAAAATGGGAAACACGTCAGGAGATTCGAAGTCGTCATCTGATTGATTTAATTGCACAAGATTTCCAGAACACGTGTGTCATGTTCTTTAATGCTCCACCTGGAAATAAAGCTGTCGTGACATCAAACCCCCTCATGGAAGAAGAATGCCGTTGTGTTTACAACTTATAAAGATCAACTAAACGCTGGATCTCCAAAAGTATGTGAATATCTGCGGCATAGATTCTTTAAAATACATCCAAGAGCTTTACTCGCCGGTCTGTTATAGTAGAGACATCAACATTACATTTTCACACCCCTAAACATAATGGTTAACAAAACGAACTGTGATTGGATGCCAGACAGCCTCTTGGTCGGCCCTTGGCCAATGGAAACTGTTATGAAGTCCAGACCTTTTGCCGTCAGTCTAAAGATCTGGCTACACAAGACTACACTAAACCCAAGAGAGTAGGCAAGTAAGAGATAAAAACACATTTGCTGAAGAAACCATGCCATTTTAGCTTCCTTCTTTGAGATTTTGAGCTCTTTTAAATCGAGTGGCGTGTCTTGTGTTTCATGGGCTTTACCTGAGTGCTCTGTTTCTTCAGTGCTGTACCAAGTGAGTTACCAAGCAAATATACTTCTTTAGAAAAGGCATACATATGAAGCTGGTTATGATTCA
Source organism: Gobiocypris rarus (assembly GCA_023029165.1). Classification (NCBI taxonomy): domain Eukaryota; kingdom Metazoa; phylum Chordata; class Actinopteri; order Cypriniformes; family Gobionidae; genus Gobiocypris; species Gobiocypris rarus. The sequence goes on from CM040918.1 coordinate 5,491,443, forward strand.
AATGTCAAAATGTATTTGTTTACAAATCATGCCCTACAGGGCTTGGCATTAACTTTACACACCAGCCACTTTGGCTAGTGGTTTTCAAAAGTTACTAGCCACTCAGCATTTTCACTGGCCATAATATTTATGGGGAAAAACTGCCATATAAATATTATAATATTATCTCAGCAGGTATATTAGGCTGCCGTCACTTTAATTCACTTAAAAAACATAACTGACCGTTTTCACATTAATACTCACCAAAACCAGCATTTTGACATTATTTTGTGTATTTGACTGTTTAAATGCAATAAGCAGTGAAAAAGAACTCAGTTTAGTCCTGAGAGGGGACTTTATGTGAGCGCACTTTGGGTGAGAGCACAAAATATGCGGGAATGAGTAAAATGATGTGCAATCCCGAGCCAAGGTTTAAGCCCTGTAACACCAACAATATTAATTCAGAGCAAATGAAACAAGTGAGTGAGAGGAGGCGGGTTTGTGACTCGCTGTCGGAGAGACGTGTTTCAGATATTTCAGAGTCGATATGTATCAAAAAATCTCTTTTTTTGACAACACTACACTGCACACTACTCTTGAAAAATGTATATATTATATATAAAATTTAACCCACCAGAGTGGCTGGTAGGAGTGAGTGCGTTACACGCCACTTCTGAAATACACCCGTGTTTGGCAGGTTGGCGGGTGTTCATCTCAAGCCCTGATGCTTTATGATAAAAGTGTTTTTAGGCCATAACATAGTATTGTGCAAGGAACTGCTAGAAAAGAAGTCTTTATTAATACACAATCTGCCCCTTTATTCATAATTTATGTGAAAAGTAATAAAAGTCATTGGCATTTTATTGCCTCTAATGTTCATTTCAGTTGGAAACTGCATTTAGCTAGTACATTGTAAATTGTAGATAAAGGCACATTTTCCCAAAATAAATATTATTCATTCAAAATCACACAGCTTTCTGTTTATCCCCAGGTTTACATTATGTTTTGAATATCAGATGTGCTATGTCTACTGCATCTATGCTACACTAAAGCCTTGCACCAACAGATGAAATACAGCATCCATTGTCATTCTCCTGACTTGCGTAATCACAAATGTCCACGGGATGGTCTGCACATTTCTTTTTCTACCAGGTGCTTATATTGTCATTTTAATCAAGAGAGTGAAGGTCAGAAACTTCAGCACATCTTCCCTGAATTTCAATATCTGTCTGCTGTTGATTGGGGTTAAAAATAGAAGCCATTACGCACACCTGACACAGGGGGAAATTGAATTCTGTCACTAACTCTCCACAGCCAACATGGTTGAACCTTGATGGATCCAGTCTGTTGCCATGATGCCACTAAGAGTGTTCTGACAATTCAATCCTTGGTTTCATCCAAGGAGGTCGTAAAATCTGCGTTAAAGAACCCTGTTGCTCTTGAAACTGGGAAATAACAGTCGCTGAGAGAGCCTCAGAGATGTACACGACAAATGGCGGAGCATCTGTCTATGGCTGTGTGCATGTAAACAGTTGCAAACAGTCTCTAATTACTGATGTGAGTGAGTAATTCATTAAAGAGACTCTCAGAGCACTGTTTCCTTCACAGTTCATTTCATCTAAAGTTGACTGAAACACCGCATGGGCTGAGATCCGTGTCTTTAAACTTTTTGAAAAGATTTTATTCTGGCACTGTTATGGAAGCTTGTTTCTGCCATGGAATAAAACAATTTAAAATATAATTGTGACTTTATAATCACAGTTTTGACATTTTTTCCCCCTCACAATTGCAAGTTTATATCACGCAATTATGACTTTATAACTTGCAAATACGAGTTTATATCATGCAATTCAGTAGCCAGCCGAACTTAGCCTCGCTTGATCCGTTGTGGAGCAACTATGCTCGAACCAGAGCTGTTCGGACCAATCAAATTGTCAGGGCGGGATTTATACGATGATGAACAGATGATCAACAGTAAAGTAATCATACACGTAACCAAAGAATGCTTGGGTTGAATTTGTTGGCCCCACTTTATATTAGGTGACCTTAACTACTATGTACTTACATAAAAAAATAAGTACAATGTACTTACTGTGTTCATATTGTGTTGCAAAACACCTTTGCTGATATTGAGGTGGGATACGGGTAGGGTTAGGGACAGGTGTGGTGGGATACGGGTAAGTTTAAGGGTAGGGTTAGGTGTAAGGGAACTGTCAACTGTGTAATTACAAATGTAACTACAGAAATTAATTACAGATGTAATTACATGCAGGTATTTTTTAAAATGTAAGTACAATGTAAAAACATGTATGTACACAATAAGTGCAATGTATCAAATGATTAATTAAAATGTTAGTACATAGTAGTTAAGGACACCTAATATAAAGTGGGTCCAATTTGTTTACTAAGCGGAGAACTTGTTTGTAAATGCATTCACCATCACTATTTCTCTCAAAAATGACGATAGTGTTGGTAAGTACTCCGTGTATCCATAAATTCTTTTTTACAACACCGGCAAAGATCTTTTACACTCATCTTCCTCTTCCTCTACTTCTCCCAGCGTGCATGCAGTTGAGTTCTGTTGACTATGCGTCGCTCCGTTGCTCTGATTGGTTGTAGGTCTATCCAATTGAGTGCTGAGGCATTCTCTTTCCTGGTTCGGTTGAAACACGCCTCATAATCACAGCACAATGGAGCAATATCAGACTAGAGTCTTGAGTATGACGACGTCAGGCTAGCAATTCAGAGAAAAAAGCATTTTTATTTACGCATCTCGCAACTTTCTTTTTTTCCCCCTCACAATTGCGAGCTTATATCTTGCAATGCTTACTTTTTTTTCTCAGATTTAACATTCTTGGTGTATTCTTGGTGGGCCTTTAGAGTCGCAGATTTATAAGTCCTTCATTTATACAATGATTCAGATCATGGGAAGAGGTGCGAAGAAAAAAACAGATTTTTTTTTTTACCTTTGCTTGTGACTGAGCTCCAGGATCCTCTGCACATCCTTCTTGGGCACGGCATCATCATTCTTAAAAGACTGTGGAGAAAGAACAGAAAAGTTGTGATGTATGCTTAATGTTATTGTATAGTATGTGAGTCTTTGAGCTGTTTATTTTGGGATTTGCAGATGATGCTGACACTGTCAGATTTGTTCATCATTAAAGACAACCTCCTATATGCTGATTTTTCCAGTAAGCCTGGGAAACCCAGTAAACAGAGCTTTACCAATTTGAGAGATGATGCTTTGGTGGGGCAGTTCCAAAGCATCTGTTTCCCTCCTCAGAGAAACATCAGCGAGATCAGAGGGAGGAAATCTGACTAATTCTCATTATAGCCTCATTTCCATTTTCTTCAATCAGCATACACCATGAATAATGGAATGCAAAACCTTGAAAGAAAAGGATATGAAACATTGCGCATTCAGATCATTTCTAGTATTGTGCACTGACAAAGTCTGATGTTTATGATCATTAATACTTTTTCACTAAAATATGTAAAAATGTTCCACTGTCAAAGAAAAGTAATGGGATGTGATGGTAGTAAAACATTACATGTACTCTAGATGACTTAAGTTAACGCCATTTATTATATTATTAAATGTATAAATGTCACAAGGAAAGAAAGATGAACAATTACTATTATTTTTAGTATAGTTCTTTCCACTGTACTATAGCCAGATTTTTTTTTCTTTCTTAATGTGAAAAAGGCAAGAATTTCACATGAGTAGGAGACGGTTAAACAACTACTTGCCTAAAAAGTCCTAAAATTATCTTCAGTGACACAATAACAGTAGTATTTGTAAAATTAGAGTGGGTTTGCTCCTCCTCCATTGACACACACTGTGAGAAATGCTGCCAGATACAAACACACACAGACGCACAGACGGACAGATCATTTCTAGTCCCTGACAGCAAATAAATAGCAGTTAAAAAAAAAGATGCAATCATTGATAAAGTTAACTGACATCTTCTAGAAATACAATTACATTAATGAGTCAGTTCCAACAGTGATCATGGGGCAGCAGCAATGAAAACAACAACACTGCTTGACTTTCTTTGGCGTTAAACGTATTGGTCATCAGTATTGCTGTCGCCCCACTCGGACTCCTCTGTGTTTCCAGACTGTAACAGCAGCAAAGCTTTGTCAGGGGAAGACCATCTGTGCAGCTGTTGAGTTGTATTGAGATTGGCATCGCAGTGTCTATGCAGGCCAAGCTGGCAGGAATGTGCCGGCACAAACACACAAACCCCTGCCAAGACTACAGGCTCCATCAGGCAAAGTTTAATGATGATGAGCAGCACTCTGGGGAGATCTCATTATAAAAATAAACAGTATGGACAGTAAATCTGCTCAACAAAAAGGTTAATTGGTCACATATACATAATTGATCACACTAAAAAGGTCATAGTTGATCATGGTTTTACAAATCCACTGGAGATCTCGGACTTAACCTCCAGGGATCTAGCAGCTTGGCACAGGGCCAGGGATTCTGCAGCTGCTGTCCAGCAGTCGAGCCCCTGAGGTTCTGCTACTCCTGCATACCCAACAAACACCACATAACATCCTAAAACAACCATTAAACTTATACTCGCCCATTACTATACATTCAGGAATCGCAGGAAAGAGTGACCCACTGAATTTTACAATGAACAGATCTTACAGAAACACAACTGCATCAAAATCATGTTGACCCATTTCAGTGACAGACATATTTCTCAATATAAAAAAAGCTCTTTCAAACTATTTCTGTCAGTTTTATTTACGCCGCTATTGTCCTTATCCATTAACGCTCCAAGCACTTCAGCAGAACAATAAATCGCTCTATGAATTAGATTGAATGCATTTGGAGCGTATGTTTTTTCTCAGGCACCAGTGCCCGGTTGACTGCCACTGGACAAGGCAATCAAGTATTTGATTGACTGGCTCAGATGCCTGGAATAATGCATTCTCTTTGTGGCTAATCTGTCTCCATATGTGCCAGCGCTGCTTTACATGTCCACTTGCCAGGTTTAGTAATGCAGCTTAGTTTTTTAATAGCTGCTTGGTGACTAACTATTGGTTGTATTTTGCAGTCATTTAAATATTACTATGTGTTTTGCATATTGGTTTAGTGGTTTCTTGTGTCCTGTTCACAGAACAAAATCCATCAAATAATTATGCTCAAGGATTTTGGAGTTTGTTCATGCAATAGTATGTAATAGTGTGCTTTCATTTGCAATTGTTAGTTCAGCCAGTAAGTTTGCCCATCTACTAACAAACAGTGCAATGTACAAGAAACAAGCCTTATTTGTATCTTGTGAATATTTGATAACAACTGCTCATTTCATGCTTAAAGGGACAGAAAATATGCTTTGACCAAACCAAAGTGTTACCAAACTTCCACTGCATGGCACAAAAAAATATTTTGTGAGCCACAGAAAAAAGTTTGGAACGACATGAGGGTGAGTACATGAAGAATTTTCATTTTTTTAGATGAACTATGCCTTTAAAATTGAGGCTGATATCTTTTTTGAGACACAAATACAACAAAGTCATTAAAAAAAAACATTCATGTTTCCTCAAATATGACTGAAAAAATAAATGTTGCAGTTTTGTTAAAATGATTTGTGAGTTCCCAGCATGCATTTCAGCAATACATGATACAGTTATTCTATGTGATTGGTAGGGTGACCATCCGTCCCGCTTTGTGTTGTACCGCACAGCATTTTCATCCCTTGTCCTGCATGTCGCATATTGAGAAAATGTCCCGCATTTTCATCAGTCTGTTGGTTTTTAATTATTTATTCTATTTGCGGCGTAGTTTTTCACCTATATTTAACAGTCCTTCGTCAGAAGTAACATCCCGCCTTACACAAACACAACAGCCGTTTATTAAATCCTATCCAATGGTTGAACAGAAAGGAGTAAACACGGTCACTAGTAGGTCTGACGGCTGTCAATCATAATGTGAAGCAGTGATTCGTTCCATGAGTTCCGTCAGAAGACATTTAAATGACGTGTGAAATAAAGACATTATGTTATATTGTGATGTAATGGTGTTTTCTGGAAGGGACTAAAAACCTGAAAGGCAGAATACAAATGTTTAAGTTATATAGACATTATATAAGAGTTTCAGGTTATGTTTTAGTGTTGGTAGCATGTCCCACATTGTTTGATGGTGGTCCCCTATTAAGTGTATTGGATATATCTGTTTTTTTCTTCTCCAAAATGTTATATTTTAAAACAATCATGAAATATAAATGACCATTATTACATTCATAAATTAATATTATCTACAATAATAAACGCAGAATTTTTTTTCATACTTAATGCATTAATGCAATGTTAACTATTGAATCTTTTACCCTTTTACCTACTAGAAACCATAGAAAATACGGTATGTTTTTCAACTAAATGGTTATGTTCTTTATGTTTTAACCCTGTGCAAAGTCAGAAATATTCACAATTTTTTATACACATAAAAAATGTGTAAAAAACATAAAAGAGACAAACCTCTGGCCTAAATAATTCAATATTAACTCTTTAAATATAAACTGAATATGGGCTAAAGTGAAAATGTCAACAGAACATAAAATGCAAAGTAGAATAAGATCTGAGTAGAAGCTCGTGCAAAACCTTACGAGAAGCCACAAAGAGTTTGGAAATTAAATGAGACACCTCTTTCACTTGAAGAAAAAAAATAAAAAATCTTCCTCCAAGAATTAAATCAGGTAACAACGATGCTCTAATATGGATTATTTACATATTCATAGGAACACAAATCACTTTAAGTTTCCCATCATCACACTGTGGATGCAGGAGAGTTTTACCTGCAGGTTCCCCTTGATGCTGTCCAGCTCCTTTGATGTTTTGGAGAGTTGTCGTAAAATTCCTGTCCTCTCTGTGAAAACCTCTTTCAGCTTCTTCTCCAGCCCCTCATAGCTACAGGAAGAGAAAAGAAATAGAAAGATGACTTCTTTAAATCTATGGCATGCCTGGCAAATTCATTCTGCACGGCAGGTTACAGCAGCCTGAAGGATTTGAAGCCATTGTGAGTGGATGATGAACTCAAGAAAACATCATGAAAATCCTGAAAAAGAACTTGTGACCTCGTCTCAAAGTCACGTCAGAGTCCGTTTCAGGATTTCTTGACGTCTAAGGCAGCAGACAGAGAAAAATATTCAAATATTTAATGTTTTAAAAGCCTCTCGGTGACACTAATTTGTTAACATTAGTTAATACATTAACTAATGATGAGTAATATATTTTTTACAGCAATTATTAAAGGTGCAGTATGTAATATTGACAGCTAGTGGTGGAGAGAGAGTTGGAGAGAGTTGTTTCTTCGCCTCCTCGTTCTCGACGCCATGCGGGTTGCCAGATTGAGGACAGGCAACAGGAGAGAGCGCAATGGGAAGTCAAGGACACTTACACACTGTAAGCTGATGAGTTAACTTATTCGCATTTTAAAATGCTCCCATTCACAGAGACATTTAGATGGATGCCGAGGATTTTTAGATAGAATAGAATCTGCGATCTCTAACCCAGTTTGTTCGCTAGCTTCCATGGCTGCAGTACGCTGTGTTTTCCATCAACTGGCAACGCGGAGTGTCGAAATACTATTGGGTAAACTGGCAGTGGGCGGGATCACAGACCAAAACAAAAACAGACATTCTGACACAGAACGCACATTTTAAAGAAGAGTATCTGGCTGTAGCATTGTTTTTCAGAGAAACGAGTATGTGAACTTAAATATCTGCAAAAATATGATGGTATTTTTATGCTTAAGTATGGTCAAAAAATTACATACAGCACCTTTAACCTTTGTTAATGTTAGTTAATAGAACATGCATGTTCATGTTAGTTCACAGCGCATTTACTAATGTTAACAGATACAACTTTTGATTTTAATAATGTACAGTATTAGCAATGTTGAAACTAACATTAACTAAGATTAATAAATGCTGTAGAAGTATTGTTCATTGTTATACACATTTTCTCTGGATACTTTGATGAATAGAAAGTTTAAAAGAACACCATTTAGCCTACTAACAGATTTTTTTGTGACATTATAAATGTCTTTACTGTCATTTGTTTCAATTTAATGTGTCCTTGCTGAATAAAGGTCTGAATTTCTTAAAAAAAAAAAAAGGTAACACTTTAGTATGGGGAACATGTATTCACTACTAACTACAACTTTTGCCTCAAACTTCTAATTTACTGCTTAATATTAGCTAGTAAGGTAGATTTTGTAGCGTTTAAGTTTAGGCATTGGGTAGATTAAGGGATGTAGAATATGATCATGCAGAATAATGCATTAATATGTGCTTTATAAGTACTAATAAACAGCCAATATCCTAGTAATACGCATGTTAATAAGCAACTGGTTAAAAGCGAGAACTGAACCCTAAACTAAAGTGTTACCGTACTTTGAATGGTAGTGTACATAAAATGCAATTGAATTACATTAAAAATGACCATATTTACCAGCAGGGGCCATTGCTAACCAGTCAAACCTTAAGCTGCATCTGCTAAGCTACAAAACATCCAGCCTCACCCACATAAATACACACATATACATATTTATACCGTACTTGTCAAAATTTCAACACTTTGCCAACCCAAAAAGGCAGACAGCTGTGCATAGCACAAAAAATAAATAAATAAAAATAATGTGCCGTGATTCTCTTTTGTCATCGTCCCAAATACAAATCATAAATAAGTTATGTAGAGTACAGTCAAATGCTTTCAACAAAGGGCTCTTTGCCAAAGCATCCTGTGCTGCTATAGGTGAACCTGTATGTCAGGGAAACCAAAGCACAGTCATACTAATCTCCATGATAGGAAAGCAACACCTGTGAAATAAATAAATCATGCTGGAAGGCACCGTGCCTATAAAACTCCCACAGTGTGATGTCTGTGAAACTGATCACGAGTGTGGGCTGGAAGAGACAGATAGAGATAAAAAAAAAAAAGATATTGTGCTCTCTCCACTAGATTTCAATGGAGTTGGGCTCTTCTGGGGCAGATCAATGAGAGGTCAATACTAGAGTCTGGCTTAAGCAAGGGGTCAAGGTTTTGCTGGTTAGTGTGACCCAGATAGCCCCTGCTGGTAAATGATGCAACTACAATATCTGGCAGCAAGAAGCATCTTTCTCTTCATTGATGGCTATTCTGCCAAAGCTGTGTATATATGGAATTTATCCGTGCTCATCATTTTTATTATTTAAAAATCCATGTGCCCTCATAATCTTTAATTATAATAATGTCCCTTCCCTCTTGCCATGAGGGCGGGGCAACCTGTCACTCACATTAGATCAACCAATAGCGAACCACAACCAGCCAAAGATAATAACACAGAGATGGAACTGCATGCTTTGCTGACTTTGCGTTTCTTTTTAGCAGCCGTTAAGCATAGTACATATAAATCAATAGTAAAAGATATTAACTTTAAAAGTTATATAAAATAACACACCACAGGTAAAATTATAATCAAGTATGTGTGCTTTAGTATGTTAGTCGACATAATTAAAAGTGTAGTTATTTTTTTCTTTCTTATTAAAACAATGATTTAAAATTGACATTACAAAGTGCACATTTTAAAAGTGTACTTACAGTTTTTACAATCACTAGGACAATACTTTCTTAATACTTCGGTACATTTTCTCACAACTCTTCACACAGCTCTCCTAACCTACTTTCAGCTTGGCACAGCTGGTCATTTTGCATTCACAATGCACAAAACTCTTCAAACATGTCTCAAATCAACTCATTCTTACATAACAGGAGCAAAGGATGTGACCCAAAAAAACATACTTTGGCACATGCAATAAAACATGTCTACCTTACAGTACGAATGTATGCCCAAGTTTCCCCTTTTTTATAGATGGTAATACAATAGAAACACCTGTGTAGGGTGTTTAGCTAAATCTTTTTTGCATTTAACTTTTTTTTTCTGAATTTATTTTAATATGATGTTACTGTAGAAATTCCCTATTCAGTTTTGCATTATGTTAGGTTTTGAAGTTAAGTTTAATAGTTTTGAAAAGAAATTGGCTTGTTGATTTGAGAGCAAAGTGAGAGAAGAATTTATGTATTTTGAATTGCACTGAATGCATTTTATGCCAAAGCAGTGATAAATGATCTACATAAGCTGTGTTTCCATCCAAAGTTGCATTGAAATTATGCGCAAAACTGAATTTTCACATAAAACATTCGCGAATAAAGCAGTGTTTCCATCCCATGTGTTCAAGAGAACAAAATCATCACTTCCTGGGATAATGGTGCAAAAATATCTGTATTAACTTTGCTGCAATCAGGGAAGAAACTTTTTTTCCTTCATCATAAACGACTTCTGCCTCAGAGTGCAGATGAAACGCAATAAATGCCGTCATGTTATCTTGCGTTCGGATGCTGGTGTTTGTGAACTCAATCATGTGAGATGCTTCTGAAGGGAATTAAACCAAATCATTCTGATGACAGATTTTAGCTCAGGAATTTCAGAATGATCAAACCAACATTTGAAATGCGATGCGATTGGTCCACTGGTTAGTCAAGTTATCCAATCACATCCACTGTATAGGCAAAGTTCATGAGTTGTGTGCTGCGCATCAAGGGATTCAGTAAACATGTTTCCATCATACTTATAGCGCACGACTCAATTGAGTGCATAAGTATTTTTAGCACATTTGTAGAATTTATGTGCATCTTGCCGTTTCCATACAGCTGTTTTTTATGTGATATCTCAAAATGGCTATGGACTGCTGTTGTGTTACACTGTGTGAAGAGTTTGTCTGTGTGATAAGAAACATTCATGAAAGTGTCTCTCTAGGTTTTTCCCCTATACTATCATATTTGGGGTCTAATGCTATTTCATGCATTCTGACTTATTTACACTGATCAAGAGTTGGATTATCATGCTAAAATGATAATAACACACACACACACACCACCCAGAGCGAGAGCGAGAGCGAGGGCACAGCCATCAATGAGCTTCCTTTGGGTTACGGAAACAGATGTCTGTGTTTTGTTGGCAATCGGCGTACAAGTGCATATAATGTAAACAACACGAACGTATAGTGAATCGAAAGTTATCCAGTGATAATGCTTTGATGTATTGTGTGTATGTGTGTGCTTGTGACTCTTAAGCTGCGCCCACTGCACGCCTCCACGAGCTCGCTGTTTTCTGAAAAATCAGTACAGCGTATCTGTCTTTTATAAATATGATAGAACTAAAGACTCTTTGGAGATATGAAGGATGCAATACTACTCACTCAAGATTAACATGAGACTGGCAGAAACTGTGTGCTATGTACCATTTAAGCAATTTTACATCTATTTTTTAAATATTTTTTTTTACAGATTTGATGACAATTAAGTGAACTTCTTTTACAAGGGTAAATTCACTAGCAGCATTTAAAAGGGGCAAAGAAGATTGAAGTTTTTACAAATCACACGCTCCCTGTGTCAGCTGCCATTAGATGACCGGGAAAGCTAACGGATAACTTTGTCCCAATATTATCGACCTCCTTTGCCTCATGACATGAACAGCTTCATCGTCACAATGACACAGATAACCACAGAGTCAGGAATATGAGGAATAAATTGGTCATTACTATCACGGGTTGATAATTATGCTGTGACCTCTTTTGACACAGCTGTTTTGGCAGGCTCTCATACGAGAGAGCACAGAAAGTGTTCTAATGAGAATCAGCCTGTCAGACAAACAGACTTATCGCACTCTGCACTCTACAGCTCCTCATCGCCAGCGATCGCATAATTCTGATTAAAGCCACACCATGTGAAGGCTGACGATAAACCACAATCCTTCTTGAAGAAAAGGTGGTTAGCTGTAAGGATCTGCCAGAAACAATCTGCACACATGAATGGTGATGCTGTCCGGAAAACTGATTGTTCAGGATGAAGGGAGCTTTGAATAACAGCACACGACAGGCAGAGAAACAACCATACACACACGCAGCCTCATTAGACAGAACCTCCCTACCCACCCAGAACGTTTCTGTGTTCGACTTTGAATTATATGAAACTGATCTTCCTCTGTAATGAAGAAGTGCTGAGCCCTGGTCATTAAAGTGGAAAGTGCTGAGTTTCACAAGTCCAGCACACAAACTACTGCTACAGCTGAGTATGGATGTGTAGGCCTTTGCTGAGGTAAAGATCAGATGGAGTGCGACTGGGCTTTAGCCAACAAGGCAGGACCCATCGCTCCTCATCTTCCATTAGTCACTATCGGACTGAACGTTTCCTGTAAAGCTAAAGAATTTACAATGCAATTTTATGTGCTTTCAGAATGATATAATCCCATAAAGAAATCGTAGCACCCTGAATATTAGAGGCATTGTACGAATTGTATTTACAGAGAGATTCCAGGCTAGAAATATATAAAATTATTACAAATATGTTAAATGATTTATATTGCATAGTTGTGCTTTGAGTCAATTGTTTTAATTGTGATGCAACGCAATGAAACATGGCAAATTGTGCAGACAGATTTTTTTGCCATTTGGCTGTCATACGAACACAAAAACATGAGAGAACCAGATAAATATTAATGTTTGATTATAATGTAGTCAATGTATGTTTTTTCCTGAGCTTTTCATTTTTCTATGCATTTTATTTTTCATAGAAAAATGAAACCTGTAGTTTATCCATTTTTTGCCAAATAATTGTGTCAGATAATTGTGTATTTTCCTCATATTTTGATGGTTAAATCGAACTTGCAGAGTCATTAAAAACTAATTTTGGCTATTAATGTGTGTTTTAAATGAATCAGTTTAAAAATGTCTCTAGCATTTAAAACTTGTAACCATGAATATATTCATACATTCAATCCCAAATTATTGCAGAATAAGCATGAGCAAGTCTGGAAAAAAAAACATTAGTGTAGCCGCAGGAAGAGAAAAAAAAAGCAGCACTGTTAGAATTATTTTCTTACATGCTGATCCATATTTCCATATTAAATGCAGAGAGTAAGACTAGTCATATATATATATATACCAACATTTCCCTCGATGGATTCTTAAACACCTCTAATTGGCCATTGCGTTCACACGCTCACTATATATGTCTATGATTGGCTACACACTTCTAAAACAAGTTATAAATAGACATCTTTGACGCTCTTCACCGAGCGCTTACACAGATACACACGGGAGCGTTTGAACACAGGTGTCTATCAGCGGATCCCTAACATGTTTCTGAAGTGTAGCCAATCACAGACATTTATGTTGAGCACGTGAACACATTGGCAAATCGCTCAAAATTTGCAAGTCACATTACAATTTCAGTAACGACTTAGCATCGAAGTCGGTACTTTTGACAACACTAATGTAGACTAGACAAAAAGACGAGCTGTCACACTCAATTTCACAAACAATATATATACACATATAGTACCTAACCTTTAAGTTTATGCAGTTTATTTATAGCTGTTACTTACAAATACAACAGAGAATAAATGACTTCTGCGCTGCATTTTTAAATACTTTAGTTGCTGCGCTCAAACAGAGACGAATGCATCCTGCAGCTGCTGAGCATTATGACCAAACATCTGCCACTAAACATCCTGTTCGGCTGTGTCCTCTATATATTTTCTGCATGCTTTGAAATTCTTGGTTATGTCAATTTTGCATTAAATATGAATGAGAACAAAAAGGAAGAGAAAAGAGAGATAAAAAGGAAGCACTAAATGAAAAATTGTTGGGGAAAGCAGCATCACTCCTGTTAAACGAGCTGCAGTGCTGTGTGCAGGGATGTCAGTGTCTTTTGTATGCAAACCGTTTGCTTGAATAACAAGTCCTTATGCGCTGTCATTCTTTGAGCCAGATAAATGTGACCGCAAGCAATTGGCAGCAATCACTGTGGCCATAGACAAATACTGTAAAGGTACAGTAATAATGGAAATAAAAATGGCAAATGTCCATCTAAATTCCTCCCTTTCTAGCCTATTCATCTGCATAAAACCCTTCCACGGTCGCAGATTGCAAATAAATATGCAACAGCTCGTACAAATGCATGCACAAAGAAAGAATTCAATGGCACAGGGAGGAAATAAACAGAAAAAGCACTTCAGCCCTAGCTGTTAACATGCTTTTCACAAGCACAATAGAGTTTATATTAGTCCACTGAATGACCATAGCGTGCAAAGCCAAACTTGCATGTGAATATATTTGAGTAGAAACACATGAAATGAGTTTGATAAGTTTAGACTGCACTTATAGAGAAGCAACATGCCAGAAAGATTTGAAAAACATGGTTGCCCAGCATCATTAGTGCAGATAAAGCTAAAATTAGGGCACTTGTCATACTGTGCACATCTAATCTGTCTCTATGAGACTGAGTTTAAAGGGGGCGTGAAATATCCGATTCATGTTTGCTTCCCGTTTGCAGTTGTAATGAAATGCTCATCTACAATTCTACGACACAATAAGCATGCTAACATCTGGAAACAACCTGCGGCCAGTGCACTCTTTTCTGTGTCTGTTTTGGTATTCAGATCACCGTCGTTCTGCTTTGCTGGAAATGGCTTGAGTTTGAGCTTTAGGGTTGACTCATAATTGCCGGATATCTCATTAATAATTTGTCCCAGGCGTAATCTTGAAATTGAAATATAATCCATAATGCATTATTGAGCATTGCAGGCATGTATACGTGACTAGATATGTACCATCTATACCCTGCATGTCCTATTAAATCCTGTTTAAAATAACAAATAAATTGAGGTATTTCTGGGAGGTACAGGGATTGTTTGCCATAAATATGTTTTGACTCAATTTCCAACTCTAGACATGTGATATGATTCTCTCCAGCTGCTCTCTTGTCTGGTAGGTTGTTAAGCTGTTTAATAATGCCCAGCTGGAGGTGTATTACCCCAGTATTACAGCCAGACTGGTAGTGTTGTCACAATAATTTTTGGGGATTTTTACCTGGAATACATTTTGTACCTCTGCAAACTACTAAATATATGGCAGAATACATGCAGTGAGTCAGTAAGCTGGTGTATCCTAATGCAATAAATTATGCCCTTGACAAGCACTCTGAGACTATATTTTACATTGTCTAATACTGTTATTTTTGTTTGCCTCATAGGATTAGGGTGGACATATACATGTAGATGATAAAGAGCCTGATACGTAGTGTGCTTCAATGAGTTTGGAAAGGCTGCACTTGAAACACAAATGTCATTAAACCTACAGTTAGAATCAAAGATGAAATTAAAGCCTATTATTGTGGTACAAAGCAGTCATTTAAATTGTCAGTTTAGGCCATGTCACATGAGCAGGAGAGCTGTGGCTCCAAATATATCCAACTGTAATCAGCAATGCTAATACTGTTGAATATATACACCAGTTGAACAAACAAGAAGTTAATATTAAGTGAATTACACAAAATTGCTGTTACTATGTTCAGACTGCAGGTAAATGTGGCCCAAATCTGATTATTTTGCTCATGTGACTCGGTGATCGTTTTTCTCATGACAGTGTGAAGGGCACAAACCACATGGAATCTGATCTTTTCAATTACGATATGTGCCACTTCCATATGTGGTCCTAAATCTGATACAGGTCAGATGTTTTGCACTGTGAACTCTGTCTGAACAGTCGTATCAGGATTCATGCGATTTTAACATCACTCTAGAGCAACATTCGTCACAATTCTGCGCTCATGAGAGTCACTTCAATGATTTTACACACCCGAAGTTATCAAGACAGTTGTGAAAGGTCAGTGAAGGACAGTGATGTGTCAGAGCTCATATTACAGTAACAGCTCTATACACAAGCAAAACATGAGAGCTCGAATGATAAATGTTTAAAAACTCTGCTCTCTTTTTTCACAGCCTCATCTTTGCCTGTGTATAAAATCACTGGCTTCCACAGCAGATCACACTATAAATCAACTCGCAATCTTACTTTAATGTCTTTGTGTTTACTTCCGTATGACAGTGTGCTGCGTGACGTCTTTTAATCGTTCTTTTGCGCATGTGGGTCAGTTCAGGAGTCATGATCTGTTCACACTGAAATCTGATATTGGCCAAAAATGAACAGATATACAAAAAGTGCAGTGTGAACATAGTGAAGTTTTCAATCTGCCAACAACTGTTCTAAAGGAAGTAAAAAAAAGTAGAATCAAATGCTTTGAGTCTCCGAGCCACACATAGTTGTTGCAGTTAATCCCTGAATGAATGAATGAGTGAACAATTCAATGACTCACTCATAAAGACAGTCCCTGAGTTCAAATATGCATACTTCCTTACTATATAGTAGGCAATGTATAGTTTGTTCCTTAATAATGAAATCAGTTAAGTAAATGATTCACTGAATCACTGAATTAGTTTCTGGGTGTTATCCAGGTCTGAGGTTTGAGTAAAAGACTGAAGGATATCACTACAGGAATATTGAATTTTTGTAATATGCAGAAAGAGTCATTGAAAAACTCCACCACTAAAGGCCCATTCACACCAAGAATGATAAATGGGAGCTCTAGCGAAGTTCTCAAATGTCACGTCATTCATTAATTATCTATCTAGCCAATCATTATTCGTCATCTGTAGTATATAAATCCTGTTCCCACCCATTGCCACGCTCGCAGATACTGATGCAAACGTTCACCCACATCCTCCCCACCACCATCCGGTCAGTCCCTGTCCATACATCAGGAGAGGGGGTAGGCTCTGCTCCTGCCTTCATCTTCAGGCAGGAACTGCAAGCATCCGCTACCCTCCGGATTCGGACTATGGATGGGGCCTACGCCAAAGAACTTTATCATTTCATCTACTCATACTCATTGTACACAAACTGTAAATCAATCGTATTCAAATGTTATTCTCGCCTCCTGAGTCTTTCGGGCCGAACTAACGATAACTATATTAGTGTCCACCCGAACTAGGGTTGCAAAGTTTCCACAAAGTTTCCAGGATTTTGGGGAAATTTCCAGCCTCTTTGCAACCCCAACAGCAACACATGATAATGTTCTGTTTATTATAAGCGCATGATGTGTTTAAACGCTTCAGCTCTTTAAAGCAGGTTGGATTCTGATCGACTGTTAAGGTTATCATTCATCAGCTGGAAAAAATCCTTCAAAAAATGAGTCCAATGATATTGTTCGCCTCTGTTGTTGTCATTGTAGCTGTGGTGTGGATTTTCCCATTCTCTAAGAATTAGAATGAAACATTACAGTTACCATTCTTTGTGTGAACGAGCTTAATGCACAGACTTGTATTGAAATACATAATGCACATTAATAATGTAAAATATTAGCTATAGTGAGAAGAGATTTTATACTATCAGTAATCTTGCTAAGTAGCAATAGTTTATGTTTTATCACAGACCTGTTCACCCATACAGAATTTTGTGCTTTGCGTGTATTAACAGATTGCAAATAATCTTCTTATCAGGATTATAATTAGCTTTAAATCTGTCATGTAAGTAAATACAAGATTTAAATAACCTGATGCTCTGAAAAATGCTATTTCATTGGAAGAAAAAAGGCCCTGGAATACTAGGTTCACAATTCAAAGGTGTTTGAAGCAGTGATCAATCAGCAAAAAGCAAAAAAAAAGAATGAGTGATGCTTGGAAATTGTCCAGCCCCATACAGAGCCAAAAGCAGTTCAGCATGCAATGCTGCAATTTCATCCTACAAATCACAACTCAATATGCCATACTGACCAGACTTGACAGATTGCTCCACTAACATCATAGAGGAAAAAGTCACAGGAGCACAAATCACAACTTGTGATGTTTGACTTCCTAGAAAATCTGCATTTGGATTTAATTTAAATTCATTTCAAGTACGATTGCCTTCATCGCGACACTTGAGACACAGTTACAGTACTAAACTGACTAAAATCGTAACCTTGTTAGGCAAGAGGAACTATCCCTGGTTAATTCATTGGGTACGCATTTTAATTATGTCGCATAGATTACCAATATGTTGAGAAGAGTCTTTGTTTCATTCCAAAGGGCAGTGAAACATTAAAAATCAATCTCTTTCTATTACCCTCAGATACCTGTATTGACTGGCTCACAGCGTCTCAGCGTTCTCACATATGAGAAAAGACAGCAATCTGACAGAGCCTGCAAAGACAAAAGAATGACCTTTTGGGTTTAGTGTGAGGAAGGGTAAAGTGTCGCTGTGGGATGGTTCAGGGCCTCTGTGCTCCAAAGGCAATTTTCAAAAGCTCGGGACACATGTGTACACACTTTCTCCAGTGAAGCGTTTAGAAGCGCTGCCCTGGTTCAATGATCCTTCTTGGAAATTTAATTTGATTTTCTTTTTTGCCATTTTGTGTTATTAAAGACGACGGGGAAAAAAACTTTAACTATCAGGTGACAAATGAACCTGTACATAACCGAATCCGCTCTTGAAATGTCAAGGCTTTTTGTGTATGTGTGTGTGTGTGTGTGTGTGTGTGTGTGTGTGTGTGTGTGTGTGTGTGTGTGTGTGTGTCCTTGTTTATATTCCATTGTGGGGACCAAATGTCCCCATAAGGATAGTAAAACCAGCCAGCGGTCCTCAGAATGTGCAGTTTGTATGGTATAAAAACCATTACGTCTATGGAGAGTCCCCACAAAGATAGTGAATACCTTGAATACACTACTGTTCATAAGTTTAGGGTCAGTAAGTATTACTTTAATTCTTTATTCAGCAAGGATGCATTATATTGATCAAAAGTGACAGTAAATAAATGTATGATGTTACATTTATTTTGGAATTGGAATATCTGCATTGGTTTCGTTGGCAATGATGATGTGTTGGTAGGCATAAGACAAAAACAACAACAACCTCAACATGGAGGGGTTTGCAATAGAGATGTTGTCTTATTTACAACATGACAATGTACATCCGCCACGCTGGACTACTGCGTCTTATGAGGCAGTGGCAGAAACGTAGGAGGCTGGTATGAGGAACTTTATTCTGTGCTGTTGTGTCTGCCGGTTTGAGATGGTCCACACTGCAGAACACGAGATCTAGATCCAACTCCTCCCACTTTATATATTTTGCTATATTACTGCAACAATGGAGCAGCAAATTTATGAACACATACTTATGAAAATTCAGCGCTTAGTTGATCCTGATAAGTGCTCATTGTCACAGTTGTCATAGTTAACACGACGGCTTTCTTCATCCACGAGGGGGTTTGGCGTCACAGCATTTGCTTCCAGGTGGACCGTTAAAGAACGTGTTGTTGTTTTGCACATGTCTCCCAGACATCCTGTAGAATTCAACCAATCAGATGATGACTTTGAAAGTCCTGAAGTATTTCCAGTTAAGTGTCCCAGTCCGTCTGAGGCTAAGACTACACCTACCCCAACTCCACCCCCTGGATCTGGATCCAACACCCTCCTGGATCTCGAGTTCTGCAGTGAGGAGCTACTGGCCGGTTTCAAAGCATGTTTCCGTTATATTGTCATTTTATGCTCATCTGGCAACAACACAACTTTGTTTCTGCAGTTACTTTCAGCATGTTTCCTATAACAACTACTGATGTTTATGTTTTACATGGCGTGAGAAAGTCACAAACCATGTGAAATCCGATCAGAGTGGTCAGACTGAAGCGGATTTCCAGAAATGCTATTTAAACAGGATTTCAAACCACATATGAATGTAGCTTGAAATGCACATTTCATGTGACTTTTTGCAGTTTACACTTGCTAAATCTGATCGGATTTCAATCGGATAGGCACAAAAATCATGTGTGGACTAACAGTCTGAACGTAGCCTTCCATATGTGGTCCTAAATCCGATATAGGTCAGATGTTTTGCAGTGCTACCTCAGTCTGAACAGTTATATCAGAAATGATGGGATGTCACTCTGAAAGCAAAATTCAGAGCTCATAAGTATTACAGTGACAAATTTCCAAGCAAAACATAAGGGCTTGTATCATAGATGTTTAAAAATTCTTTTTTTTTTGCATCCTGGTCTTTGTTTTTTATAGTGCCTGTCACTGGCTTCTGAGGCGTAATCCCCAAATAAACATGTAATCCCTTACTTTAATGTCTCTGTGTTTACTTCCGTATGACCGCGTGCTGCGTGACGTTTTTATCATTCTTTTGTGCATGTGGGTCAGTTCAGGACCATGATCTGTTCACACTGCAATCTGATATTGGCCACATTTAAAACAATGTGCAATAAATCAGAATTGAGCGCTAAGCCCTGCAGTGTAAACGTAGCCTAAGAGACTTTCAAAAACATAAAAAAAATCTTACAGACATTTAAACTGTAGCGTACATTTAATCAAACTTGAGGCAAAATCAAGTATTAATCAGTTACAAAACAATCCTAAATGTTTTCTACTCCATCTCTCTCGGTCTTCTTGCACACTGGGGACCAGAAAGAGTGGTATTAAAATCAGTTCATAACCCTAAGTGCTGATGTTACCCAGACTAGACTATTATTGTTCCATCGGGGCCATAATTGTATTTCAAGATGCACAGTATCAAGTAGCATTCAATCCTTTTACATCAATTTGGATTAAATGAAAGTGATAAGGTGTTCTCAGACTGCAAGCCCACATGAACACAAGCAGTAAAAATGATTTACCTCAGCCCATAATGAAGTGTTTTGTGTCTCCTCGTGTCGTGTGGCGCCTCATTACCGAGCCGCTGCCCATGGTAAGCACTATGTGAAGCACTGGGGTCAAGTTTGAGAACGAAATTCATCAAACCTTTTCAGCAGATGGTTAGATGTTATGTTAAATGACAGATGAAAATGTAAGGCCTTGCTGTTCAGGAATCGCGTATCAGATAATAAGAGCAATTATTTGTGCTTGTGGGAATGAGGTTTCCAAATACTTTGTTTATTGTTATGTACAGTAGCAGAGGAAGCCGAACTAAATAAGCCAATCTTCACCTTCCCATGGGGAATTAGACTCCGGTGCAATGTTTTCTCACAAGGCTTTAATTCAGAGCGCAAATAGGGAATCCAACATCCCTGCTTAGCACCTATGTGCTTATGGAAGTGGCAGTACTGACAATTTATTCTCAGTGTAGCCGGCTCAAAGTGTTCGCTTTTCGCCGCGGGCTTGCACCTGGTTCCTTTGTGAAGAGAAATTATTAACCCTCGTCGCCTGCATTATGAATTGTCATGCCACCTTCACAATGTATGCATGCCAAGAGGAGCGAGAAACCTCACAAGTCCGGTTCCAATCAAATGGCAGTCGTCTCTTACGGTATATAGTCCGCCAAAGGTCTCTCTGCAGTTCTGACCCCTCATCCGTCTTAGTGTCGCTCTGACTGCATGGGCTGCTCTCCTCTGTGCTGTAAGCTGCCAACTTATGCATTTGCCAGTGTTTGCTAAATGGAATCATTCCAAGTGTTGATCCCAACCAATGATGTCGCTGTTTAACAGACCTCAGTCAACCTCTACTGAGCCATCTGCATCAGTGTGTCTACACATTTATGTAAGGCCCTGTTTACACCTGGTATTAAGATGCTTTTGGACGATCGGATCACAAGTAGACGAGGGATACACATACCCGTTTACTCCTGGTATCTCTTTTGTCTACTTTTAACCACTTCTGTCCTGATTCCTTTGAGGGCAGGGTCTATGGGTGGGAAAATTTGTGTTTTCTTCAGATTTTTCGATCTAATGGACGAAATAAGCTTGTGCAATTTACACATGAAAGCGTCCGGAGACGACGGAAGCAGCTTTTGTTTCTGCTCTGACCACGGCGAACACTGCGGGCCCTATTTTAATGATCTGAGCTCATGGTCTGAAGCGCATGGCGCTGGTGCACATAGGGCGTGTCCGAATCCACTTTTGCTAGTTAAGTGATAGGAAAAATGGTCGTAGCGCCATGCACATGGTCCAAAAGGGATGTTCCTAGTCTTTTAATGAGTAATGGGTGTGTTTTGGGGATAACATGCAATAAACCAATCAGAGTCTCATCTCCCATTCCCTTTAAAAGCCAGTTGTGCTTACACCATGGCGGATTGGCTACTTACATGGCAGAATTTGCAAGCAGAAAGACTGAGCACTTCTCCAGAGAGGAATCCTTTGATTTTTCTTATTTAAACATGTTTGTGCTGCTGCTGCTGCCTGTGTGAGTTTAAGCATATTGTGCGTCCGCTTATAGGCACATATTATTATTTAAAAAAAAATACTGTTTTACTGTATTTTCGATCATATAAAAAACATAGCTTTGATGAACATAAGAGAATTATTAAAAACAGTAAAAAGCCCCAAATAGTGTATACAGTATGTATATTAATATATAAAAAATAAACTACTGTTTAGCAACATTCCCATTGCAAACTTTGCAAAAAGGGGCTCTCTCTACAATCCCAAGGGTGGGTCATTATTTTTGTCGTTATGTAGCAAGCTAATTTACTGACTGAACTGTCTTATTTAATGTAGTGTGAAAGATTGCATATGCTAATTGTGACATTAAACTGTTTACCATAAGAATCGCCGTTTACCCTCTTTTTGTTTACTTCCACTTTCTAATCCAGAAATGGGAAAGATATCCAAGATAATCTTTAGGGATCAGCTGAAACGAGAACAACTGATCTGGAGAATGATTGTGACCTAATGTTTTTTGTTCTCTCTCTTTCTCTCTTCCTCTACAATCATGTCCCAGCGTTCCAGCTGAAATACCTGACAGTCCTGCCATTGGCAGGAGTGACTCTAAGTGATCCCCAGACTTTTAAAGGCTGATATTTGTGGAGGCATCACCACTAAAGCTGGTGTCAGGACTGGGGGAATGTTGGAGGTAGGGGTAATGGTTTCACTAATCTTGTACGTGCTAGACATCCCATTAAAGTTGTAGGGACAAGATGTCAAGGGAACAATCAGTGACCACTTAGAGCCTCACAAAGCAGGTGTCAAGGTTCTTTCACATGTAGAAATGAGAATATCTCTTCAGGTTATCCTCTGGTGTCTAAGAAAAAAAAGAAGAAGCTGTGTGGTCAAATTGGGTGTCAACCATGGGTAAAGGCTTGACATTTAGATTTGTGGCAGATAGGCCATACTCTTCTGTAGGCAGAATTACTTTTGTCATTCGGTGTATGTGAGTGTGCTGCCCTGATGCTGGTTTGTTCAGAAACTGATCAAACTCAAAAGTCATTTTGATCACTTCTGAACTCTAAAACTTTTTGCTAGGCGTTTTAATGATGCTCTACTCACCACAGTCAATGAGTGTGTCTAAATGTACCCTCAATTATGTGGCCATTAAATTCAAAAATGGTCTGTGTGTTGAACGGGCAATACCTGGGTGTCACCGATAAGCATTCACTGTCATCTGACAGCTGTTCATTAGGGTTTGACAGTGTACCAACCTTTTGGGTTAATTCACACTCAGGCTGTCATTCTGATACGCTCCAGGTGTGTGTGTGTGTGTTTGAGAGAGAAAGCTAACGGTAGGCTATAACCTGTTCAAATGTCTGCCTGAAACCAATCAAAACCTGGCAGGAGATCCCATTCACAGTGCTCAATTTCAGTGTGTGAACACAGTGGCGCTTCACATTAACAAGAAGCAATCAATACACTTTGAGCTTTAAAAAAGAAAAAAGAAAAATTCACATGCTCAGCATATTCACAAGGACTGCTTACATTAAATGGGGGAAGAAAAGAAAAAAAACGTCCATGTGTTTTGATGTAATCAAATATGCTCTTTTAAGCCGAGCCTGTGGCCTGTTTTAATCCTGCATTTCAAGAGTGGGAGAGATAAAAGTGTTATTATTTCCAGAGCGGAGAGCTTTTGTTGTTTTTCCTCAAGGGCACTTACTTTCGAAGAATGTGTTTACCATGAACTGAGATGTTGTGTTCAAGGACAATAATTAGACATTTCACAACTCTCCCAAGACCAGAAGAACATCCCACAGAGCATTTCTGCAAGCAAGCAGTTATAATCCAAAGAAAGAATGAAAGAAAGAAAAGTTAAACTTTAGTTTAGAGTGCAATTCTCACTATTAACTAGTTGCATATAAGTCTAATATACTAATATTATCGTATTGTAACGGATCCACTGGAGGCAAGCTGTAGTTGCAGCATTTATTAAATCCAGAATATGAACAGGAATATGATGAACACAGACTTGACTTGGCTTGGTTTGGCATAGACTCGACAAGAAACATGAACTCACCAACGATGGTACAGGGGATGTCATCATTTATTCACCCTTACGTTCTTTCAAACCTGTGTGAATTTCTTTCTTTGGGTGAACACAAAGGAATATATTTTGAAGAATGTCAGTAACCAAACAGTTGATGGAGCCCATTTACTTCAATAGTATTTTTTTCCTACTATGGAAGTCAATGGGCTCCCATCAACTGTTTGGTTACCCATTATCTTCAAAATATCTTATTCTGGGTTCAGCAGAAGAAAGAAAGGCATACGGGTTTGAAAGAACGTAAGGGTGAATAAATGACAGATTTGTAATGTTTGGGTGAACGATCCCTTTAGGTGTGTCCAAAAGATCGTTAACATCAGATTAAGGGCCAGATGAAAGCGCTGAATTAAAGAACACAGACCTTTAAACTTATCTTAGCGAATTAGCATCTAGTAAGACTTTTTTTTTGTTGCCTCACTGTCCTATCAGGCAATGACACCAAGGCACCTCACGAAACTGACTTCTGAGGCAACGTACCAGTTTAATTAACTAAATAAGCAAAATAAAGAGAGAGTTGGTGAGGACTAAGTGAATATTTAATTACTACAATAGTAATTTTTTGCTAGAAATAACTTCAAAAGTGTAAAACGTTGGTCAAAAATTTACATTTACACAAACTGACAAGCAACCACTACTTTCAGACACCGTCTTTATTTTCTTCAGCTTAACTTTCATAGTGGAAAGCACAGGATTGTGGGATATCAAAGGAAGCAAAGGATAAACCTATGCTACCTTCAAAAATCGATCAGATGAAGGTATTTCAGTAGACAGGAAGTGAAGCTAACTTTGGATTCAGATGTGCCTTGATGCCTTCCTACTTTGGAATGCATCCTCCGGAGGCAGCGTTTTTCAGTTTCTTTGACGTAGCCTTAGCAAATCACCTTGCATGATTCATTTAAATACTCTCCTCTCATATGCATCTGAAAGAAAAACTCCTACAACTGCATATGCAATAAGGTCAGCCACAAAAATAACTGTGTCCAAGGCTTTTCAGCGCTAATTTTTCACTGCGTGTCTTTAGTAAATCCTGACAGTTGATTTGCTGATGCAAGCTTTTAGTAAATCTGGCCCTAAAGCTGCATGATTAATCGTTAAACAACTGCAGTCTCGATTTAAACACCCTCATTCCTAAATGACAACAATTCACCTGTCTTATAAACCTTCGACAAAAATCACACTGGAACATTCAAATATGTTTTTGTGCTGCCGCTGACCCAGAGAGAGCAGTTGTCATGTAGGTATAAAACACACAGTATTGTTATTTCTGTTGCAAATATTTCATATCACAGAAGATTAATTTGGATATAAACACTGATGTCTACAGACAAGATCAAAATAGAGTAAATCACCTTTTGAAAGTGACATGGCGCTTTGTTACATCACCAGGTGGCAACAAGTGACTTGAATGTATTTGTCATTGAATCGTTCATTTAATAGACTCATCACTAGATGCAAAAACACACCGAACTCAGCATAAGTTAAGCTTCGCTTTAAAGCCCAATTTATACTTCTGCGTCGAGTGTACGCCGTAGCTACATCATAGGCTGTGTGTAGCACGCATAGACTATGACGTACCCTCTCTAAAAATGTAACAACACAAATTCGACGTGGACCACAAGCGCTGTGATTGGTCTTCCAGAACCCCTCCCTCAGGGGTATCATGCTACCTCTATATGTGTAACTGCACATTGCCGCGGACAACGACGCAGAAGTACAAATGAAAATCGACGCGTAGCCCACGGCGTAGAGGCTAGGCACAGGTCCGATGCAGAAGTATAAATCAGCCTGAAGACAAAGCCTAACCCTTCAGCTAGAGGCCACTAGCATCAAACAGCAGCAAAAACAGGGAGGCTGCTTCAGTGGTGAGTTAAAACTATAGCTTGTCTTATTACATTGGACAGGAAGTGGTTTAAAGTCATGCTAGTTTAGGTGCTGGAGATGCATTTGTCTCCCTGCATTACATTCACTTGGGTTCTTCAGTTTGGAGCATGCTGACACACGTTGACAGTGTGAAGGTCAACCACCATCTCCATTCATTCCACTACATCTCACTGGGTGGAAATCAAAGTTCACACTTAATGTGCTCAAACACAAACTGTATGCACATGCATTGCACACACATACAAACATGCACAGTTAGTCTATCTAGGCAGGATACGATCTGTCTTCCTATACATATTGAAGCACTTAAAAACACGTTCCACCGGTTTAAGTAGTCTATTAACAATCCCCAACAGTGGACATATATTCATCACTTTTGAAATCTCAAATGATGTATTGTGTTTAATAGCATTCTGTGCGGGAAATGACAGAAGCGGTAATTAGTTTCAAAACATATTTAAATTACACTTTAAAAGGGTAATTTCATAGCAAGCATTTTATAACCTAAAAACACGATTTAATAATATTTCCATACCTGCATAATTTGACAATTACAGCTGGATTTGAATTCTATTCACTAGTGATATTTAAAGTGCCCTAATTATGGTTTTTCGAATCCTCCCTTTCACGCAGTGTGTAATATAGCTGTCTGAGAATGTAAATGGTACGCAAAGTTGTAAAGCCGAAAGTGAATCGTCTAAAGAAGTCATCAGGAATTCCAGTCTCACGTAACGCAGTACCACATTTGCATAATTCCCGCCTATGGTCTTCATTGGCTACCCACAAACAACATCTACTTTGACTCGTCCTGAAACGCTGTAGCTGGTTCTTGTTGTGTACATGTCGACAAGACACTGTTTTCTGCCCTGCGAAAGCAAATTCTCTTTGTAAACACGTCCAAGAATGAGGATGTGAAGAGTCAATGGTTTAAATGACCACAAAAGCAGTGTAACATTTTGTTTCTCAAATCTCTGTGAAGTCTAAATGGGATTTACAAAACGCTTGCTCTTGAAAGATGGGTTAGTACCCACTTTATTTGGATCAACTAGCTCCTGAGAATCACAACCTGTAAGTGTGATTAATTATTGATGTATTTTCTACCGGGTGTTCAAAGTAAGTAGTTGTGTTTATATTGTGTAACTGGCTAACTCACATTATTACTGTCTTACTGTGGGCCGCTATTACCTAAAACTGTGTCTATTAATGCAGATTGTCTGTTGTTCTTACTACTTACTACTGAGTAAAGTAAAGATAAAGGATGGAGCAAGATATTTAATATAAGTCATTCACGTTAATGCTCGGCTTATGCGCTGTTATTGATACAGTTTGCGCATGTGTGCCGTAATAAATTGTACACATGGGTCTGTTGATGGACATACCCTTGTTAATGCTGATGGTGAGGAATTACAGCTGCAACACATTATAATGTGTGTCAAACTGAGGTGAGAAATGTCCTTCTCAAGTCTTCCTTGCGAATAACTAGTTCTTCCAATGTTTCATCATCGGCGCTTGGATTGATACGGTAAAACAAATGTCGTTGTTACTGTCTTTACAGCGTGTAAAATCGCTGAGCTTTAGGAAGCCTCGTGACGGAGCTGAAGTTCAGTTATGGTAATGAGCGCTTTATTTCCGACACATAATGTAAGCGTTAGACAAATCACAACAGACTTGGCCATCTGACATTAGAGCTTGCGAAATGGAGGGATTTAGAGAGACTGAGAGTGTTAAAATGAGAGTGTTTTTTGACCTTTGATGCATGTAAACCTCTTGTAGGAGACCTTTAAAATAGCATAATAGGGGCACTATAACCTTGATTTTTCTTTTATTATAAGCAAAAACTTTTGTGTACACGTTACCAAGTACACGTTATCATGGTCAAAATCAAATACTGTTCACATGATAAATTTAGAAATGGTTTAAGTTTATTTCACTCCATACAATCTGGTTGTAGTCAGCACACAAAGATGAAAGAGTATCCAGAACTTTTCTCACACAACTAAACCAAACACAGAAGATTGCAGGAGAATTAGTATAATTGACGTGTCAAGCCGTTGAGCTCATGCTATATGTTTGAATACGTCTTGTCGAGAATCATTTTATAGTTCTGATGTATAAAAACTCAACACGGCAAAACAGGACATGAAAGAGCATACGACTGGTCATCCTTGAAAAACAACCAGTAAACCATTTGGAGAGAAATGCATTTTGAACTGGTGTAGCATTTTCGCCCTGGGGAGCAAACACTGCTTCACTTCCCATTAAGCTCTACACATGAAATACATGTAAGGTCACACCTGTCGTGGCTCTCTCCTCTGCACATGGTCCTGCAGAATGAATAAACAGCTCTCAAAGACCGAGGATGCTGAATGACAGGGGTTCGGCCCTTATCTTGCTATCAGGACAGTTCTTCATTCAGGCCCCCCACGTCATCGGCCCTGGGCTAAGCTCATTATGTAAAACACAGCATGGCGTAAGGGCCACATCCTGGTGACTAAACCCACATTGACGATGCACTTCATGTTTTGAAACATCTATTTTAAGCTGCCTCTGTCTGCAGCCCCACTCAGAGGACAGACGTTGGGCGCAGAAATCTCCAGTGACATTGAATCACCCCATTCCTGGCTGCTTTGTTTATGTCCCTCCACAACACAGGCAGCCCACTTTTGTTGGACTTTTTCTTTCAGGAGATGAGAAGTATTGCAAAAATTGCTCTTGAAGTCTTGGGGTTTTAATAAATAATAACTTATACAATATTTCTAAGCTAATAATGGACTTGAGATACTGTGGAACACATGGTGCATCTATATTTTACTGAAGTTAAGGGAAGGGAATCACATATATAGTATACACAGAACAACATGGATACATTTTGTTTGTACAGAGGACTAAAACATCCTTAAATCCTTGAAATATATTAATGGACAATTGTGCAATTAATCTAATTAGTTAAGTAATGGCCTAAACGATTAGAAACAAACTAGACAGACTTTTAATCGGCTTTGAGGGAACTTATTCCGCCATTGCACGTCTATTTCATTATAATTCAGAAGACTTGCTTGGCGTACTCGAAAGTAATTGAGGCAATATTTTAAAATTGTAGTGTTAGCAGCTTTTCTAAGATGTTTTTAAAATGTGATGATTTGTTCATGCATGAATATGGAGGATTTTCTCGCTTCATGCTCTTGCATCAACAAACTGATGGTATGCCTATTTAAATTCCTGCCTAAATTTCTCCCATAGACGGTAATGAATTCCAATGAATATTCCCGGGTTCATAATCAGTCAGATATGATTTCTTCTGACCTGTTTTCAGAATTAAAGACTGACACTGTGATTTAATACTGATTCATTATTGGCCCTCTGTGGATGTTTCCACTGTGACAGAATGACCCAAGATACATAAGCATGGTGTGTTTAACATACATGTCTGTGACTTTTTTTACTATTCAAATTTGTATAAAAAAAGCAGCACTATTAATGAGAGAAATTAAAGGGGTCCTTGATTATAATCTTATGATTTTAACTTTAGCTAGTGTGTAATATTACTGTTTAAGCATAAACAACATCTGCAAATTTACAACGCTCACAGTACAATGCAAAGGGAGATATTTACAGAAATCACTTTTTAAGAACTACAACAAACGGTAACTAACAGACTAACACTGGATTGAGCAATAAGCGATAAACATGCCTTTGAAGAGTGCAAAATTGTGGAAAAACACACTAGCTGCATTGGTTTTGCAGAAAGCCTGAAATGAAAAAAAATGTGCCTTCTATATTGGATCCAACAGGAACGGCGCAACACAATTATGTGCGGAAAAAAGTTTTTACTGTGTCACTATTGCTTTGTTACAGACCGTTTTATATGTACAGATTATGTGAACACCAGTGATTTCTGATATGTAATGATTCATGAAGGCCTACAGTCAAATGTTTGTGTCTCAAAATCGTTTATTGTCAGTAAGTCAAACCAATGAATCAACTTCACATTGCTTCTCTTGGTAGGATGAGTATGTTATTTAAACTATGATTGAATTATAGTAAGTGATCAAAGAATGCTCCCTTTACAATCGCTGGAGCTGTCAAACAAACAGCACAAATTTATCAATGACCGACTTCTGGACTCTCGCCAAAACTCCTGTTATAATAAACAAACCTCTTATTTGCAACGTCTTTGCACTGTTATAATAAAACTAGCATTCATTAGTGTGCAGAAATCATGTTGCAATGTCGAGATCACCGAATTCATGCGCTCAACATGTCTGTGATCGGCTACATTGCTCATCACTGCAACCTTTCATGCCATGACCTAAATATAATGTTATAATCAATACTTTTCACAATTAATTAACATTGAGAGCTGTAATAGTAAAAACTTGCTAAAAGTTTTCGAGAGGGTTCTACATGTAATACTTAGCTATTTCCATATGCAAAGATGTTAGCCACAGCAGTGGGTGTTTACACTGGAATCTCACAGCAGCCAATCACAGCAGTGGGTGTTTACACTGGAATCTCACAGCAGCCAATCACAGCAGTGGGTGTTTACACTGGAATCTCACAGCAGCCAATCACAGCATTGGGCATTTACACTGGAATCTCACAGCAGCCAATCACAGCAGTGGGTGTTTACACTGGAATCTCACAGCAGCCAATCACAGCAGTGGGTGTTTACACTGGAATCTCACAGCAGCCAATCACAGCATTGGGCATTTACACTGGAATCTCACAGCAGCCAATCACAGCAGTGGGTGTTTACACTGGAATCTCACAGCAGCCAATCACAGCAGTGGGTGTTTACACTGGAATCTCACAGCAGCCAATCACAGCAGTGGGTGTTTACACTGGAATCTCACAGCAGCCAATCACAGCAGTGGGTGTTTACAATGAAATCTTACAGCAGCCAATCACAGCAGTGGGTGTTTACACTGGAATCTTACAGCAGCCAATCACAGCAGTGGTTGTTTACAATGAAATTTTACAGCAGCCAATCACAGCCGTGGGCGTTTACACTGAAATCTCACAGCAGCCAATCACAGCAGTGGGTGTTTACACTGAAATCTCACAGCAGCCAATCACAGCAGTGGGCGTTTACACTGGAATCTCGCAGCAGCCAATCACAGCAGTGGGTGTCTACAATGAAATCTTACAGCAGCCAATCACAGCAGTGGGTGTTTACACTGGAATCTCACAGCAGCCAATCACAGCAGTGGGTGTTTACACTGGAATCTCACAGCAGCCAATCACAGCAGTGGGTGTTTACAATGAAATCTTACAGCAGCCAATCACAGCAGTGGGCGTTTACACTGAAGTCTCACAGCAGCCAATCACAGCCGTGGGCGTTTACACTGAAGTCTCACAACAGACACGCCCCTTCAAACAGCGTTCAGAGCAGAGGGCTAAAATCCGGGTAGGAAATGATTTCTAAATTATGATAATTTTTAATGAAAAATAAATAAATAAAATCATACTAACATTATAAGGGCACCCGAGGAAACATCATAAATAATATAAAAGCGCAATATCTTGGCAAAACCAACCATCAGAGTCAGTATACTCAATAGGTTTTTGCATGAGGGCCCAGTTGAACTTTTATCACCCCACTTCTGAGTTGTGTTTGCCCCCATCAGTAATGGCTGTCCCCCTCAGTGCTCTTCCATCTCAGATGGCCCATCATCCACCCCACGATCAATTCCTCAAAGTGATTTGCCATTAACCTTGCCGTTGTGATGGACTTCTGTGGCCAGTGGCTGTAGCCCAGCAATTTTTCGGTTTGGAGTTTGATAGGAAAATAATGAGTGGAATCCCTGTTGTAATCTTTAACAGTAGGGGGAACATTTGCAAGATCCACAGGCTCTAAAACGCTTGAATTACTTGACAGGGTACACTTTGCTGAAAGCCATCGAATAAACCCTGTGGAATAGGAACGCCAATCCCAGTTTCCCCAAGAGGTAAGCAGCTAATTTTCCTCTCGGCACAATTATATAAGTCAATTACATGAATGAGAGCAAACCGGAAAAGATTTAACTGTGTTCTGTTGGCTTTACTTACAGCATTACAACATTGAAAATTGATTAAAATATCAACCCTCAAAAATTAATCTACATATTGTCATATTTCCACTATTATGAGTGAACCAATCTACCCTTATAAGGCCTCTTTGTAGCCATAAAGCTGTAGTTTGTCATTTTCATGAGTTCATTAGCTGATGCAGATCTTCAAACTAACTGGTGATATAACTGGTGAAAACCATTTAACTGAAACCATTACAGAAGCTGTCGCACAGCCCTACCATCAAATATACATTATGTTCTCAGGAAGAATCATGTTTAATGATTACTTTCAATTTTTTCAGAGGAGCAAAAGTACTGCATAGTTATTCCTTTGATTTATTGAATAGTAGCCAAAATAGAAATGACTCCATTCAAAAGTTGAAGGTTTTATATCAAACTCACACAGAACGGAAATGTATCACTGAAGCAAAATTTCAGGAGGGTAAGTTGGATTATTACTCAGCCGCCTTAATATCTCACTCAGTATTTTACTCAACATTAATTTTACACAGCAGGACTCAAGACTCCATATGGTATCTTAGATGATTTGCTAGAACACAAAAAATAATGATGTATATATTTCTGACAGCTTTTCCCTTTTAAATATTTTATTTCCTTAAAGGATCTCATTTATTTCAAAAGTTGCAATATTTTTTTATTTTTCGCCTTTCATGTGACAGCACACAGACAATTTTTTGCAGTTTTCAGTTATTTATTTTCACCATTCAATTGTTGTTATGTCCAAGAAGTAGCTTTGCAGCAAGTATACAAGTATAAACTCTAAGATTGCGTTGTAAGAAGACAGATAACGAGTCCAGGTTTTTCGGCTTTCTCACAAACAACTTGATTACTCTGTATAAATCACAGAATTTGTTGACAGTCTGACTAGTTCAAATTATTCTCTAGGACTTAAATGTGTCACGGCACTGATGTGTTTTCACCAGCGTCCACAACTCGACAGGTTATATCGTCCAAATGAATTGACTTTAATTTGCACTCTGCCAACATTTAATTACATTTATAACATTACATTTCACATTTAAATTGTGCTTTAAAGTTAGGCCTCCGTGGAATATATGGCTGTGTGAACCATGTAACTAATGTTCCATGAATAGCACGTCGTTTGAGCTTCCCTCGCAATGCAACTTGCTTTTGGATATTAAAATCCATCAGTGAGTCCTTAGCTGTCATGTAGGTCATGAAGGAGCAGAATGTCTCTTCTATCACCTGCCAAGCAAACTAGAAAGAGCCAAATGTTTTTGATAAAACTGCAATATTTCGTTTCATAACATTTCAAAAATGTTATTTTTTCAGCTTTTACAGGCACGTACCTCTCGCTGGGTTTTCTATCCTTTTATATCCGCAAGTCCAATTAAACTTGTAAAGCTTGTAAATTTGTAAGCAAGGCATTTGGAAAGCTTCGAACCAAATAATTGGATGGCTTTGAAAAGACAAAGCTAAATATGAACTCACTTTGGCAATAATTCTCTTTTCTCTTAATTTAAAAGTTTATTTAGTCATCTTCCAGTTCATTATGCAATTTCTGACTGTCACATCAATAATGGGAGCGTTCAGAGATCTCCTACAGTAATGCACCCGTTGCTTTTGGGTGTATTTTTGTTCACTGAAGAGCATCAGCCCACCTTGGTCCTCTGGGAGTCGGTCCTGTTTGCTGTGTGTCTGATGTAAATGTCAGGCTCTTCGTACGTATGTTGCTCTGTTGTACCGAGCATGAATAGCCTCGGGGGGAGTCATGTCACTATCGATCTGGAGATATTTTCTTCACGCTGATGTCCTATTCTTTCTGAATGCAGTTTAAACACAGTTTCAGTACTCTTGTCAGATGTGCTCATGAGGTGGCCCTAGGAAGAATGGTCCAGAAACTCTGGCATAGTTAAAGAAAAGGCCACCAGTGGGAGCCGGGACACGCTTGAAAGATGGCTTTAAATTACATGAGCCATAAGACGAAACCATCTAAACATCTAGAAACCAATACATAAACTGACATATTTCTTATTAGATTTTTTTCCTCAACAAGTTTCTTTTTCATTTACAGACGCAATGTAACAGAAGTAGTGACAGATCATTTCTTCTGTGCTGTGATGTATATCTGAGTGTTGGGCGGGGCCTTGGTTCTATCCATCAATTGATTGGATGAAGCAGATCTGAATGTGAATTCTGGCATATGACACCAGTGACATTTTGATAAAAAAATTCTGATGAAAAAAAAAAACATGGATGAATATAATTTCAGGGGATCTGTTACCACAACTTAAAAAAAAATCAAGGTTTTAAGTTAAAATGTTTAATTTAGTGATTAAGAATGAGACGATTACCAGATTAACGATAAACCACGATAACATGTACTGACGGTTAGTATTATTGTTTACAATTTAATTATCATTAAAACCGTGTTTATTACAATTTTGAAAACTCGCTGTAAATCCTGTCCAGCCAGCATCAGTCTGACGCAGCACGCAACATTGTTTTTTGAACGAGAAGCAATGGCGGAAGGCAGTGACAGTGCTCAGGAGATAAAAGGACCAAATCTGAGGTGTGTCATATTTTGGCTCTGAAGGAAACTTAATCGAGGATGCTCTCCCTGTCTGCAGAACATGCAAAAACAAAAGTTGCAGTAATAGGAGGAAACACTTCAAATCTGCAGAGTCGTCTTCGTGACCATCATCACCCACTGTTGTTGTAGCGAACGCAAGGCAAGTTAACTTTAACCTCTATACCAATACGTCTGGGAAATAATTAGACAAAATGTTTTGAGTTAAAATATTTTATCTCACTCACTTGAAATTAACGTTCCACAAAGAAAAGTTTGCAGCGAGTGGCTTTGAGCCAAAGACGAACAAACAAGTTCAGACAAGACTAGCGTGACATTTAAGGGATAATAATGTATATTACACAGCTATGTGGAATACTTGATTCTGATTGGTCAATCGTGCATTCCAGCGGTATGTTATTCCCAAATAACAACCGCCAAAGTGAGTAACACACCGCTCATCCGGGTACTACAAGTTATCTTGACCGGTACTACTTATATGCTTAATGCTGTCGTTGACTGTCTGGCGCCATCTTGTCTGCCGCATAGTGTACACATTCATTGTACACTTATTACACAGATTTGTTTTATCACATAAATAATTACGACATACTGAATTGAGATTAATGTTTTAAATCTGGTCCAGACAAGATGATCACAACAATATTATAGTAGTATTAATAGTAAAGTATTCTGGTTTCATTTTCAATACAATCAAAAACGGAGACGCAATACAAGTTGCATTTGAATGAAACGAGAGAGCGCGTCTGCTGTTATAATGCGTTGCTATTGACGACGATTGGCCACAGAATAGAACCTTTCTTTAAAAAGTGCATAAAGCTGCTTGTTTTATTTGTTGTATGTATAACAATGTAATTCTTTTTGAACACTTTCATCTCATTTTAACCAAACCGTGATAATATTGATAATCGTGATAAACTTGGTCACTACAAGCGTGACATGAAATTTTCATACCGTCCCATCCCTATTAGTGATTCAATTTTACCTTTTAAGTTGCAAACATAATTTTGTTGAGTTCTGTTGACAATGTTGATCATTACATGAACTTAATATTCATTAAGTTCATCAGAGGTCTGTACACTCTGACACAGACACAGACTGTCTGAAATTACCCGTAAATACCCTTAATTAGGACAATATTTGAGGGGACAGCCATTTGTAGTGGTGTCCGAAACCATAGTGGACGTTATCAAGGGCACTCATTCAATCCCACAATGCACCACAATAACGAGTGCACAACCCATGTACGCTCAACGGCTAGAGAATACCCATAATGCACTGTGAGTCGCATGCCGAATGAATTCCCACATCTGACCAGAAGATGGCGCCAGCAGCGGAATCATCCATTCATTCATCCAATTTCCAAAACGCTAGTCCAATGTTGTATCAGTGTAATATCAAATAGGTATAAATTCCTTTTCTAATTGACAATTAAATTGTTTAATTAAGGTTTATACATAGTTTCCATTACAGAATTCAAGATAAATCTTTTCATTACTATACTGGAGCTGCCAGTTTCAAACAATTATTAAACAGCAAGCAGAAACTATAAGAGCGGCAGCCCATGATTTTGAACACAGCCATGGAGATGTAACTTTAATTTCACCAAGCTAACTGCTGACTAAATAACGCACCTGCCTTCAAGTTTTATTTTGACATGATAAAGTGGTGATATCTAAGTGGGTGAGTTGTTTACGTACTTTTTAATTAGTCTTCCCATTAGCGCCATCAGTTTGTTCATTCTGATTTGCGGACGTGACAAGAGACAGGATTTACTGCATGAACCAATCAGCCAATCATATAGCGAGGGAGGCATTGCCTCCTCTCATGTGAATTTCTCTCATTCATTCTCAATCACCCCTCACCAAACCCACCGCACGCTTTAGGGGGTCTGTTACAATTCAATGGGCTCAGGGGAGGCAAGAGAGACGCTGCTTCCTGCTGTAACTCTATCTGCGGGTGTCACTGATGGACAGTTACTTTAGTAAAACTAGGGATTTATACACCTTTTAATGCCATATTTTGTAATATTTGCACTATTTTTGTACCATGGATCATTTTCTCATCCAATGTTTTGTGGAGGCACTGCCTCCCTTGCCTCCAGGAAACGCCCCTGTAACTGACATAAATCAGATTCATTGGTTCCAGGAATACAACTTTTTTTGAGTAATCAACTTAAAAATGTGTGCTTATGTTACAAATGATTAAGTAACTCAATATAGTTTGTTTGTTGAACAATTTAACTTGAAGTTGTCATAACTGAAGTTGAAAAACTGATGCAAACGGTTTCGTTAATTGTTAATTGTGTTGTTCAGCCAGCACATTATTTGTAGGTAGGGTGAATTTCCATTCATGCAGACTGTAAGCAGCAAACATGTGATTTCTAGACCTGGAAAAGTCATGGATATTTCCATACTGATATTTTTACTAGTTATGTTAAGCTTTAAAATATCTTTATTTACAAACTATAGGGAAATTGCTATTTGTATAACAATATAATAATAATAATAATAATAATAATAATAATAATAATAATAATAATAATAATAATACTACATGTGTACGGAATGGTAGCAAATGCAGTCTAACAGTTGTTTTACGCACGGAACATACTTCAATCTGAGATCCCACACAAACAGATTAAGTATTCTGTCAATTATTTCATGAAATTTAAACGATAAATGCCGTTTTGACGCTCTTTAATGTGACGTGACTGATCACTGTAGAGGCGCGTCAGTTCAAGTGGCAGTTTACATGCAATGTGTTATTTGAGTGATGATTATATCTAAAAATAAATAGCAACTGAATTTAGGCTAATAGTTTGGGCTCTGTTGTTTGTCTTATATTATAGTAATGTGCTCTATAGTTTACAGCATTATCTTTAAGAAACTTTGTTATAATTTAATTAAGTACAGATAAAATTTGTTCAGTAAACCACTGTTTAATAAAAATAAGTAAAAAGCAATTTTATATTTAGTTTTCTCTCCCCTGCTGTACCGAACCGTGACCTCAAAACCGAGGTACGTACCGAACCGTCAGTTTTGCGTACCGTTACACTAATAATAATAATGACTGGAAAAGTCATGTACTGCAAATCCATTAGTTATAAAGAGTTTGACCCCTGAAGAACATTCAGGTTTTGAAACTCTTAGTTTCTGCTAATAAAAGTTTGACAACAAGCAGCTTTATCACCACTCTCCTGGCCAACATCAGCAGGGAAAAGTAAAACACTGATATCGATCTATTGTGGACCATATAGAGACTTTTTCGCGACCTTTAGCAAGTGCTGTTCGGGACCGTTTCTTTTGATGTTACAGATTGATTTGCCAGTGAGCAGAAGTTTATGCACCCGCGTGACATGATCCAACTCTTAGTTCCACTAGACACTACAACATCAGGGGGCCTTCAAATATTGTCTTGAAAATATTTGTTCGAGCTTTGGAGTCAAAAAGGTTGAGAACCACAGGCCTAAACCATTTTAAATCCTATTTTTCCTTATAAGCTACAAGTAACCACTGCAAGCAAACAGTCCTCTTGTGTATATTCTGAGTGTTTCTAAACTCCAGCAGCCACTCGCTGCATACAGAGAGCACTGGCTCTCTAAAGAGCAACGCACATTAAACTTCAA
Source organism: Gobiocypris rarus (assembly GCA_023029165.1). Taxonomy (NCBI): domain Eukaryota; kingdom Metazoa; phylum Chordata; class Actinopteri; order Cypriniformes; family Gobionidae; genus Gobiocypris; species Gobiocypris rarus. Next base: position 5,529,662 of record CM040918.1, read on the forward strand.
ATGATCTCATTCCAACTGAGAATTTGGAGCATATATAAATTGGCTCCCATTATCAGAGTGACTCATTTCTTGTACGGGCTACACAAAGTCCTTACCAGAATTCTCACCATAGTGTCAAGCTAAATTGCCAGTCTAAATGTACCCGGTCCCACTTGAAAGTGGGTAACGCAATTTATTTTGAACGCTTTTTTGCATTTTAAAACAGATAAGATTGTATTTTTTATAATAAAGGGAAAAGCGATATAGTCTACATGTGGTAATACTATCTGCTATCTATAAGAATTACGCGTGAGATACCCTTCACAGCTAATGCACCAATGTATTCAAACATTCATTCGAGTTGGTCCTTGACAAGTTATTAAAGATAAGGACTATGAGGAGTCCCTCAGGATTCTAGTGTCATCCTTTATATTAATGATTTCCTGGAGAGAGAAACTTGTTCTGCACAGAATTCATCTTGCCAAAGCTATGCTTTGTTTGATCGACATCCTCTTTGTTCCAAAGAGTTTGCATTTGTCATCCTCCAGCGGCACAGGTAATGATCAGACTGCATGATAATCATATCCACTGTCACTCCAAAACATATGACATATTATACATTACTGCATTTTTCTTCCTCCTGAGACATTTTTTTTTCCATTGACAATAAGACTATGATTACATGCCCCCTGAAGGATGGATTTTAGCTTAAGTGGCTATTGGTAATTATTAACACCTGTGCTCAATCAAATCTTTTTTACAGAAATGCATCATAAGCCTGGAGAAAATTGTAGCTCTTTCTGCCCAATTCCAAAAATCCAATACATCCCTATAAAGCAGGCGACAAGCAGTATGCGTACAGAGTATATGCCCGAATCAGTATTCATAATACTGTAGGCAAAAGTACCTGGACGACCAGGTATTTTTTCTGCCGATATTTTCCTATTTTCCTTTACTATCCCATGAGGCCAGGATTTGTCAATAGAAATGAAGCAACACAACGGACACATGGTCACATGATAATGACAACCTGATGAATGTAGTACATGCAGATTACATTCACACCAAACACATTTCTATTATACAGAACATTAGTGTGCTTCAAAGGGAATCATTGATTCTTTCATTCATTCAATTCCTCTAAACATGAATTCATTTAGCAACAAAACAAATGACTGTCCTTAAGAGTGACTAATGGATTCATTCAAACCAGTGACTTTTTTTATGAGTGAGTCACTGATTAATTTACCCAACCAGTTCATTCAAAAACATTCATTCCTTCAGTAACAAAACACCACCTGCAATGTGTAGCTCAAAGACATCCGGCACCAGGGAGGTATTCCCGAAAGCAGGTTGAGAGACATACCCAGGTAAACAGATACCGTCATCTTTTGATTCCCAAAGCTGGGGTATTTTTTTTTAAAACAGCATTTAAAAATCACTTTCACAAAACTTTCATGGCCCAAAATCTTTTTCTATTTTCTTGAATGAATATCAACAACAAAACAACTTTTATTCTAGCTTCACACATTCTTTTTTATCAACACCTGAATGTGGGTATGGTTATTTTAAAAAGCAACATTTGAAACAAAAAAACACAGATAAATACCTTTTTGTCAAATACAATGTCCGGATTGGATTCAGAATGATAATCAAAGAATAGAGATTGAGTAGCTTGAGTCACCTCTAAAGCTTCACAGTCATGTACCTTTTCAAGGGTTCGACATTTCATTGGATAACATCAGGCAGTTTGAATTATATGCCGCTGAATGTTTGACAATTGCGCAAGCACATATGTAAGCAATGCTTCTATCGCTTGTTTCTGCTTCTTCTTCACCTGTATTTTGATCCGGAAGTTCTGTACTCTTTCAGGAGGTGTGTAATAGTGCACCCTACAGTATAACAGTGAAAACATGGATTGCTGGAAAATTCCGTCAATGGCATTGACTCGTCAAATGATGGAAAATTAAGATTTAAACAAACGGTCTTTTGAGAATTTGTGTGTTCACCGTGAACTAATGCTAGGTTGACTGAACTTATGGCCGGCCATGCTTTTGGAACCAGAAACTGTGACTGAAAGGTTTAGGTTTATCATCTGAGAGATCGGGGTGATTCTAAGTTAAGCCTGATCTCTGGAATACCCCCAAATCTGCTTTAGTGTCATTTGGAAACTATTTTCAAGAAAAACAGGCAAAGTAACCACCAATTCTAATGCCGAATTCGGAACCACATACTAGCATACCACTCCTGGACTGACTTGTAAGGTGCAAACCTGCTCCATCTCTTCCATCTCAGATAGGGGTGACCGCATTTAGAGAATCAGGCAGATAGGGATCTATTTATCCGCATTTTATTTTTATTTTTTAAAATTCTCTTTCCAACTGTTTTAATTATCCTTGTTTTTATTTTTAATTCTTACACATGGTTTTCTTATTTCTTATGTAAAGCACTTTGAATTGCCATTGTTTATGAAATGTGCTATATAAATAAACTTTCCTTGCCTTGCCTTACTCCTGCCATAGAAAGATATGGTAAAAATAGTAAGAGCAGTAATGCTAGAATGGGGTTCCCAATTCAGCAAAATATTTAAGTTACTCCGTTTTTACGTCTTATTTATTAAACCGTTGTATAAAAGCAAAATCACACTTGTGCTATTTTTCTAGATGTGATTACAAGCGTACGGCTCTTGATGTTGCTTAAATATTCGCACATTCAATGAACTGCAATTACAAAGGCTAAAAAAACCAAAACCCTCACATTCTAAATTGCCCAAAAAGGAATATATCAAAATAAGCACACATTTTCTTTGAGCTAAACCAGCATGACAACAACATTGCATAGATATACTACAGAACAACGAGGCATCACTCTCTGGTGTTTACATGATAGCTATGACTCATCATCCTCATGCAGACGACACAGTCAAAGAACTTCATTCCAGATCAACAGCGATGGATGCACACACACACACTCAAACCCATCGTGATTACGAGGAGTTTGCTCAATGATTTGGCTCTGAACAAGCACATTTGTTCAGTGTTTGGTCATGGTGTGGAAATCAGACACAGAAATCCTCTGTTGTCTACTCTGTCCCAGTACAGCTGCTGTGAAACTCTGTGCTCTAAATTAACAGCTAAAAAGGGTCACCGGTTATACAACTTTCCATAGTTTCACTAGGCTATTTTTACTTCTAAGGTTAAGCGACTCATAATGTTTACAATAGCTTAATGTTATAGCATTTCATTCATTTGATGAAAATGCCTAGCAGTGTTTCGACTCTTGTTTAGCTGGAGTTTCAAAATCTTGTTATGCTTCATTTTTTCATAATTTTATCTAGTTAACATTCACTTTCAATCTAATGGCTGAAGCCACTTATCCTTAGAAGAGGCATGCATAATTAATGATATAATAATCATTACAAAGATTAGGTTATTGATGCTGCTCTATACATACTGTAAATCTAATTGCTTATTTCTTTCTCATAAATGGCCTGAGAAGTTAACACCCTTTCTTGATTATCTCCTTTGATGAGTTCTCAAGACTAAGTGCCAGGTGCTGTACCATATCCAGACAAGCTGCAGTTTCCCTGCCAACAGTGGGCAAGAGAATAATTAACTCAGCGTCCCAATTAAAGAGACACAATCCTGGGAGAGCATTGAAAGACGTGGACCAAATAAGGTAGAGTATACTCAACAGGAGCAGCCCGAAAGGCCCAGATAAATACATTAGAATGAGAAAGGAATCAGATAAAAGACACAGTAAAGAATAGAGGGCAAGAGGGACCCAAATCTAAAGCTAATGAAAAGAGGCTGATGGGATAAAAGCTCTCCAGTAATGACCATTTCATTTATTTCTGCCCTCAGTTTCGCTTTCAAAGAGCCCTTTGGTTACAATACGAGCGGAAACACTTTGTAGGATATACCGTATTATATACTGCTTATCCTGCTAAAAACAATGCAAGTAAAACAGTAGGCATTATAACACAATAAACTGTAAAAACACAAACACAATGTGCATCTTGAGGCAAACAATGGCACCGACATATTTTAAGATATAGCAGTGAAAGTTGCTTTCAGTTAAAGGGGTTAAAGGGGGTTGATATAATTCTATTTCATGCATTCTGACTTATTTACACTATTAGAGAGTTGATTCTCATACTCAATTTAAAAAAATTAGTCGGACGTACAGTATTGTTCAAAATAATAGCAGTACAATGTGACTAACCAGAATAATCAAGGTTTTTAGTATATTTTTTTATTGCTACGTGGCAAACAAGTTACCAGTAGATTCTCAGAAAACAAATGAGACCCAGCATTCATGATATGCACGCTCTTAAGGCTGTGCAATTGGGCAATTAGTTGAATTAGTTGAAAGGGGTGTGTTAAAAAAAATAGCAGTGTGGCATTCAATCACTGAGGTCATCAATTTTGTGAAGAAACAGGTGTGAATCAGGTGGCCCCTATTTAAGGATGAAGCCAACACTTGTTGAACATGCATTTGAAAGCTGAGGAAAATGGGTCGTTCAAGACATTGTTCAGAAGAACAGCGTACTTTGATTAAAAAGTTGATTGGAGAGGAAAACCTATAAAGAGGTGCAAAAATGATAGGCTGTTCAGCTAAAATGATCTCCAATGCCTTAAAATGGAGAGCAAAACCAGAGAGACGTGGAAGAAAACGGAAGACAACCATCAAAATGGATAGAAGAATAACCAGAATGGCAAAGGCTCAGCCAATGATCACCTCCAGGATGATCAAAGACAGTCTGGAGTTACTTGTAAGTACTGTGACAGTTAGAAGACGTCTGTGTGAAGCTAATCTATTTTCAAGAATCCCCATAAAGTCCCTCTGTTAAAAAAAGGCATGTGCAGAAGAGGTTACAATTTGCCAAAGAACACATCAACTGGCCTAAAGAGAAATGGAGGAACATTTTGTGGACTGATGAGAGTAAAATTGTTCTTTTTGGGTCCAAGGGCCACAGGCAGTTTGTGAGATGACCCCAAACTCTGAATTCAAGCCACAGTACACAGTGAAGACAGTGAAGCATGGAGGTGCAAGCATCATGATATGGGCATGTTTCTCCTACTATGGTGTTGGGCCTATTTATCGCATACCAGGGATCATGGATCAGTTTGCATATGTTAAAATACTTCAAGAGGTCATGTTGCCCTACACTGTCAGAAAAAAAGGTACAGTGCTGTCACTGGGGCGGTACCCTAAGGTACAAAACCGAAAAGGTACTAATATGTACCTTTAAGGTATTAATATGTACCTTTAAGGTACTAATATGCACTCTTAAAGTACTGATATGTACCTTTAAGGTACTAATATGTACCATTTAGGGGTGAGTAAAGTACAAAGATGTACCTTTTCACTTTTGTACCTTAGGTACCGCCCCAGTGACAGCACTGTACCTTTTTCTGAGAGTGTATGCTGAAGAGGACATGCCCTTGAAATGGTTGTTTCAACAAGACAATGACCCAAAACACACTAGTAAACGGGCAAAGTCTTGGTTCCAAACCAACAAAATTAATGTTATGGGAGCCAGCCCAATCTCCAGACCTTAATCCAATTGAGAACTTGTGGGGTGATATCAAAAATGCTGTTTCTGAAGCAAAACCAAGAAATGTGAATGAATTGTGGAATGTTGTTAAAGAATCATGGAGTGGAATAACAGCTGAGAGGTGCCACAAGTTGGTTGACTCCATGCCACACAGATGTCAAGCAGTTTTAAAAAACTGTGGTCATACAACTAAATATTAGTTTAGTGATTCACAGGATTGCTAAATCCCAGAAGAAAAAATGTTTGTACAAAATAGTTTTGAGTTTGTACAGTCAAAGGTAGACACTGCTATTTTTTTTAACACACCCCTTTCAACTAATACCCCAATTGCACAGCCTTAAGAGCGTGCATATCATGAATGCTGGGTCTTGTTTGTTTTCTGAGAATCTACTGAACCTACTGGTAACTTGTTTGCCACGTAGCAATAAAAATATACTAAAAACCTTGATTATTCTGATTAGTCACATTGTACTGCTATTATTTTGAACAATACTGTATGACAGAGTATTTCTGTGCCCAATACCTTTCCTTCTGAAAGTTTTTTCGAGTATGGGAATGTGTGCGGTCAGAAAGGGCGGAATTTCTTGTATGGGCACTTGCGGAGCGAGCACATCAATGGCCTTCGTTCGGGTTACGGGAGGCGTCGACAGCGCTGGCATTTTGTTTTTAGACCACGAAATCAACAATGTCACCAAAGAAGTGTGTTTTTAGTTGTGAGGGAATGATAAACTTGTTCAGCTTCCCAAATAACCCAGCGTTAAACAGTGGATGCAGTTTGTTTCTCCAGAGCAGCAACACAGAGTTCCGCAAGTGTGTTTGCTTGTTCCCTGTCACGACTCAAAACTGCATCAAATGTCTGTGTTTTGTTGGCAATCGGTGCGTAAGTGCATATAATGTAAACAACACAAACATATTGAATAGAAAGTTATCCAGGGAGGGATAATGCCCAACAATGTATTGTGCATGTGTGTGTGCGCGCTCTCTTTAGCTCACCCCACTGTTTTCGGAAAAAAATGGGTAAAGCGTATCTGTCTTTAAGAAATATGACAAAACTAAAGACTCTTTGGAGATATGAAGGAGGCAATATTCAAGATTAACATGAGATTAGCTGAAACTGTGTGTGTTACCCCCCTTTAAAAGGGAGTGTGCATGTGTAGTTTTAGCTCAAAATACCCAAGAGATATTTTTTATAGCATGTTATAGCATGCAAAAACAGTTTTGTGTGAGTCCCTTTAAATGCAAATTAGCTGCTTCTCCCGGGCCCCTTTTCTAGAAAAGGGCGGGGCTTTAAGAGCTTGTGTTAGCAGCTCTGATTACCTCACACAGACACACACTGCAATGTCTGCAACTGTTCAGCCTTTTATGTTCAAACCAGAGTCGGACAATGATAGAGAGACTAGAGAACAAATGACAACATGTAAAATGCAACAGAATGTTTAATTAAATTTTACCTCATCATCATCATCTTGGAAATAAAAATGTGCATTTTAACCCGATTTTGGTTAGTTGATTAACTTTTGGCAATCCGACAAAATAATGAATCAAAAAACATCTGTCACACTGAAGGTCAAATCGAACACACTGCATTGTGGGAAATAGCATTGGGGATGCAGGAAATGTGCTTGTATATTGCTCATTTTGGCAAACGTTGCAGGTCATCTATGCATTCTGAACAAAGCGCAGCAATAGAAAGAGTGGTTTGTTAGTATTGTAATCCAAAGTAGCCAGTAAGTATATTTCCCTCCTGAGAAATACTGTACATTGATCTTTTGAAAACACATCAGATTTTATTTTTAATAAAAAAGACAGCAAGACCAAAATAACAAATACAAGAGTTGGGGGAAAGGAGACTTACGCCGCTTCACACCGCACGCGTAAGCAGGGCGTAAGCAGCGATTTTTTTCGGCGCTCATGTTAACAGATTAGTCCATTCACACCAGCAGCAGAGGCAGCGCGCGTGCGCAGCAGGAGCAGAGCAGAAGCGTCAGTGCGCGTCGTTTGGCGCCGGGTCTATTTTTGACGCGCGCTGCTCACGCTGAATTAAAGCCACAGTGCATTGTTATGATCAAAACTGACCTGTTTAACATGCAAAATAATTAATTTCACCATGAGATCATGTAGTGAAGTGTTCCGTGTGTTTCACAAACACCATATGACATCCGGTGCTGTGAATTTTTTATAAAATACTGAAAACACATCACTGCCAGAAGTTTTGCTCAAACTTCAAAGGCCTGTTTAAATGATTAAAACTAGAGGCTTATTTTAACTTTAAGGTTACTTTTATCACGTAAACTACCTTCATACAGCATGTTATATGCACATGTGTTTGGGACAGAGGGGAACACAGTCACATTTGCAGCAGATATATGCTGCCCATCATAAATCAAAGCACGAGACAAACAGGGGTTGGAGGAGAACTCCGGGAAAGTGACAGAATGGGACGATATTCGTCTGTATTTGCAATATCGAGCCGCGGCTCAGCTACGCGAGACAAACGCTGCCTGTATGAAAGCAAAAAGTGCGCGCGCTGCTACTGCTTTCCACACGCGCTGCTTCGGCGCTGCCTACGCCCTGCTTACGCGCGTGCGGTGTGAAGCCGGCGTTAGCCTGATTTAGACACCTAATTAATGTCACTGTGAGAGGGAAGACTAAAATCAATTATGTAGTAACTAATCATGAATTCTATTGGCAAAAATATCTGCTTGTGAGTTATTTATTACAGTAAGCCTCTGGGGTGGCCTGTTTTAATAGGGTGAATTGTCTATCTTGATTTAGTAAGATACTTTCTCTTTTTTACTGTATAAAGGTTACTGAAAAATGCAATTAACACTAAATCTCATGTTTAATGGGTTAGAAAAACTGCATGGAACAGGATACAATTTATTATCACATGAGCATAAATGAAAGATGGTTAATTGTACATTCATTAACATTTAAATATGATGTACTGTATGTGATTCCAGTGCTTGGATGAATGTTCATGATTACTAGTTAAAAATGCTTTTGTTTTAAGAAAGAGTAATGAACTCATTTACCAAGGTAATTTCTTTAATTTGTTGCATGTTCCTACAACACTGCCCTCCAAAGAAGTACTAAGACAAAAATACTCTCAAAATAGCATATGAAAGTCTCTTTAAAATGCAAAGAATATGGCTTACCTGACTGCTAACAATATATAGCTTTTTTAGCAATTTAATATTTTTTATTAATTTCATATTTAATTTATTATGCAAGTGCCCTCAAAGACCTCTTTATTAAAACAACTTCTTATGAAAATTAGTTAATGAATCTGAAACTGGAACGCAATCAAATGATAGTAGATTACAGAGGAGACTATAGAAGCACAATATCATGAGTTTGAATTTAACCTGATACCATTTGCAGGATTCAGGCTTGTTTTGACAGATCTTTACAGTGTTCTGGAGGATTGAGGTGACAGACCTCTTTTTACCTTATATTATCTGGCTCACACCTGCATGCAACCGTAGTTTGGCCCTTAACATCTCTGTTGCCAGCATGTAATGTGATATAAGCTGCGCAGTTCACAGCAGAACATGAGATTGGTAAGTCCATGGCAGACAGGAAGTCAATATCCAAACAGCAGTCAAGGTATGACCAGCCGCAAAAGAGCCAGCTTGGAAAAATTCCAACAAGGTATCTAATTTTCACTCCAATTCTATGTTAATTGCAAGTAATGCTATGTTAGGTCCTCAACAAATCATGCTGTTGTTTTCCATTCTTATTCAGCTCATCAGCTCATTGTGATTTAGAGAAAAGCAGCACATGCTCTGACTCATTTAGATCACCTCTCATCAATGCAATGAGGCAGAAGCGCACACAGCCACCATAAGTCATCAGTGAAATCAGTGGAATTTATTATTTTTTGGATCGCATCCCTGCTGATTTCCATGATAGTGCAGCTGTGCTGCTTTTTGTTCTTTTTCTTTCTTTCTTTTTTGTGCTATGTGAAATATAATTGATTCAGACCATTGCTGGACTATTTGAAAAGTTTAGATAGCCTTTATGCTGAACATTCTGAACACACTGAAAACTGACCCAGCCAATTAATCCAAATGACCCCAATTCGTTGAAATGCTTTGCGTGTTCATCTGCAAGTTACCATCTTTACAGTGAGCCATTGAGTCCAGGGGCGGCGTTTATGTATGGCAGTTTCCATACATTCAGACAAGCAGGGGAAATAAACAGCTCATGATGCCGCTTATTATGTTGCAGCTTTAAAAAGCAAATTAAACAACCTGAGCCTAACGCCGTGTCCTAACCAGGTGACAATGTTTTCAGCTGCAAACCAGACTCGACCCGAGATCAATCAATCAAAAACCACAGCCAATCAGAAGAGCTTGTAAATGGTAAAATGGTAAATGGACTGCATTTATATAGCGCTTTTAACAGACCAATGGCCATCCAAAGTGCTTTACATGTTGCCTCACATTCACCCACTTACTCTCACTCTCATACACCGACGGCGGTGTCAGCCATGTAAGGCACCATCCAGCTCGTCGGGAGCAGCTGGGGTTAGGTGTCTTGCTTATGGACACCTCGACACTTGGTCAGGTGGAACCGGGGATCAAACCACCAACCTTCCGGTTTGTAGACAATCAACATGAACCACTGAGCCACTGCCGCCCCGTGGGTGGGCAATTGTGGGTGGGCTCTGGCTCTCTCTACAAGCACACTGACTGCATTCGCAACAAAATAAGTACAATATCAAATTCCTAAATCTCACACCATTTTAGCATGATTAAAAATACTGTGTGACTGAAACAATGTTTTTTGTATCATAACACTTTTGTTTGCTCACCTTGAGTTGACCGTTTGAACAATTGAATTATCCATTATTGCTTTCAGTAAGGCTATGTCTATAAAAGGTCACAAAAATGATATGCAAACTCACTTTAAATTCTTTTTACATTAAATAAAGCACATACTCTATTAGTGGATTTTTGGGGCTAATGTGATTAATTGCGAATGTCGTTGTATGGCCAGGAGGACTCATGCCATACTCTAGGTTTCTGTGAAACACCGCCACTGATTGAGTCATTTATTCAGCTGTATTTCACTAATTCCTTAATTAAGAAAAATGTTTGCTGTCTTTATGAATGAGTCAGAAACCACTAATTCACACCTACTATGTGTTACTTTAACTCCGTTTGGAACATTGGTGTTGCATTGGCTGAGAAAAATAGACTAGTAATGTAACTGGTAGTTAAATTGTAAGATTTTCAGGATTACACAATATTGACATATTATTAAATATTAAAAGACACATTTCACTTGCAATAATCCTGTTGGTCTTAATAGCTATGTTAACAACAAAATGCTACTACTAAATAGGATTTAAAATATGTTGTATCCTTTGTTTTAAATTAAAAGTATGGAAGCCCATTCTTGCCACAATAACAATTTTACATCATAATTCGGACGTTTTCTCATATAATACTAAGTCATAATTATGTCAAATTTGACATACAGTTACAAGTCATAATTATGACCTTTTTTCTTATTTGGAAGAAATTGGCATCTTTTAGTAACAGTAAATTCTTCATTTGTAAAAATGAAAGGATTGGTCACCCAAAATGGAAAATCTGTCATTTACTCACCCTATGAAAACAAAAGAAGATATTTTTAATAATGTTTGTAACCAAACAGTTAATGGACTCCATTGACTTCCATAGTATTTTATTTATTTATTTTTCATACTGTGTAAGTCAATGGGGTCCATTATCTCTTTGGTTAACCCAGAAGGAACAACTTGAGGTTGAGTAAATGATGACAATTGTTATTTTTGGGCGAACTATCGCTTTAAGCATGCACATTAAGTGTTTCCTTTATGATTAGCTTTGAAACTAAAGCAACATTTCCAAAACAAGTACAGGTTTCACAGCCCTGATAGGACTGCAACGGACCACAAGAAAAACAATGAATTAAACATACACCACCTAGAGTGCTGTAGACTAATGCAATGGAGAAAACGTCCTCTCCACCATCGACCCAGCTTGTCTAGAATTCACCTGCAGTGCATCCTCATCCTCTTCATTTAGTCAAGCCTTTGTCTATTGATATCATCATTTCTCTCACTTCACCAGAGCCTCTCCAGAATCATAATTATGACAGCTCTCAGGCTCGGCCTCGGATCGCGTCTTCGAACGCTGTCAGTAATAGGTCATTTTATGGGCCTCTCTCGCTGTGCTCCACCACAGCCAATCAGACAGCAGAACCATGTTAGTCCCTGCCTCCAGGCTCACCTCTTCAGACTGACATTTATGGGTTTGAGATGGAGCCTCGAGGACCATCACGACTAAGACGAGTCTTAAAGATGGACTCCGTGTGAGTGGGTTTTATTTAGTTCTGTCGAAGGGACCTGAAGGCTTTGAGGCAACAGCTGTTCCCGCAGCTAACTGTGACTAATGTTGCAAAGCTGTGGATGTGGAAGCGAGGAATGCAAAGCTCTATACCTTCTGTTGCGATAATCCTACAGCAATGCTACAGTTCAGTCAGTGATGATTCGTCTGGTATTGCTTGTTGTACAGAAGCCAGTATGCAATGCATATTGACATCGATGAGCTCAAAAGGAAATCCTCCAAAAGAATGATTAAAATATTTCTAAACATTTGCATATTTTTGCATGTTTATGGATCATGTCATGCTGCTGCCTAGGTCCGTGGGTTAGCGTTTGACCACATACACCTATTTAGGTCAGTGAAAGAGCGGATGAGTTCCCATGGCAATGGGGCCATGTAAATTTAGTCATCGACCTACGTGCGCCTTTCTCACCGTCACTAGCGTTGAACTCTGGCTCTCAATCGTCCATTCTGAGGATAAAGCGTGTGCCACTGATGAGGTGCTGCATGTTATCAACACAGGCGTGTGGGAGATATGATTATTCTCAATTCGAAAGGTCAAATTTGTGGACGCTACAACGTCTGGAATAATTGTCATTGTGTTGGACCCATGGCCCTCAGAGATTGTGACAGTTGTGTTTGTGACCCTGCACATTTCTGGGTCAGCGTGCAGTTATCAGTGCTGTAGTTCTGCCATGAGCAAGACTAAAGAACAGCATCCCGCAGTGCCTTGGATAGTGTAGGCGGGTCTTTTCTTACTCTGGCTAAATATCTAAGTTGAATCATGACCTCCAAGTCTGACCCAAATGCAACAACCAACACATTAGTAAGATCTGAAGCCATACGGTCTTATGCAACCCCATCATTAGAAAGCAAGACTAAATTCAATGCGGTACAACTGTGAAAGATATTACTGAGGGAAAGCGGCTGAAATTAAATCTGATACCTGTAAGGCAAAGAATCCTTTTAGTCATTTGATTTGCCTCTCTTACTTAAACTCAAAGAATATCATGGTTTCTGCAAGTAAAATGTCTTTTAAAATCACATTAGAGTGGAAACAACAGAGAATCGCTCTTTTTTTTTTTAGACAACTGGGGGTTTATACTGGCTGTAGCACCTGTGTGGTTTCTCATAATGCAACAAAAGTCTGATAATGTTCGGAAAGGGGCAGCCAAGATTGGTTTTCTTATAAGGAGATAACACTAAGACCTTGCTGAAGGCTATGACATGTTAAATCAAATTTTCAAACTGTGGGAAGCTAATGGATTGTACGAAAAACAAAGGAAGACAATCATTTTGGGATTAGAGAGCCTCCTGTCAAATATATACAAACACATCTCTATAAATCATCTCATTCCAGACTCATAAAACCAAATCACAAAAAAAAAAAAACACTTTATGCCAAGTTTCCACTGGCAGATCGACAGCTACCAGTGAGGAAACAAAGATCAGCAGGTTTTAGGATGAAAGAATGCATAACACGCTGGGAGATTTGAGCAGGTGCCGTCGGAGGTTAAGCTGATTAAGATTAAGAAGTCTTGAGATGCTGGTTTTGTCACGGGTCCAGCATAGGCACTAAAACAACAATCTGATTATTACAACATGATCTTAGAAGAAAATGTTACTTTTAAGTTTTGGTGGATTGGTGGCATATTCGTAGGGACGATTTGAGCGTATTGAATTGTTGTATGCAAATGTAAAAAAAATTGAACAAAGTAAGCATGAAGGTCCACCCCTAAACCTAACTGGGTTTAAGATTGCAGATTGTATGAAAGTGTACAGACTACATTGCAAGAATGTATATGAATTCGCCACCAGTTCGCCAAAACGTAAACTGTTACGAATTGTCATGAAAGTGTGTTGGACCTTTAGTTCATATAGGTACAAAATGTGTTGTCTAGAACATTGAAATTGCAGACACAGTTCCCTTAGGAAGTCATAGGTGAGATATGACTGTCAAATGATCACCCAAAGGAATGGGCTACCGCATCTGCCAGTCTTTCTTGACAAAATTCATGGAGACAGCAGCTCCCTGAAATATAAATATGTACTCAGAGTACCTTAAGGGTCGATCTAATCAATAAGCCTGTGGGAGCTCACTGTCACATTAAATTTGAGGCCGGAATGCTCACGCAAAACGGGTGGCTCTGATTTGCTCAGCAGGAGTTCAGACTTCCCAGAAGGAGGGCATTGACAGGCGGTTACCCACTAATGCAGAGATCCTTGTCAATCACTGTGGGACAACAAATACATCAGTCTCATTAAAACAGCACCAAGAGATTTAAAAAAAAAGGAGTAAAATGGGGAAAAACGTATAGTTCACTTATAGAAAATAGTTCACCTCAACAAACCAACCAATCAATCGGTCAATTAATCAGCCATCAGATCTCATTATGTTATTTAGGGCAGGGGTTTCAAACTGGGGTCCGGGGACCCCAGAAGTTTCTAAGGGGTCCCCAGAAAATGTCAGAGAATAGTCTACTGAACATCTATTGCCGTATACATACTTTTCAAAATCGTTTCCAAAAATATATGTTTGCTTTGTATGTTTCTAGTGAGTTTTTCACACTATAGTCCCCTCTATCTTGATCTCTGGGGTTGTAAGGCAGTATTCTTAATGCAGTACATTAGCTGCTTACATATATTAATGATGAAAGTTGCTTATGCAAATAATTCTTAATTGAAGTTCAGGTTTATACATACAACATTAAGTATAGCCAATTTAAGTTGGGAAACAATATTTTGTATTTATAATGTCATACTTACTATTTATCTAACAATTTAAATGTATGTTCACACAAAAATATACAGGTGGGTTTAAGGGGGTGCCCTCATAAAAGGTGTGTCATATTTGGGGTCCTTGGCAGCATAAAGTTTAAAAAACCCTGATTTAGGGTATGCTTACACAACACCGTTTTCAACTGGAAACAGAAAACGTAAGCATTTCGGCCATTCATTTACACGACAATGCCGTTTTGGGAGCCTGAAAATGCAAGGTTTTGAAAACAATGCCTTTCCAGTCTCCATGTAAACAACAAAAAAAGAATTTGTGAAAACGGTGACGTCATGCAGATCCGTATTATGTGTTCGTGGGTTGTTTCTTGACAAAATGACATTGCCAACTGCCAGCCTGGCATGCATAATACAGCCCTTATTTTTGCAGATATCTGTGAATGGAGATTGTCTTGACAACACTGTCCTCTGTTTTTAGTACATTATTGTCATATAAACACACCCTTAGTTTCATGGCCATTGGTTCCAAACCCATTTGCTGTTATATTTTCACTGAACATAAAAGGAAAGTTTTGTAAAGCATCTTTTCGAAAAGCACCATAAAACAGTGCATTTGACTTGTGCACTATATTCCAGGTCTTCTGAAGCCATATGATCGCTTGAGAAAAGCTCTTAAATATGATGTTCATAGCGCAGGTTGGATGTCTATATGGACGAATGGTTCTAGTATATCTTATGATCAAATGGCATGATGTCCAGCCTGGTGAAGATTTTTAGTAAATAATGAAAGAATTATGATTTGTTATAGATATCAATGGTTCAATGAAGATCATTTAACATCCATGAAACCTTTCTATTGCACTTAATGTTCTTTATAAGTGGAAAAAAGGTTCTTTAGATTATTAAAATGTTCGTCACACTAAGAAAATTTTTTTACTTTTAAGAACTGAAGGTTGTTTTTTTTTATATATAGCATTACTGCAAAACCCTCCTTTTGAAATCTTTATTTTTTAAAAGTGATGGATACCTTTCAGCTTTTGTATAGCTTCAGATGACTTCAGCCAAAGTCGCAGACAGCTCTGTTAGTCTTTTTTTTTGGAGCTTGACAGATACTACAAACTAAATGACAGAAAAATATGCTTTCTCATTTGGAGTTCAAAAGGGTTTAGAATGACATTAGGATAAGTAATGACATGTATACTGTACACTACAGATTCAAAAGTTTGGGGTCGGTATGAATTTTTTATGGTTTTGAAAGACGTCTATGTGCAAGCATATGTGCAAGAGGCAGGGAAAGCAGGCACTCCTGTGGACAGCACACATCAGTGCTGATTGCATTTCACAGTACTTCCTGATTACCCTCTCATGGGCTGACAGTGGCATGACTTCTCCTGTAGCGTCCTCCTTTCTTTAGGGAACACCTGAGAAGAGTCCCCTACTGCAGCGGAAACCGGCGTGAGCCAACCTTTCCGAACCCCTGCCAAGGAACACATATGTCGGCCTATTTTCTCACTAGCCAGGCCTTGAGGCAAAGGGATAGATATCAAAATGGAGTTTTAGTTGTATCTCTTTCTCTTTTTTATAGGTCTTCTATGCAGCCCAAAGGAAGAAAAAAAAAAGATTCACAGAAAGAAGCAAACATTCAGTCATACAGATCTCCCTGGAATGTTGCTGCAGAGTCTGGTCAAGAATGATAGGTCATGGTTGAATAAAGCTGGACATATTGTTATACTGTCCTCAAGATATGTCTGCACAGTTATACTGAACTGCTTATAACTGAATCAAGGAAACTAAAAAGACCTCCTGTGCTGAAAATCAAGTTTTTAATGGTGTCTATATGTCTATGTGGTGTTTTTAATATGCGTTAAGACAAACCATATGCGAATTTATAAATCAGCACCATTGCTGATATCGTTTCCAGTGAACCAAAGACAGTTTCAAAAACACGGTTTGAAATCGCTGGTGTTTCTGACGTCACAAACTACCTTGTAACCAATCACGTGAACGTGAGGGCAGGCTTTAGCATATCATTATCTATGCTGCAAAGTCTCAAGAGAAGCCAGGTTATCCTGGTATATTTTTCTCTTGATATGAAAAATCTGGTACATTTCGCAATATTTAACCGGTGAATTATGTATATGACGCATATTACGATGTTATGATGAACTATATGCCTTTCTCCACTGACGTTCTGACGTTCAAAGTGTTTGTAAGGATGCTGATTTTTAGAAGGCAGACTGAGATGGAGAACGGGAACATGCTAACATTAACAACACATTATTAGCTGTTTGATAATGTAGTCAAGCAAAATGCTAATCATGTTAATTACCGTTATGTGTCTGACGTTGTAAAGAGCGATACCATTGTGCAGCGTTTATAACAAGTTGAGCGAGCTGGCTCTCTGAGCTGGTGTGAGTGAGCGGAGGCGGGGCTAGTTTGCATATTCATGCAGCCACTTATACTAAATGAAACAGTTACACTCAAGCTATTTTAAGGCATCAAGAAAAAAGGTTTTAAATATGTAATTTTGGTGATCAAAGACGAGTTTTAAGGGATAACATTATTGACAAAAGGGGGAAATTCTAATATGGCATATAGTTCCCTTTAGGAACTGACAGCCAATAAACAATACACAGTGCTGCTGTAAGATGAAATCATACCTAGAAACACAATACGGTCTTTAATGCTGGTAATTAATTCAGCTTTCACAACCAGTTAGCACTTTCCATAAATATTTTCATCTTTTCTTCAATCATAGTGTTGATTTCATTCCTCAAGGTCAACCATTAACCCAATCATACAAGTAATT
This sequence comes from Gobiocypris rarus, assembly GCA_023029165.1. NCBI lineage: Eukaryota > Metazoa > Chordata > Actinopteri > Cypriniformes > Gobionidae > Gobiocypris > Gobiocypris rarus. The sequence continues at coordinate 5,547,102 of CM040918.1, forward strand.
AAAGAAGTTAATGTGTTTGTTTGCATAATTAATGCTAGTTAAGCAAATAAAGCATAAACAAAACATTCATATTTTGGTAACACTATTGCAAAAGTTATTTTCTATTCATTGGCTCAGCTCGTATACGATTTAATTCGACATCCTGAGTTTGGCAAGTAGCCTCTTTCTATGCATCTTGTAAAAAAAAAAAAAAAGAAATAACACTTTTTGAAGAAGCTGCGAGTTCTTAAGAGTTTCAGGCTGCTGTACCCTACAGTAGAAAGTGCCAGTTGCTAAACAGAGATAAACAGACATTACAATAGACACACATACAACTTTTCATTCTGTTTCTTTATGTAATGAATTCAGTGCAGTAGTGACAACATGGGTTCAATCACATAAGCAAGTGTTCGCTCAATGTACTAAGGGCATCTGGGGAATGCAGATAGATGGCTAAGCAGGACTGGATGCTTGGCATTTTGCGACTCCAAGGACGGTAGCTTGCGGCACGTCCGGTTTTTGGTCAGTAGCTAAGGATTACTCTCTTGATGTATTGATGCGGCAGGGTCATTGCTTTCTTTGTGTTCTTACATTAACATTATAAGTTATGGACCAATTAGAACACAGAGAATCCAGAGTGGAGCAATAAAGACACACATAGTTCTCCATAAATCTACTTTGGACCCAGAAAGACCTTTTGTTTTGATCATGGTCTGTGTCCTGCAGGGTTGCGATGTAACTGTGAATTGCTACTTAGAAGCACATAATTTCCCTTCACCTCTAAAGCCCCCGCAATGCTAAACTACACAATTCTAGGGTGGAAATAAAGAAGCTTATAGGCTTTACCTAGCAGGGGCCAGCATAGACAGCCAGTTTGGCAAATCCCCGCAAATACAACATCTGTGCTAATCAGGTTGCGTTGGAGGTTATGCTGCATTATTGGTCCTATCCATTAGGTTAATAGGATTTACACTGTTATGTTAGCAGACTCTGCGCTGTCTGCTTTAAACGGCGGCATATGAGGTACATTACGGATCGTATCTGCATTACACAAGCCCAGAGTGACTCGAGAAATCAAAGCCCATCAATACAAACACCTGCAAATCTCAGAAACTTTATTACTTTCATTAAACCTAATGAAAACATATAGATTACTTTATTTCAAACCTCCAGGTTTGAAACCTTATCAGGATTGAATAAATCAAGCGCATAAAACATTGAGATTGGGTTTATTTTGCTCCATTTATGAGTTCTAGCTAAAGATTCATACAGTGTTACACAGTCTATCAGCAGGCGGTCTCTTCAGTGATCAAATCACTATAAATGTCCAAATGTAATTGTTATATTTTGTTTGACAGAAGTCTCATTCAATTTTAATCAGGAAAATCTCATTTAAAAGAAACTCATTTTGTGGGGTCAGTGCAGCAGATGAAGAAACCGACACTCATTCACTTTTTTATCAATACTGGAGAAAGTATCAGGATAATGCTGGCTGTAGAATAGCTATTCTTTTGCACATCATTTAATTAAAAGAAATTCTCATTTCATTTTCAAAGCATCAATTTTCTCTACTTTGCCCTCATTTTAATTGCCATCCCTTGTTTCCATGAAAGTGCAATAATGAGATTTAATAATTATGGCATGAAAACAAACTTTTTGGCATAAGCCAACAACAACAAAAATAGACCTTTTAAATGACATTCACTTGATAAAGAACAATATTTGCAAAGCAGAAACTGTGAGACCTTCCTGTGGCACAGCTGATTATTCATGCCTTTCTGACCTTCCCAGTGAGGAAATTTAATAAAGCCAATCCAAGAAGCACTTCACGGAAATGCTGTTAAACATCAACGCGAGTACAGTCAAAGTGGAGAAGAAGTAAAAGTTTTATTTCAGACCGAGGGAGACAACTTTCTCTACGAACAATAAAATATTCCCTTCCTATTGACTCTCAGTCTTAAATGTTGATCTTCTAAACTTCTTCATCACTTGTCATTCAAATGTTCAAGAGGATGCAGTTGGTAACGTGGGTGGTTTTTGTCATCTCCACATACAGAGAGAAAAGCCATACACGAGGGGCTGAGCTGCAGGATTGACAGGCGGCACTTAAGCATCCTTGCTGAGCCCGTTTCATGTGCTTTATTCCTACACATTGAATATTAATAGAAAAAAAATTTAACTACAACTCAACTCCCACAAACTTTCTCTTTCCTTTTTTTCTGTCTTCAGTTGCCGACACCCTCTACAGTATATGAGTTCAAGGCATTGTTGAAGAACTGAACTTATGAAATGCCAGTATTTGCATTGGATATGAGATCACAGGATTCGTATTCCAAGGCACAAGACTGTCTTTTACCCTATTTATATGCAAGGCCTCTTTTTGTCCAAACCCCACAAGGCCTGCAAGTTGTTGAATCTAGATTCTACACAGCCCCCTGTGACAATGTCCTTGTTTTCAATGACAGTTTAAATGGTGGAGTGCTTGTCTGATTGTCCAAGGTTAAGATAAGATTGCCAAGGCCAAAGCAACCAGGGCTCCTTTGGATCAACCACTAATCGCTCACCTGCAACTAAGACTTGGACTTATCAGTCTGAATTACTTCTACATGAGGGAGTAAATTAACTGAACTAGTTAATTAAACAATTACATTTCTCAGCGAAATCTAATGTTACTGAGGCATTTTAATGTTTAATAGGTGCACTCTTAAGCTGAGCTCATATTACAGGAGCTCCAGGATGATTTATACCCAATTTACCCCTCCCAAAAAAAAAAAAAAAAAGAAAAACACACCCAGGGCATCGGTCGGTTCCGATGTTTGGCCCAGATTATCTGGTAATGTATGGCATTCTCAGATCAAATCTTAAAACTCCTGATCAACTCGCCAACATGTTTGATATTTAGGATTTTAAATCAGGATGATTACGAGTATACATCAGTGTTTCCACAATAGCCAATGAGAGACAACTCTACAAGGAGATGGAAGCAAAGGAACTTTTGAAATGGTGTCAAGCAGCTGTACGGGTATGGTGGACAACGGAGAATGAGGAACGGCTGGTCGAAATGTGGCAACAACACAACTGCCTTTATAATGACTCCTCATATAATGTCTACAGCAAGTTGCCGCGTCACAGTATCCATTCATTTAACTTATGCTTCCCCGTGAGATCATGTGAGGTGATAAATCTGGCATGATAATCTTAAGAATATCTTGTGGTGTGTGATGCCCCATGATTTTCAATGCTTGTGTGTGCAGGTTTGAAAGGAGAAAATCTGATTCTCCTTATGTGCGTGATGCAACCAGATTTCACAATCGGTTAAGATTTTAAAATCTCTTGTAGTCTGAGCCCAGCTTTAGAGAAAAAAAGGTTTAGAGGGTTTCCAAATCCAAATCTGCAAAAGGGGTAATTAAATGTAACAAATCATGTTAAAATGTATCATCTTTTATTGGAAAATGAAACAACTGCTAGGTAGCTGCTGTGTTTTAGATCAGCTGGAGTTTATTTATTAAGCGTACAGGGCAACCACCCAGTACAGCATTACAATAATCTAGCCTTTAAGTCATGAACGCATGAACTAACAGTTCTGCATTTTGCATTGAGAGCATATGTTGTAATTTAGATATATTTTTAAGATGGAAGAACGCATTTTCTCCCTCTTCTTGAAAAGCGATGACCTACAGTCATCCGGTGAAACATCCGGTAGTGTGGGTTTTCTAGGTTCTTTTCTAGGAAATGGTTTTGATGTGCATGTACTCCCTGGACCTCTGCTTCTCGTAAATACTACCCATGTATAGTGCGCGCTATTTTTTGATAGACATCGATGTCGTTATATTCAAATTATGTGGATTTTTAAGTGAAGTGACGATGATTATAGTTCGAATATTCCAGCTGACAGCCAGCTTAATTTTTGACGCATGTAATAATGTGCCTGAGGGGAGAACTATGTTGGATTTCTGGGCAATTATATAAGTGCTGGAGAAGTTCAGACTGCTTTTTATGTAGTTCATTATACTTCTTTTACGGCAGCTTAAATAACATGCATGTTACTCAGAGAGATGGACACGTTTGGCTTGGCAGAAATGTAACATGCAGCTGTCGCAAATTCGTCAACTTGAAAATCAAGTTACTTTTTTTTTTTTACCAGGAAAGAAATGGTTTTGATGCGCAAAGTTCTTTTTGTAGTTTCTTATGACAAACATTGTATTTAAACCCATGAAAATGCAGATACTGTGGTAAATATTACAGAAAAATTACTTTTTAAAATTATTACCACTTAGCATATTTTGACTCTTACAGAATATTTATAAAAGGAGAAATGTCTTTAATAATTGCATGATACTTTCATTTCTAACTGGTTATTTCAACTTTTCTTTTTTTATTCATAACATTTAATCAGCATGAAAAAAATAATTAAAACAAAATTAATTGTTCCATTAAAATGTCAAGTGCTTGACAAAACCCTTTAAAAGTTCCACATGCATCCAAAACTACTTCATAGTCATTTTATTTTACTTGGTTTTGGGGTGATGAAAGGTTTTCCCAGTAATAATAGGCTTTTTTTCACATAAAACTGCAAACGATAAGTGTTCCACTTAATAAAGTCTAACGAAAAATACTTTTTTTTCATGATAAATTATCAGAATAGGAATTTCACTGAAAAGTTCTCATGAATTTCTGAATTAGTTGGTATTTGGCATGGCTCCCTTTTTCCTTAATCACAGCATGCATTAACACTCGGTTTCGACATGGATTGCTGAACTCGAACACAAGAACAGGTGTTGGCCTGCCATTATCTGTTAGCAGGCGTGACAAGGTTATTCATTCCAGCATATAATAATGAAATCAGTTTTGTAATAAGTGTTATAAAACCTTACAGCGAGTGACAGACTGAGAGATCTCTTATGCATGTCTGGGAATGTGATGTAACGGTAAGAACACATCTTTTGTTCACTGTACTTCCTCTTCACCACAAATGAATAGAGAGAAGAATAACATACAACCTGCTAGAGAAAGACGGACAAAAAAGGCACTAGCTACAGTGTGTACCACTCATAGTTTTTATATCCATGGTTTATGAGAGGGGATGTCTCATGAATGTCTCAATGCTTCATGGTCAAATGTACACGCAAAGCCAACCAAGGATTTGCTTTTGGTTTTGCTATAGCCTATTGCATTTTTATGAGTGTTCAAATGAAAGTTTAGTCAGGCTCCATGCGGATGATATCCTAGAATTTCTCCCACACACGAAAGACAAACACAATCAGAATTGAGGTGGGTTTTGAAGGATTTCAGATATTTGAAGGACAAATATGGAATAAATATTGATTGGGTGCACATTGATTGGGTGGACATACTCTGTAATATGATGAGAATGTCTCTGTTGGACAGAGCTTTGCTTCTTGTTTATCCAGTTTTGCAGGTTACAAGTTTTAATTAGAATTAACAAAGCCCTTAGAGAGTAATGCATTCTGTTAAAACATAGTAGACGATCCAGGATAGGGCTGGTATTAGTTCTCAAAGAAGAGTGTTAATTATAATGCTATTATTAGAACATCCCAATTAAATGTTTGAACATTGTGAAATGTTGTTAAACTTCCTTTTGAGAGACATATAATATTAGGAGAGTTATTTTTACGATGGTGAAAATGCATATTTTTAGGCATACGATTGAAATGAATTAATACTACTGAAACACAAAGAACCATTAACCCTCTTTGGTACTGAATATACATTATAAATAACTGAGCCCATCTCGATTGAGGCTGTAATGAGCGCACAGAGACGAATGAGAGCAAAATAAACTGTCTTTAATCTAACAGGAACACCTGGGGAAAACTCAGAAGCTAATATCAACAACCAAGTACAACACTGTGACCATAGCGGAAAAAAAATGAGCTAGGGAAAATTAGGGCTTAAAATACATACAGGGATAATTAAAGTAACTACAGGAATACATGCAAAATCAATCAAAAAACAGACACAATAGCAAGGGGCAATGGTGGGGCAGTCGTGGACAGTCTTGGCCTAATAGTTAGAGAGTCGGACTTGTAACCTGAAGGTTGCTGGTTCGAGTTTCAGGTCAGGCAGGAATTGACAGTGGGGGGAGTGTATAACCAGCACCCTCTTCCACCCTCAATACCACAACTGAGGTGAGACACCGAACCCCTGGCTGCCCACTGCTCTGGGTGTGTGTGTTCACTACGGTGTGTGTGTGCACTTTGATGGGTTAAATGCAGAGCACAAATTCCAAGAAAGGGTCACCACTTCACTTCAAAGGGAACACAGGCAAACAGGAATGGAACACAGTGAAAACGAAACCAACACTGAACCCAGACTCATTGGAAATACGTGACTCTGCCTACATTTTTGCAAACCCTGAAATATGTACCTCCAGGTACGTTTCCCTGCACTTTTTCAATAGGAAGCACAATTCAAGAAAAACTGGGTGTAAGCACGAATTTTAATTCCTATTGAAATACATTTAATTCTTTACATTTGTAAAAGTAGACATGATTTTATGAATATTTAAAGGCTACTTTTATATTTTGGAGCAACTAACCCCACTCCTACCCTAAACCTAACCACTTCTCAACAATAAAACACATAACAGATATTTATTGCAAAAACTGACCAATAACAGTATGAAAGTATTAACTCATGTTGTATTCCAAGTCTTCTGAAGTCATACTTAATGTTTTAATCGCTGAAATGATGATCCAATCCGCCACTCCGTGTGAACACCCTCCACTCGTTCATATTTCATTCAAATAATACACGAGCGTGACGCGGTCGGTCACAAGACACACAAGAGCCAATGGCATTTTACAATCAAAGCTGACGTAATGACGCAATTGGTCACGAGACATACGACAGCCAATGCATTTAGTAATATCCCAGCAGCTGTGGACTCGAACGGTCTTGAAACAAAATCCTGAGTCCTCTTAGTCTGAGTCCAAGACAAGACCGAGACAAATGTTGTCGAGACCGAGACAAGAACAAGACTGGTCTTAAGTACTACAAAACTAGCGCACAGAAAGCTGGATGTCAGACAGCGTGTCCTGTGTGTATTAAACTAAGTTATCTTTTACCTCTAAATTGTGCTTAAACTGTCAAATGCACACACGCTTATGTCAAAAACACAAAGTTCACTTTAACACAGTCGGTTATGTCTGTGAACGTAAACAGCAAGTAAAGAAATTGCATGTGTATATTAGATCTGTGTATTAAAGTGAAAGCACCTACTGCTACATATGCTGTTAATATGAATCAAATGCAATAAAAACAGAAAATCAAACACTGCTCTTGACTGAATAACTTTAGTAGCTTTAATAAGAATACATTTCTTACTCGAATGCTGCTGTTAAATGTTCTGACGGGCAGATAAACATGTCCGCCTGTATACTGCTCATTCAGGGCGGGGTCTGTGCTAATAGGGCGGAGTCTGTCAGCAGTCATGGGCCGGGTGTCTAAGCATGTGTGACATCACAAAAGCTAGAATCTGCAAACGACTTGTTCTGAGACACTGCTTATGATTTATGGGGATTACAAAAAGAGAAGTGGTTGGATTTTTACCACTATAGGGTAGTTGTGATACACCTTTATGTTGCATAACAGGTCCCCTTTAATACTGCTCTTAAAATCGGTGGCAAATTTCTTTATAAATTATAATTGAGTCTCTATGCATGAATACAATTATATAGGGTGAATTAAAGTTGTTGGGGACACTTTTTCCCATTCAATTCATGGCAAAAAGTGTATTCACCCCCATCAACAAACACCTTTAAATAAATAAAGTGTAATAACAATTTGATGCTATCTGTACAAATTACCACTGCAGTTCGATTGTGGTACAGAACATTAAAAAAAAACTGAAAATGAAAAGTCATTTGGCTTACAAAAAGCACATTGGTTTCTTTAAAGACCAATAAATGATGCCAGACTATACAGTTACAGATTTCAACAGTGTTTCCAGACCACAAACAAAAATAAGCCATATGACCTTGTATTATTATCACATTCAAATTCAGAAGCGCTTCTCCCAAAGCTCAGAACCATTCGAATCTCAAGACAGGCACAAGAACAGCTGGTCTTCTTCTGTTGTGCATGTAAATTGCATTTCCATTATGTTTAATCAAGATGTTAACACTCTACTCCCAACAAGACCGCATTGAGAAGAAAAGCCCAATATTCTTCATTCCGCTCACATTACTGTGATTTATTGAGCGACCGTATAGAGTAAAATTTCAGAGGGTCTGCTTTTTAGGATGAGTCAGACCACAACAAAACATGTGCCAAGATGCAAAGCTAGATTATGCACGTTCACTTTGTAATATTAGTATGCAGAATGTTGCAATAGCAGTTTTTAAATGTCTCACTCAGCATCTAAATGGGTAAATGAGGGCTACAAAAACGAAGGCAACCTTTAAATGGATTTCTTGAGCTGAATTCATCTACTTAATTATTTAAACGTTTCTACTGAACATGAAGTGGCCATGACTTAACATGAGCCATCATTGTAACAATCACCTATTTGGATCATCTCTTAAAAGAGTGCATGCCAATAAACTGTTCAATATTACATGCTGCATTTCATGTTTTCTACAAAAGAAAACAGTGCTTGTTGTCTTAAACCAACAACATAACCACACTTACAATACAAATAAACACTGAAGTACTGTTCCTCATTACACACAGACCTCAAGACTGGGTGCATGAGGCTTGACAAGGGTAACAACCGAGTGTTACTGGAGAAACCAACACACCCTGACTTCACAAGACAACAACGCGACAACAGAATCAACACCAACAGTGTAAATAAAACTGGCAAACGGTCAAACAGTGTAACCATATTAATAATTCATGCCCCAGTGCATGCTGGGAAAACCAGCTTCAGAGAAACCAGTATGCAGCTAGTAGAATAAACATTTGCACTACAGACATGATAGCAACTAGACTTCAAGCCAGTCAGAAAACCAGATTTTAACTAACAAAACCCAGTTTATAGCAAAGCAAATAAAAAATGTCCTTAAAATCAAACATTTACATTTATTAATACTATAAAGGACAGGCTAACAACATGCAAAGATACATAAAAGATCTGAAAAAAAACGTATTACACTTATTATGATTATTTAAATAATAAGCATGACAATCATGAGACAACCTGATTTGGCCTGAACAACAAAAATGTTTCCCTGTATAGGCACACATATACATATATATATATCCATGAATTCTGTGATGCATTGAGCTTGATTCTTCAAACTAGTTAGAAATTTATATTTTTGCATTACTTACTGGAGGTAAGAATATTTTTTTTTTTTTTTTTTTTTACTACAGTGTAAAAATGTTTCAAAGAGAAGGAGGGAAAACAGATTTTAAAATCATGAGAGATGCCCTGCATCATGACTGGCACAAATGATAATGCAACGTGAACATCATAGCTAAGGAAAGTGTGATTATGGGCATGTGTTTAGCCTGCAGGTCTGTCTGTTTGTGCTTGTGTGTGTGTGTGTGTGTGTGTGTGTGTGTGTGTGTGTGTGTGTGTGTGTGTGTGTGTGTGTGTGTGTGTGTGTGTGTTCACCCCTATGGACGGTATGCAAGTGAATGAGAGAACGTGTTATAAATGAGAGGAGAAAAAGAAAGTACAGTACGTGTATCTGTGTGTGTGCGCTGGTTATGCTCACCGATGCGTACAGATGAGCAGTATGTACCCTGGGACTGTGTCCGAAACTTCAAAATACTGCCTTATCAGGCGGTCTATGGAGACAAGGCAAGTTTGAATCTAATGTTCGCATTACATTCTGTCAGCTGAGATGCCTCCATCTGGTCGACTTCTTTGATCCTTCACTGTCTATGATATCCCACAATCCTGTGCACAAGGGCGTAAAATTTAGTAGGGACGCTAGGGACACGTCCTGCTCCCTACCAATATCCATCAACTACTGAATTGCATCTGAAGTGGGTCATACCATTAACTTTGTCAGTGAAGTTAAAGTAAATGTGCTCTTCAAGGCTGCGCATAATAAGTGTATGAAACAAACTTTTTTTTTTGTTTGCTGAAATATCCACAAAATTAAAACAACACTAAAACAAGAACTTGGGGCTTATCTGTCAAGCCAATGCTTGTGTAAGTTGTGTTTGTTACTATAGCAACAGTAGGGTCCAGGGTGCATTTGCTCTGAATGTATTCTTGTTTAGATATTCTATTATGATTCTATTCTAATAAGATTCTAAATTGTAGACCTAATATTTTTGGTTGGTTAACATATTGTTAGTTGGTTTACATAATTAAAATTGTGTAATTATTGTCTTCTGAACATACTGACATAAACTCTCTTCATGGGTTATTAGTGTGATGGCTACCATATTTACAAAAAGGCTTTAGATGACAAGCAATTGTGGTTTTAAAGACAAAAATGGGAGGGGTACTGCATTTCTTTCCACAAATATCAAACCTTTGCCACTGCCTGTGTGCACAATTTGGCATTGGAAGGCCCTTATATATTCCCAGCGACGTTCATTTTTCGTTCTTCTCTTAGGGGTAGGGGTCTTGACCAACTGGAAAGTTTGAACAGAAACAAATGTTCTAATTTGTTCTCATTGAGGTCACCCCAGTTTGTTCTTCATATTCACATGAACTACGTATATCGTGGCCTTGACTGAACGAATGAAAAGTCAGTGTCATCATTTATTCTATCTCTACCAAGAAATAAAAACTGGAGTCATTAAATATTCACTTGCTGATCTCAAAATCTCATTTGAATTTGTTCTAGATGTTTAGATGTGATGGTTTGGTGCCTGGAAGCCAGTCTGAAACCAGTCATCGCACATGAGCGGCTGTCTGACTGGGCAGCTGCCGTCTGTTTCAAGCACACCCTGGATTTGTGCCTTGGGCCCAGTCTGAAGCGCACACCTGATTCATGGCATCTCTCCTCACATCTACAGGCAATCTTTTGACAGCCTAACTAGGACACAGCAACAGATTGAGCCGTACCCCACAACCTCTTGTCATTTCATAATAATAAGTGCCGCTCAGCTTGGCAGAGCTCAAAACAAATCTTCACACATTACTGTATCATACGAGCCCTTGCAGACTTTGCTTTAAGGTTACGTATTTGTATGCAAGTCATAGACATGCTTTGCATCCATGAGACAACTTTCAATGCATACACTGCTGTAGCTTACAAGAAACCCAGTATTTTATTAAAACGGCAATAGTTCAAACTGAAACGCGTGATGCTTGCAACACCAAGGTCATGGGTTCAACTCCCAAGAAAATTAACTCGTATACAGTGGCGGCTCGTGCTAAAAATGTTTGGGGTGGGCGCCAACAAACCAAATTAGTTTTGTACTAATTTTTAAATAACCAAGTTATATAATAATGTATTTATTACCGTTGAGTTAAAACATGGAACATTTAAAGGTGTCATGAACTGTTTATTTATTTTATTTTTTTACAGGTCAACTTATGATGTTTGTGTGGTTTTTGCATTAAATACATCATAATGAATAAGTAATAGGATAGTTTCTACCCTGGTTTTGAGGCTCTCTTCTGCAACGCTCGGATTTTATGGGCGTGCCGCACTGAAGACTTGGAAGTAAACACCCACGGCTAGGATTGGATAAGATTTGCATATTTAATGAGCTTCGGCTCCCCCGCGAGGGATTGTTTTGAAGCGTGTGGGGAAATGGCAACCGGAATAATTCATCCCACAGGGCTCACAAAACATCTTTATCATACAAACACAATAATTTATCTCTCATCCACCGCGATTGATTGGAGCGTTTTTTTATTACTTGGCCCGCCCGATCTGTGGATATAAGCACAACCGTGCATCACACATGCATACACACACAAGCCAAGTATGTTGCAGACAGCTCAATTCATGACCCCTTTAAAGCATGCCATAGGGTAGGGCTGGGCTAATAATAGGGCAAATAATAAAAAAAGAAAAATAATTCACATCCTGCCCAATATTGTCCTACAATGTTCATATTGAGGGTATGAAAACAAACATAGTGAATGTAACCATGTAGTCTACTATGATAGCCTATTACGTGCAAAAAAAAAGTTCAAATCACATTACATTCTAACATTGTATCATTACAAACTAAAAACAAAATCATGCTTTATAAAGCAGAAGTTAAATTCACTACACTAATAATGAAAATAAAAACAAAAGCACAGACTAATTATTTGGTTTTGATAAACCTACAATAGTCACTTTGATCATAAAAATACACTTACTTGAAGGATTGAATTTGTACATGACACACATTATGTTCATCATCAACAACAAATATTCAACAAATATTTTAGCAAAATATTTTAGTCAGAATTAGTGCGCTCCTATTCTACTGCGCTCCATCTATTTGGAACGGCGACACTCGTTCTCGAAAGTTTGTGCTTTGTGCTTGTCCACTCCTGGCAGCAAAATGGAAATATTTGCTTGACTTTATAACATTTACAGATGGAGAATGCACCGAGGACATTATTGTACGTCACTTCAGCTTAAAGATTATTAATAGAGTTATGTTTGTTCCCACCAAACACTGCACAAGTTAAGGTTATGCAGTCCAGTCCTCCATAGAGAATGCATTGCAGTGCCTGCAGCTCGAAAAAAGCATGGAGGTCTCTGATAACAGTCTCGGCGGTTCTCACCCAGAGTGAAATCGACCCTAAAGGGGCGGTACTCCAAAGAACGCGACTTGGCGCTGATTGTACTATTTATCCATAGGCAGAACGGTCTAGAATAGTGACAGCTAGCGTAACTCTGTGGTTGAATGTGATTGAAAATACTGTCCCTTTCGCACTTTGGGGGTGCGATGCCCTATCGCCCTAATGAAGAAACCGCCCCTGCTTGTATTTCTTGAAAGTTCATTTGAATAAAAGCATGCAGGTTTCAGACACATGACCAAGCAAAATACTATTTGAAAATCAGACAAAAGGTACAAAACTGTGTTCTTGACGGCTTTAATGAGGGAAATAAATACAAAGGAAGCACTCCAAATGACCGCTGAAATAAAATGATGGATTAATATAAAACAATTGGTTTTATATATAAACAATACACTGATGAGGTCACAGGTGAAGTTAATATTGTTGATTATCACTTAACAAGACTGCATATTAATGTCTGGGTAGATCAGTTCTCATAATCAACATGTTGGATGCAGGAATAAAGACTATCTGAACGACTTTGACAAGGCCTAATTGTTATGGTAAGGCGACTGGGTCAATAACTCTGAAACGGCAAGGCTTGTGGGTCAGCATGGTGAGAATTTACCAACAGTGTTCAGAGGAGGGACAAACCACAAACCGGTGACAGGGTTTTGGGTGGCCAAGGCTCATCGATGCACAAAGGCAACAAAGGCTATCCTGTCTGGTCAGAGCCAACAGAAGGTCAACTGTGGCACAAGTCACATACAATTTTAATGATGGTTATGGGAGGAATGTGTCACAATACACAGTTCATCGCACTCTGCTGTGTATGGGTCTGCTATAATGACCCCTGTCCACCGTTGAAAGCGCCTCCAGTGGGCACAAGAGCGTCGAACTGGACCTTCGAGCGGTGGAAGAAGGTCACCTAATCCGATGAGTCCTGTGTTCTTTTACATCACATGGATGGCCAGTTTAATCAATATTGGAGATTCAATATTGGAGTCTTGCGTCTTTGTAAAATTGTGTCCAACGCAATGCCTGCAGCCATTCAGGTGTATGAAGGGTGTTTATATTTTTATAGTTTCTAGATCTATTAAAATGCTGGATATATTTGTCTCAAACTCTAACAACTTAATACTACATAATATCTTATTGACTTGCAAGAAGGCCTCATGAATTCTCATTTTAAATTCCCAATTGAATTCTCTGTTAAAATGCAAACTTCTCACTCTATCACCAGATGTTGCTGCACTCCTTTGAGAAACCAACGCCTGTGTGTGTGTGTGTGTGTGTGTGTGTGTGTGTGTGTGTGTGTGTGTGTGTGTGTGTGTGTGTGTGTGTGTGTGTGTGTGTGTGGACAAAATGTCCCCACAAAGATGGCAATATCCAAAATCCTTGTCCTTGTGGGGACATTTTTTGGTCCCCATGAGGAAAACAGGTCATAAATCACACTAAGTGATGTTTTTTGAAGATGTAAAAATGCAGCATGTCTCCTGTGATGGGTAGGTTTAGGGACAGGGGCAGTGTAAGGGGATAGAAAATACGGTTTGTACAGTATAAAATGCATTACGCCTATGGAATGTCCCCATAAAACATGGAAACACAACATGTGTGTGTGTGTGTGTGTGTGTGTGTGTGTGTGTGTGTGTGTGTGTGTGTGTGTGTGTGTGTGTGTGTGTGTGAGTGAGTTTGTATGTGCAGCAGATCATGCGGAAACTGCGCTCGCCCACATTGACATTCACCCCTATGCACCCCTGCTGTCATCCTGTCAGCATCGTCACAGGCGCGGGCCCAGCCAGGAGAGCTCCCAGACAGACAAACCGGACAAATGGGAGCTGTGGACTTCAGCAACATAACAACGGCCTTTCACCAAAAGCCCTGCTGACCAGCATCCAGCATCATGTCAACCCTCACCACAGAAACCAACAGTTCCCACCACCCCCAGGGCTCACATTGTCAAACAATGGCACAAAAGCCCATACAAACAGCCAGAACGGGCACATAAAGTAGCCTCAGAAACTGTTTGGACAATTCAGTCACACTTAATGAATGTCTTTGCTTTATTGAATAAAACAAAGGCATACATTTTTTTAATATATAGCATATACAAACTTGACCAAGCTGTCTATTATCTTTTAATTTATTCACAAAATACATAAAGCATTTTACACATACAACAGCATGAAGCATTTTAATTCTGATATTTTTCATAAATGTAAAAATGTCAGGGTGACAACTGATACCATTAAAAGAAACCATTAAAAGATCAAAACTCTTGAAAAGAGTTTGACATAATAATAATAAATATAAACAATAATAATTGTTTTTTATTATTTCTTACGCATTTAAATTAATAGTAAAACTGCTAAAACTGTGGGTTGTAAGTATCTTCTGAATCAGTGAATGTTTGAACCTTTTTTAATAGTTTTGTTTGAGTCCCTCAATTGTCCTCAGTGTGAAAAGATGGATCTCAAAATCATACAGTCACCGCAGGAGAGGGTTCAAATATGCAAAAGGAAACCTAAAGAATGTGCAGGACTTGGAGAATTTTTCTGAAGAACATTGGTCAGTTTAACTGCTCAGGATAAACAAGAGAGTCAAGAACAACCATCACAAAACACAAAAACAGCATTGGCTCATCCAGTATTAAGAATCAATGGTATACTACACACACACACACACACACACACACACACACACACACACACACACTTCTCTGCTTATTAATATTTGAAGAAAATAGCATACAGACACACCTGTTTCTCAAGTTCAGTAAGTCTTTTAAAATGTCAAATGATATCTTTTGAACAGTAGTATAAGTGTACAAATACTTTTTTTGGCACTGTGAAAACCATGTGGCACAACATGGCTAGACAAATACACAAACACACACCGTGGCATTGCCAAATCCAATGATAAAGACATTGCTAAAGCCAGGCACACCTGAGTGCTTTTCCATTACCAAGCCCTGTTGTAATTCACTGTTTAAATTCAACACAAAACACAAAAATTAGCTGCTGGTACATCAGGGCGCTGCGAAACACACGCCTTCAAAGAGCCACTCTTCACAGCAAAACTCCTGTTGAGCAGAACCGTGAAAACATCATTTCTCAGAAAAGTTTCGAACCAAATGAGGCATTTGATTTAACATTCCAGCTCATATCTTAACACTTAACACCAGCCGAGCGCTGCTCTCACGCTGAGCGTGTGCGTACTATCCCATAAACAACTGCTTAGATTTGCAGTCCTGCTCAGTGCAATTTCGTCGCTCGATCCAGCATTTTATTTGCAGAGAATAAACAAAGGAAGTCGCCCTGCAGCACAGAGCCTGGTGTGGCGGAAATAAACCTTGTGGGTCCACCCTAAAAGAGGAAAAACAAACCCAGAGAAATGAAATATCGGCCTAACAGATAATGTTCCACTGCAGCATTATTGGCTGGGTATTTTATCAGTTTTTGCTTGAGAGACATCGGTGGCAAAATACTCCCTCTTCACTGACGCACACGCGGGGGGTTGGGGAGGAGGGTGCTTATCAGAGAGAGGTGTCAGGGCAAAACATTGCACCGCAGCGGCTAGATACAGCACTAATGCAAGCAGCTTTCCTGTCAGAGGAGATGGAGGCAGACACAGAATATGCTTGGTGAGGGAGATTAGATAAAAATAACGGGATCCATCCCGTGTCGTCCGGGGTGTTGCGGGTATCCTGATAAGGGATTCAGATTTATGTAGGGAGCGAGCAAAAGGAGCAAATATGACATTTTGAAAATGAAATAAGGCAGAGAAAAGAGGCAGATTTAAAGGTTGAAGCAGTGGGGGTTAACGTAAGCCTGAGAACAAAAGATAGCCACATAAGGGTGCTACACTGGCTGTTATACAATGTATGACATCAAAATCAATTTTCTGTCGCATTTCTTTCCAGCCATCATGAAAAGAGAAAGGCCTCGGTGCCAGATTCTACTCAGCAGCCTCATGGATTTATGATCTAAACACCTGCACTGTTACCAAGACTGTCAAAAGTTTTATTTATTGACAGACAGGATTAATCAAATAAGCTGCATATATTAATATTTGCTGGGGGTAGTTCAAATGAATCACATTATTGTGGCAGACGAAAGATTTAAATAGACAGAAAGTCAATTTGGAAGTATTTATAGGCCAACAGTACTATCTTCCAATGTGAATGAAACACTACATAAAAATACACTGGCAGAGATTTCTGCAATACTTATTCATCGGCAGCGTAGTGCAATTCCTGAACGATTCGATTTCATGTTTCGCAGTATGTTTCTGAAAAAAATTTAAACAAGTAGTGCGATTCCTGAACGAATGACTCTAATGAGCCGGTTCTTTTAAATGAATCACCAACATACAGTAAAACAAGCGAAGTCTGATTCCTGAAGAAATTACCCAAAAGAACTGGTTCATATACAGCAAAACAAGTAAAGTCTGATACCTGATGGAATGACTCTAATGAGTCAGTTCTGATTAAGTGAATCAAAAACTTACCGCAAAACCAGAGTTGGCCAGTTCCCAAACAAATGACTCTTATGAGCAAGTGATTTTCAGTGAATCAAAAACATACTGCAAAACAAGTGAAGTCAGATTCCTGAAGGAATTGCCCTAATGAGCTGGCTCTTTTTTTAGTGGATCAAACATACAGCAAAAAGAGTGAAATTTTGATTTCTGAACGAATGACTCTAATGAGTCGTTCCTTAACGAGAATCACAAACACAGTAAAACATGAAGTCCGATTACCCGAATGATCTGGTTCTTTTTAGTGAATCAAATAGATATACAACAAAACAAATGAAATCTGATTCCTGAATGAATGACTCAAATGAGCCGGTTCTTCTAAAGATTTTAACAGAAGTGTGTTGAACATCATGGAAGACAATGTTTCCATCTGTTCGTTTTGAATGTGGGTGAAAACTAGTTCATTTTAAACCTTTTTGCTCTATTTCCAACTTCCTGGTTTAAATTCGTCTTCATGTCAACGTCATAGGCTTGACGCTTTCTTGTACTATAGTACAGCTATGACTCATCAGTGTCTCATAATTATTCATAAGACTGCGTGTCTTTATCCTATGAGAAGACGCATTGCTTTATTCATAACAGCATGCACTTAATTATTCATGACAGTACGCGTTGATAGGCATTGACTGAAGCTTCAAACAGTGAGATCGCATACAGTAAGTGAGAGATGCATTAATGGATAAAAAACGAGCTTTGCCTACGTTCTCTTTAATAGATCCTGAGTCTTCATAAAAACGTGATTCATCCACACAGTGAGTGTAACCTCTTAACAGCCATTTAACTGACCAAAGGCATATAAAACTCCACAAAATAAGCCTCAAAAGTTATCAAAGTTATGCAACAGCGCTGTTCATATAAATGTTTGATGCCCACTTTTATAGCATTTTTCAAAACTGTGTTGAGAACTGACAGCTGCTAAAACAGGGGGTTTCGTGACCCTTTAAGTTAATCACAAACATACATTAAAACAAGCAAAATCCGATTCCTGAACGAACATGTACTGAGCCGGTTCTTTTTAGTGAATCAAACAAATTCACAAAACTAACTAGAGTTTTTAAGTAATACTTAGTTTGCTGTAGATTTGTTATTTAATTTGACATCTAAGTCAGTGTGTTTATGTGAATACTCACCAAGACCGGCATTTTTGACATTATTTTGTGTATTTGACTGTTTAAGCGCAATAAGCAGCGAAAAATAACTCAATTTAATCCTGAAGCGGCTTTATGTGCATGCACATTAGGTGTGAGCACAAAATCAGTGAGAATGAGTAAAATTATGCACACTACGCGCAATCCAACGCAATAAAATTCAAGCCCTGTAACAGCAACAATATTCAACTGAAACGAATGAGTGAGAGGAGGCGGGTTTGTGTGTCAACACTATCGAGAGATATCATGTATCTTAATCTGCGGAAAATTAGTATTGGAGGCGTTTCAGATGCTTTTGACAACACTACATTGCACAGTTTATTTCAGATGCCTTTTTTAAAAGACTACACAATTGAAAAATGTATACATTATACTGTAAATAAAACTCAACCTGCCAAAGTGGGACGCAAGTTATTAGTAGTGACTGCTTTACACGCCACTGCTGAAAATTCTCCCACATTTGGCAAGTTGGCGGGTGTTAATGTCAAGCCCTGCTAAAGAAAAGTTTAAAACTGGTACCATTCTGTATGATTCCCTGCAAGTTCTCTGTAAATTCTTTTGAATTGCTCTGAAAACTTCGAAATTACCATGCAGGTCAGGGGTCACTACTAATTGAATTCACTTTATTATAATTTTTTTATACATTTTTCTAACTGCTACACTTTAAAGTTTCTTACCAAAACCCAAGTGATTTTCTTATTTGGCTGATCTGGTTATGGGCCCTGCTATCATTCAACACAAAAACAGCCTCCCTCCGGCCCCGGGCCATCCTTCTTTCATGATCAGAGCCATAGATTTGTAGCATGTTTTATTCATGAAGTTCTCTTTTGTACATGCCTGACCAAGTCTTTCCTTGCACACTTTAATCTGAGTAATCACTAGTGAGTTACGCATCTCTGCTCTTTCTTTTCGGTTCCATGGGGGACCAATTACAGGCTATTAAGGGAGAGAGACAAGACAAAGGCACGAGGAGGCGGGGACAGAGATACAATCGTGATTTATAAGAAGCTTTCATGGTGCGATGGCTGCTTGACAAACACCCGGATATAGTTTGTTGTTGCTTCTACCATCTTTTCCCCTCTTAAATTATTCATGCTGCTCCACTAAAAATTGGTAACATAAATAGAGGCATCAGAGTCGAGCCATTACACCACACCCTACGAGACCAATCCTGAGAGAGGAGTCGAGAGGCGGAAAACGAATTTCTGCTGTCTTCTTAGAGAAATGGCTCAGGGTATGAAGATTCGGAAATCTCTTATTATTTCGCTCTCCGTTTGATCACCCTAATGCTGGAACTAATGCAAGCGGAGAATTAACGTGCATTAGTTCTACTGAAGGCTAGATTCAAAAGCACAATTTTTTATTTTACAGACATCATTTGTTTCAGAGTAATTTACCCCGAGAGCCTGTGGAAAACATCGGAGCGCTGTATGTGCAACGGAAACCTCTAATAAATTTAAGTCCATATATCTTTGACTTCACAGTTTGTCTTCTCAATCAGCTAATGCGTTCGAACATCTTGGCTTAATATGATACAAATAAACGCACACAACTTTGCAGATACTAGAGGATGTCATTTCAAAGGGGGCTAAAGAGTTTCTGGCTTAAATAATTCAGAGGATCCTTTCAACGTCAGTTAGCCGGTCATTCTGAATGTCCCTTTTGTCCTTTTCGAGTAAAACCATGCGGCATCCTTGCAAAGCGCTCATGTCATTGCATTTCAGTGTTGCTACCCTCGATACTGGGGGTGTGAAAGCCCCATCCGCTCGCAAGACTCTGATCAACCTTGGTGACAAGATTGATGGCTGAATAAAACTCACAAACGACCGGACATTTTTTGGACTCATCCGCCCTAGATCCCCAAACAGCAATACATGCACATACATAAACACACACACACACACTTTCCCCTCCGGCCTTGTCCTGACACACCTCAGGTCGCTAAGCTACTGGGAGATTCAAGTTTGACTGACAGACGGCCATTTTTCTCTCGAGGGGGTGTCAAGGTTACTTTCCTTTTCCTCTACGGCATGCACAAAGTTTAAAATAAAAAGAAGATGGACAGATCCGCAGGGTCCTACAGAGAGATGTGACTTTACAATCAAAGCTCAGGATCTAACAGAGCAAGGCAGGAAATACAGTGTGCTAAACAGCTTTGTCAGAAAAGTTTATTTTTTTGACAAATGCCACTTTGGATTCGCAGCACACTGATAGCAAAGTTCTGGAACAAAACAGACAACAACACTGGAAAAAGGTTTGTGTGTAAAAATATATATATTTTTTGTATCTTCTGTTCAGCATGTTCTAGGGGTATTCACCTGTGTTTCCCTTGTCTCACAAAATGTGTTTTTCCTTGCCTATCACTCTTTATGGCTCAAGATACATCAATAAATATTGACAAATTCCCTTCAAAGATTGAATCGAGACCACATGATGGTTTCAAACTGATTTTTAGCTCCATCTATTGAATTGTCATCAAATAAAATGCCCATATTTTGCACACCACATGTATTAAATTCAATATCCAGGTTTTGTTGTTGTTGCCAAATACACAAGCTACTTTAAATGCAAAACCATTTCTTGATCATTTGTTTGATGGAACTAGCATATGGTTTGTTATAAGCAAAATTACTTATAATTTTGGAGGAAAAAATTATACAGAGCATGTATTATGTTATTCATTATTATTCAGGATAAATATGTACTATGATTTTGCCTGATTTTTTTGTTTTGTTTTTCGTAAATATGTGATGTTTTTATAAGTAGGGACATATTTGTGAGTATTGCATAATATAGTTTAAAAAAGAAAATCAATGTATGTGTACAACTTAAGAAACACATTTAAATGCATATATCTACCCAATTTATATATATATATATATATATATATATATATATATATATATATATATATATATATATATATATATATATATATATATATCAAATTGTGTAATAGATATATGCATTTAAATGTGTTTCTTAAGTTGTACACATACATAGATTTTTTTTTACTATATATGCAATACTCATAGATAGATAAGTCTCTTATTGATGATTATTTATGTTATAGAGAGAACTTCAAAACAGGGGATTGTTCTTCATGCGTTCAAGCAAAATGTGAACAAGATTCAATTTAACAAAAGAAAAAAAATGACAAGGAGAGACTTGAGATGTTGACCCTGAGTAAATGAGTAAGAAGACAAGAATTTCTGATTTCCTCACCATTGCTTCCATCTCTAAGTATGTATATGTATGTATCAATCCTAAACTGTTTACGTTCAGCTATTAAAACAAATAAAAATAATATATGATATATATATATATAAAGCAGCGGCCTGAACCAAGGCCGAGCTTTGCTGTGTGCCTTTTATGAGATCCGATGAATGTTTGGTTTTTCACCAAAACATCTGGTTTGCAAAATATCTGCCTTATCTTCACTAGAAACCAGCATTTCCTTTTTTCCATTTTTATCTCAATTAGAGATGTCAGCAGGGAAAATTTTGGTGGGGAATCTATAATTCATTTAACCAAGTGAAAAGGCATCCCATTTACATATAAGCCTCCTTGCTCTCTGCTTTGATTAGAAATGGACGTGTTTGGTACTAGAACACCAGGGATGGGAATCAAAGCATTGAACAGCTCGGTTCTGATTCCAGTTTGTGGAAATTAAATTAATTCATATTTGGATATGAAATGCAATTTCAGTTAAAAAAGGATGATACATATCAGTAATAAATATATTGAAACCATTCTGGTGTGCTTAAATAGACTTTTTAGGAGACACCCCTCGCTGTAGCCTGTAGCACGATGACGTAGCTGGATCAGATCCAATACGTACTGGATGGTGGTTTGTTATGGCGACGTCATACCGATCTAGTTATAATGTGTATGCGCTGGTCTTAAGTGACATGTATGCACAATATTGTATATAGATGATGTTCTAACCTGTGTAGGTGTAGTACTGATATTGATGAATAAGTCGTGATGCTGAAGTTATCCTAGTTTTTCAACTAGGTTGTTAAACTGCCAAGATTTAAATCCCAAAAGAAATGGGATAACATTTTACAGGTTAGAATGTGTTAACTCAATATTTCATATTTCACTATGGTACTGTCAATGTTTTACTTCTACTCTGATAACATTTTAATGTTTTTTCTGAGGCCACCTTCTTGTTGTATTGTGTTAGTTTAGCAAAACTATCTGCTGAAGTCGATTTCATTTATAGATATTCATACATGCGTCAAACTAGAGTTGCAGATGCTCAGTCAACTTGCTTTTAAATGAATGCTCCAATATGGCGGGTGGCTTTATTGCAGCCCATTGAAATAGCCACTAATGAGGCATCTTTGTATATTTACCTATGGTACGTCCAAATTACATTCATACAACAAACATAGAACATACTTTTTTAGCAGTCGCAAAGTAATTACTTGTTCAAGTACCTACTCAAGAGAGTATGCGATTTCGGATGCAGCAACACTGCTAAAAAGCTGCTCAGTTTGGGAATCAAACTAAATTGGTTATGCTGTTTCATAAGAGTCATTCATTCTGTAATTGGACACTGGTCTTATTCACGCTGTAGATTCAATTGTGATTGATAAAATATTCCGTCCACATTGGCAGAAGCCTGCATGTGCGCGATCCAAACGAATGTCATTCGGTTCTGGTATTTCCTTCAAAATGGAGCCGCTTCTGAATAACAGGTTCTCGGTTGTCAGGGCAAGTTAGAGGGTTCATGAGGTTTGAGAGCTGTCTTAAAATGTATGTTTTTGACAGTTCAATTTACTCCTATGGCGACAAGAACCAGACATGCTTCAATGTCTGCGTAACAAACGCAGAACACCCAATGCAATACTTCTCAGCACTCACTTCCTGTGGGCATTAACTTTAAGCAAAAGCACAGAGTGTGGTGCTCCCTGTCCCTCTATTTAAACAGCTCAACCGTCGCCCTCCCTCACCCACTCTTTTATTGGAAGTCCAGTGGATGTAGGGTTTCAAACTTTTAGCACTGGGTAAGGCATATTCATCCAATCTCTTTGTTTGACAAATCCCCAGCGGCCGTGCTCTCACTCCTGTTCCGAAACAGTTCCCGCTGCATATTTATTAATATGTCCCTTACAATCCTATTAAAGTGTTTATAAGACATGGCTTTATGATTTCTGCTATAATTCCTCTAAGAGGTTTTGCATATTCATTCATGTGCTTTCATAGTGGCACATATTCTGAAGTTGACCAAAAATACAAAATATGATGCATACCCTCCTCTATACATTAAACAGATTGAATTTAGACTTTTATTCACATATAAACATTAAATCAACTGACACATCAATTGTGGTAAACAGAAGCTCAAATGTGCAGCGTAACACTAGAATGAACCTCATTGGTTCTTGCTTCTATTTATGTTTGCTGATCAATGTTTATATGTGAATAAAAAGCCTACATTTAATCTATTCATCATATAAAGCAGTCGAGTCTCTTCAGAAAATTTGGACTAAACCGCTCAATTCATATGGATACATTTTACAATCTCTTTATGAACTTTTTGAAGCGTTGAAGTGTCAGTTGTGTAGCTGTCAATGGAGGGACAGAAAGCTCTCAGATTTCATCAAAAAGATCTTCATTTGTGTTCCTGAGATGAACGAAAGTCTTACAGGTTTGAAACAACAAGAGGGTTAGTAATTAATGACAGAATTGTAATTTGTGGGTGAACTAACCCTTTAAGACCACAAATTGGCCTAATTTGCATACCTGTATGTATAGCCTAGCAACCAATGGTGTACCTCAAAAATGAGAAGGCAAAGTCTCTGATTTAGTCTGCACTACTTTATAAAAGCCTTTCCTTTTACCAGGGAAAAAAAGAGCTTGCTGATGTGAGTTTTCATGCTGTTAGCATGTGTTTGAATGTGTTGCTGTGTGTTTATACATCCACTGACATACGGTACTGTACTGTTACTGATACAAATTTGTTAAACATCACGCAAGATTTGAACCCGGGAACCTTTGCACTCACAGCAAAAAGGGTACTTCAAATCCAACAAACCTTTATAGTGCTTTAAGGTATAAAGCTGATGTTATCAAATGAAAAAATGTCACTAGCTTACTGGAGCATTTGAGTTTATCAGAAAAAACGATGTCAACCACAACCACAACTGCTATTGAAGTTAAATTTAGGTTCTAATCATAATGATGATAAACGGTTGACATTCCGATTTGACTACAAATGCAACAATAAAACCCATCTCGAGGTCACATACAATTTATGTGTTAAAACAGTATAAATTACGTTTAAGCTGTCTGGTATTTTTTCCTCGATGTCAAGTTGGCTCAAATGCTATAAAACTGAAGCCAGTATGAATAGAACATGAATTTAATCCTACATTATGTGTTACTGTCCCTACACTGTATAAAACAATGTTTCTGTCTCTTTTATTGTTTTTGTTCCAATGTAAATCAACAATGTTTTCATGTTTTCTGGGTTAAATGCACATGGAACACATTTACATTACTCTTTGGACTATCAGCATTCGATACTATTATATGTTTGGATGCTTACATAGCCTACTTTTTTATGAAATCCAGGTGCCTTAATTAGTTTTATATTTGTCATGGCAAAGCAAGGCTCTGTTTATTGCTAATTTACTTTGTGACTATTTGACAGCCTGCTTGGTTGCCATGGCGTTCTGATTACGTTATGCCTCTCGAATTTCAATTTTCACTCTCTGTCAAGACAAGAGCACAGGACAACACCTCTCTCCACTAACGTCCAATCTACCCCCATCTGCATGCATATCCTCACACTTATTGTCTGTGCATTCAGAACATCTCAGGAGAATCTCTCTTTCCGATTGGCTTCTCATCGAAGGCACTGTCCCACTTCAAACATCACACTTGCATAAAGAATATGGTTGATCCTACCGCAGAAAACAGTAAGTGCTAAAACATTCTATTCCATATTAATGCATACTATGTATGTCAAGATAAATAGTAATGTCATTTATTACTTCACACATTAACGCGATATTACAGATTCAAGTCAAGATTAGTCAAACAGGATTTGGCATAATGGTTAAAAAAAAAAGTTATGGTCATTTTTGGAGGATTTTAATGGAAAAACATGAAGCTCATTATTTTATAAAAGCACTTACATTAAAGGGATAATTCACCCAAAAATGAAAACTTGCTGTGAATTTATTCACCCTCAGACCACCAAAATGTAGGTGACTTTCTTCACTAAAGAAGATCTTCAGCTGAAACTGTGGTCTCCTTGGTGATTTGTATAATGCAAGTCAATGTTTACTATCACTTTGGGAATCAAAAAAAAAAAAATACAGGCAAAACACAATTAATACCTGTTGCTTCTGACGATACATTAACGTCTTACAGCCTGATCTCATGGCAATTTGTACATATTTTATGAGGTGGCTAATTTGTACCAATCCCTGGGGTCTAGACAAGTATGAGTGAGGTCGTACGAATTAGCCACCTCGTAAATACATATGAATTGCGCTACAAAATACATATGAATTGCTTTGAGATTGCATTGGGTCTTATGATGCGAAACGATCACTGAACACATTCACAATTTTATTATTGTGATGTATGTGCAGGAGCTCAAACGTTGCAATGTGTCAAAAATGTCAATCTTCCCAATTTGAGAATTTTAGATGAATTCATTAAAGATTACATTACCTTCTCTCTCGTTTATGTAATTCTGAAATATTATTTTACCAAAGTTTTTTCTAGTGACTTTTCCCTCTTTAAAATTGGGGAACAACTAGGAAACGATGGTGACACATCTTTTTAAGGTAATTTCATCTCTAAACTGGACTAATTTGGCCGGTCACACTAAAAGTGTGTTGTTTTATTTTAGGCTTTGTGCCAGGAAAAAAAAGAATAGCCTGCATTAAATGTGTAATAAATGACGCAATCCTGTATTCTTATAATGCAGCCCCTGTATATGGTAAAAGTAAATGGAGTTGGGAGTCGGGAATCAGAGTCGACTCGAAAAAAACCCAGGATCAAAAACCCTATACAGTAAATGATATTAGTTTTAATAGTATAAGACTGTAAAAATGCTACGGTAAAAAACTGTTAATTGTTTAACAAAGTTTTTGTACTATATATGGGGAATAACTAATAGAGCTAACCATATATGTAATTATATAGTAAAATACCGTATAAACGAGTACAGTACATAGTATAATTTACAGTTAAAAAATGTAAATTGACATTCCTAGAATTCATGCATGACACTTCACATATGGTGTATTTTCATGGAAACAACTATATTTCTTCTTTGTTTTTCTTGGATGTTTCTAACCAGTTAATCAGGGTTTTATGTTACATCTGATGTTTACTGCTTTTTTTTAATGTCATGTGTGTTACTGTGATGATGTTTCGTGTTTGTGTAAATGCACCTTTATAGGGGTGAATTCAGGGTGATTGAGGCACTTTTTGTCATTGAGATGACTTGGGAAAAGTGTCCCAATCAACATGAATTCCCCCTTATATTAGTATTTATCTTCTCGGCTTGTGGAAAGCTTTGATTCATCATGTGACCATGTGACCACCTGTTTTTGGTGGCTGTCAGTGTATTACAAAGGTACAAAACAGATATTAGTAATTCAAGGTTGGTAAATTAACGTTATATATCAGTTAATAAAATATGTTTTGCTTACTGTAAGTTTAAGTTAAATTTATAACGAAAATGTTACAACCATTTGTTTTACTGTAATTTTCAGGCAAGCACAGCTGCCGTTTTTATTACCGTAAATATAACTGAATTTAGTTTTTCGCGCTTGCTTTAGTGCTGTTGTCATGATGGCGAAGTTTGAAATTGGGTATAACTTTACACAGAACGTTTTTTAGTAAGCAATTTTCACACAATTATGTTAACAAACTGTGTATTGTGGTTGTACAGTTATAACAGTGAGTATTTTATATGTTTACAAATTGGCCTCACCGTAACCCAAATTCCAAAAGTTCCTTTTCATGGTAATTAACAAAATTCCCTTAGAATTCTGTCGAATGAGCTAAACTTGCTCTAAACCCATACTATTACTTTAATATACATGAATCACGCTCCTTCAGCTGGGTAAAATATAAAATTATAAATATCTCAAATCATAAAGCTAAAATGTAATCACAATTTCTAATAGAAACCTCCCAGTGCACATAACAGATGCGACCCGAGGAGAGAGAGAGGTCTGTAAGGTTGCTGCCATGCATCACGCAGGTGAGCACAGAATAATGTTGGACCTTTTCCATTTACTTCTCACGATGCCAAGCACTCTGGGCGCGGTCACGCATGGGCACCTCTGGATCTGCCAACAAATCTGTTCTATTCTCCAGCCTGGCACGTGCTCCTCTCCACTCTGAACGCAAGATATAGCCACAGCGGTTCCTTATTCTTTAGAATCTATCAGTGACACAGACAGGGAGAGGCTGTCAGATTAAAGCGATTGCGTCAGGCTGGATATTTTCAGGAGGTTTAACCCCAGGATGCTGCTGAGAAATAATAATAAAAAAAGACAAGACCAGAAGAAAATAGGACCAAAAGAATCATTTCTACTCAACTTCTTTTCTGAAAAAGTTTCAATAGCATGCAACTGGGTTAACCTGAATTAGAAACATTATCTTAGTTTGCCAAAGGACTGACGCACAAAGCGACATGTCATTCTCACTACTAAACAAATCACACAAAAGCGAGAAAAGCGCATGGCCATCACTCATCAGTGTGTTCACCGCACTGCTAGTACACTCACAGACGAGAGCGATTCCTATCAAGGGAACAATCACTGTTGCCATGGCAACCAAAAAAGCATTCAAGGTCATTATTCACACAAAGCAAGAATGGAATATTTTATCGCATCCCGGTAGCAGGAGCGCGAGGATATCAGCGGGAATGTTCAAGCCATTAAAACATGAGATTTATGGGTAATGATCGAGCCCATAGAGCATGGCTACGAGACATATGACCCCCTCCCACCAGCCACCGTGTCATCGATCCACACCGCAATGAGTTTGTCTTCCCAGTCATTTTCCGACATGACACCGCTGCCTCTGAGGCTTTGCCTGATAAAAACAAAAGGATGCAGGCTTCTGCAGGGGAGGAAAAAAGGCACATGAGCAATTACATGACCTATCCGCCATTCTTGATCTAGGTTTAAAATGGGAGTTCCCCACCTTTCGTCTTGCATCTATACCTTGGCAAATGCTCTTTTTGACATTTCAGCCACTTCACTGGAAGCAAAGTTTTGGCAGAAGAGGCTGCCACGGTTCCCTACATCAAAGTTCGAGTCATCAGAGAGCGAGACTGCGATCCTGAGGGAGACGCTGGAGGCATGCGAGCGGAACTGAAAAGCACTGACAGTTGTAACAGTGAACTAAGCCACTCGAGCCGGGAAACCAAAACCCACAGCCACAATACAGAGGACGTGATAAAAAGACGTTTAACAACTTATCCAAGCATTTGAGAGAACTTTTTACCGTAATATTCTGGAATTTTACACTCTAACAAAGCATAAAGAATGTGTTAAAGGGGTAGGCCATCCAAAAAATGTTAGTCTTCAGTTATGTCTTCACTTACTGACCCTCATGTGGAACACAAAAGAAGACACTTTTTTTTTCAAAATGTCTCAATTACTTTTTTTTTTCATATAAAGTCAGTGATGTCCAGTGCTGTTTTGAACCCTACTGACTTTTATTAAATGTACAAAAACATTATTCAAAACATCTTTTGTGTTCCGTACAATAAAGGCATAACGGATTGAAAATGGATGACTACATGGTGATCGAATTGAATATATATATATATATATATATATATATATATATATATATATATATATATATATATATATATATATATATATATATATATATATATATATATATATCATGTATTATTTTTATTTGTTTTAATAGCAGAACGTAAACAGTTAAGGGTTGGTGAGGTTTTTAAATGTTTTTCAAAGAAGTTTATGCTCACAAAGTCTGCATTTATTTGATTAAAAATACACACTAAAAACAGTAATATTGTGAAATATTACTATATAAAAAAAGGTGAGCCACAGGTTACTACATGTACTTCCTATAGTAATTTATGCAAAAATATGCAATTAGCCTTAAACCAAACCCTATAGTAAGTACAAAATTAATTTACTCAGTACATTTTAAGGTGTTACCTTAAAATTAAGTGTAACCCAATATTTTCATATTTTAATATTATGTGTGTGTGTTTGTGTGTGTGTGTGTGTGTGCGTGCGTGCGTGCGTGTGTGTGTGCGTGCATGTGTGCGTGCATGTGTGCGTGTTCTTTAAACATAAAGAAATGAATAGAGCTTTTTAAGAATATATGTAAAACCTTTTCTTTTATTTTAAGAAAAATTACTCAGACCACACAAGGTATGTGGCCTTGTAAGAATGCACAACAAATTCTGACACATACAGTGATTTATTACCAAAGCAATGATATATGGAGCGTAACACGCACACACCGCAATGCTTATGCAAACCTATGGGGGTGAATAATGTATACAGGAATAGTCATTTTCTTTTACTGTCCGAGATTTACTGTTATATGGGTGAGTGTTGCAAGGTCATGGTTACCCTTTCAAATGAAGTTCCCAATTCATTCATCAGCCATAGCCTGACCTATTCATCATCGAAGTGCACAGGCATGCCATGCACATGTAGCTGTGGAAGAATTCAATTAACAACCCCTCAACCCATCTAGCCATTTTTGTGCTACTTAAGGGGCTCTGATGAAATCGCGCAGTACAGCTTCTGTTTGGAGTAGGTTTCCCCAAACATCAAATGCTTATGCAGCATAATGTAATCATCTCTCTGTATAAAATGCTGAAGAGTACAGCTTTGCTGATTTATACATGTGTAGTTCAATACACGTGTCTGTTGAGCTTTGCAGACCAGTAAGCAGAATTGATGAAATGTTGGTGTAGATTGTGAGAAAGTGTTTTCGCTGTTGGCATGAGAGCGGTTTACTGCTGAGCAGGGATTCTGATATCTAAATGAGAGCTGCGCAAACATATTTTATGACCATGTTTTTAACCAAAGTATCTGAAGGAAGTAATTTAAAAATTGAAGGATACATCAAAAATGCAGGTCTACAATTTAAAAGCTAAAATTTATATACTCATTATAAGTGGGAATGTATCATTTTTTAAAAATATTATGAGCTCTATGCAACTCTCTCTTTTACTGTAACATGTTTTATGCACTAGAAAACTCTTGATTTAACTCTTTCGCCACCAGCATTTTTGATCATTTTCACAAACTTCATGGCCCCTTGAATATCTGAACATGCAATATATAAAGAAAGAAAAGAGCTTTAAGACAAAACAACCTGTTGATTCTAGCTTCATGCATTTCTTTCTTTTTTTTTATCAACACTTGAATGTGGGTACGTTTCTTAACCCTTTAAGACCTGGAGGCCTTTTTAGAGTGACATACACAAAAGTTAAGACTAACTCCAAAACTAAAGCAAAGGAGAGTGACAGGCGGGTATCTTTTTAAAGGTAAACTTTTTAAAGGGGTGGTTGATTGTAACTTTTCACAAGATGTAAAATAAGTCTCTGATGTCCCCAGAGTGTCTATGTGAAGTTTTAGCTCACAATACCCCACAGATCATTTTTATAACATGTTAAAATTGTCAATTTTTGAGGGTGAGCAAAAACGTGCCGTTTTTGTGTGTCCCTTTAAATGTAAATGTGCTGCAGCTCATGGGCGGAGCTTCAAGAACTCCAGCTAGCAACTCATGCAAGATTACCTCATGCAGACAGGCAATGAAACTGTTCAGCCTTTTATGTTCAAACCGGAGTCGAACAACGATGGAAAGACTCAAGAAGAAGTGCCAACATGTAGAATGCAACAGGACGTTTCTGGGTTAGTTGATGAATTTAATGTAGCTGATGTGGCGTTATCTTCAAGTTAGCAGATTAGCATAAGATTAGCATGTTCTGTCATGATAATCTCACTCCCTTTGTTGTGTGTTCCCAGGGGCAGGGTTTATGTAAATTTCAGGGTTAGTGATGTCACTAACCTGGGAGGAAGCTTGTGTGTTGTAGTCCTTAAAAAGCAATTTCTTTAAAAGATTGTCTCCCTTTGCTTTGAAATTTGAATTTTGCAGATGTTGTTTATGCTCAAACAGCAACATTACACACTAACTAAAGTTAAAAAAGTGAAATCATAATCAACCACCCCTTTGCATTTTTTGAAAATATAAATTGCATTACATTTGGACATTCTCGTGCTGAGAAACTATTTGACAAGCAACTCGGGAAGGAAATAAGGTTGGAGGAAACCATTTTTGGTGAAGTCTCCCTACATGTGAGCTGCATCTGGATAAAATGATGTGGTGATAGCATAAAGTGATCAAAAATTACAGCATTTGGAACCAAGGTAACCTTTTTGTTTAGCCCTTGGGCATTTTCTTAATTGTTCCTCCATGAGGAATATCTTTTGATCAATGCAATGGATCATTTTAATCATGAGAATCTGCTGTAAATAATGCATTTTCCTACAATCTGTGCACGTTTCATGAAGTTATGAGCAAAAACGCCACATGAAATGACATTTGTTTTTAGTTAGTGCCTGTGAGCATGTAACGCAATTTGAGCAGACTCATTAGAGGGTTAAAAACAACGCAATAGGAGCATGTTGGAGGCTTGATCTGAAAGTGTACCATCTCTGATTTTGTATGCCTGTAGTTCTCAACGGGTTTTTAAAAAAGCAACATTATGAGCAAAAGTTGAAAGAAAAGTTAGTTTTTTTCAAAGACTAAGTCCAGATCAGATTCAGAACGCTGATCAAAATACAGATAGAGTAGATCGAGTCCATCAACACCTCCAAAGCTTCACAGTCCTATAGCTCGTCCTGGGTCGACATTTCATTCAGTAACATTAGGTGGTTTTTATATATATGCTGTTTAATTTTGATGATCATGTAATTTTACATATGCTTACATAGGCAAAGAAGTAGCAGACACAAGAGATGGTATATGGTTTGATCAGGAGATTCAGTACTCTTTCAGAAGACAATAGCATCCCCTACTGTATAACAGTGAAAACACGGAAAGCAAGACATTTTCATCAATGGCGGGGGAAGAGTTAAAAAACTCAAATTCTTGATATGCGATATATAATTCTTGATATTTTATCCATGAGTCCATGATCACTGAAAAGATAAAACTGGCCAAAAGTGACAGACTCATTTTATATCGGTGTGCTAGATTAGCTGTGTGATTAGCAACAAAACCAAATATGATGTTATATAAACACAAAAATAATCACCAAAGATAACAAATAATATGACTGTTGTGATGACTGAAACATACAAGAGTCTTAATGATGCTGACTCTGAGGGAAATCAAGGGAAATTAGGGCAAGTGTTGCTTTACACCACTTGAGTCATTGTAGGTTGCTGTTTTTCTGCACTAAACTGTATCTCAATGGTTGAGAGTTTGACCTTGTGCCAAAAAAATAACTGCAGAGAACTTTGAAATGTCTTTGATGCCTTTAGTAATAAAAAGAAAAGTTGAAAAGTTGTTTTCCCGTCAATAAGAACTGAAAGAAAATGATCTGTAGACTCACTAGCAAGAGTAGCAACGGCAAGGCCATGGGTTCGATTCCCAGAAAAAGAAAGAACTGATGAAAATGTGTTCCTTGAATGCAACGCAGGGCAAGTCTCTTCAGATAAAAGCAGCTACCATATGCATAAATATACTTGCAAACGCAAGTAGAGTCTGGAAATGTAAAATGATTATGTAAACATCAAAGCATCATCATCCAGCGTCACTTTAAATGCAGTCGCATCTGGGTTTGCATGGAAAAATTCATCTCAGAATTTGAAAATGTATGTCAAATGTGTGTTTGACATTGTCCTAATGAGAATCTGGAGATGCGACTCGCAGACACTGGCATTGATTAATGTCTCGCATTAAGAAAAAGCAAGTGAGATTAATTTCTCTTCACGTTATAAGATGACCACATTAACATACTTTATTCAGGCCACGCCTTTGATTTAAGTGTATAATGTTTAAGCCGGATTAATAAAATATGATCAGAGTACATGCTATGGATCTCATTTAAAACAATGACGAAAAAATGCCAGCAGTTTTAACAGAAAAAAAAGAAAACTATGTAAAAACATGGTAAATGTAAGCCAGCTTACAACATATGCGAAATTATATTATAGTAATAAAATAAAAATATATAACAATGCAAAACAATTTTTTATTTGAAACAGTATTACTGCTTTTATAAATGTAATGAACATATTTGTGCTTTGGATGTAAAATGTTTTGTAATAGTTGTTTTTATATTTTAAGTACAAAGCAGATGTTTAATAAGCTTGGTATATTAACATTATATCTGTTAGCAAAATATAGAGTTATGATTATGAACTGTAAATTATACAGCCACCGAAAGGCCAAGGACAGAACACTGGATATCTGGCAAGCACATCTGCCAGTTTTGTTTTGTTTTAAATTAAAAATGTAAATGTACACTTATGATTTTGAAATAACTGTTACATACTAATGGCAAAGTGTGTGTGTGTCTGTTAACAATAACTATACCAATGTTTGCATTGCAAGCATGAGTACTCGAGGGCCACTCCCTGGACAAGTCTAAAGGGCAGAAGTATTTGCAGAACAAATTAGCTATTAATACGCTGTTTAATTCACCCAAAAAGAGCACGAAGAACACCCCACAGATGATAAAGTCCATGTTCAAATCTTGGCTGAAAGCTCACTGACCTTTCCCGTGCTCTGGGTTCAGAGAGAAAGAGGCATGGCTTTATCAGTAGTTAAATTAATGATCAATCCTTGAAAACTCCCTGACTCTGCAAGACTCCTCCTGGCTTAGCCTTTCTTCTCTCTTTATTCCTCATCTCAGATTCTCCCCCTCACTGCATAATACACACGCAGACACACACTCTCTCACACACACACATTCTGCAATTGCACAGGCATCCCAAAGCTCTTCCACAAAACTTGCACCTTCCCATGAGCCACAAGCCACATTTCACTCACTCCGTGTGCCAGAAAGCGAACGTCTCTGTTTTGTCTGCGGCACCAGCCAAGCCCAGAGCAGAGGAGGCAGGAAAAAGTTGAGCTGTTAAGCGTCCTTCCCCTCGCTCTCTGTGCCGTCTCAATCACTGTGCTTCTCTCTTGGGAGATTTTTAAGCACAGACAGAGGCTTTAACACTAGCACACATCACTGTGGTTGTCACAGATGAGTATAATCAGCTATTGTGTCCGCGTCAGACAGACCGATGTGGTTGAAGGATAAAGCCGGAGATGTAAATCTGCTCTTACCTGCTGTTGAAGCTTAAAGCAGGAAGGAGGAACAGGAGGTAAACGGCTCCGATGAATTTCATTGCTTTGTCTTGCTCTCATGCACTCGGTGTCTCTTTGCCCCTTTTTCTCTCGATCGCTCGCTTTTCCCTTCTCCCGTTCTCTCTCCCTCTCCTCACAGGCTCGCTCACACGTTCTCTCTCTCTCTTTCTTTCTGTGGTGCACACACACGTTAACGCAGGCACACACTGCGCGGCAGACAGATGCAACGCTGTAAGCAGTCTGTATATGTGAAAGTGCGGAGCTCTTCGGCTTCAAATAGCAGGGACAGGGAGACGGACGGATTTATTAATGGCCAGAAACTAGGGTGCAGGGGCGGGGGGATCCGGAGAGGAAGACTGGAAAATGATTTGAGGTGGTGAGTTGATGTCAGCATCAATACAGCCAGTGGCTCCCCGTCTTTCTCTTCTGCGTTCCACAGCGAGATAAATACCTGCTGGTGTGTCCCACATGATATCCATCTGTCTTGGGACAGGGCAGGGCGATTATCTGGGCTCGAGGAGAGCAGGGTTACTCCACAAAGACCAAATTAATCAATTTGCGTGGAGATTACACTTTGATGGCAGGGTTCATTAGTTTGACATTTTGTTCTCTGTTGTCCGTCAAAGTAATTGATGAGACATTTCCCTGCACACCGTCTCATATTGTGCGATTAAGAGGGTAAACCGATGATGATAAATTTAATAGTCACGCAGTCACTTTCCTTTACCTTTCTGCCATGCTGCATCTGATGTCTACATTCGCCTTCTCAAAACGGGTGTTCAAATCTGGACAGAAGGAAACAAAACAAAGGTGTATGAACATACAATTAAACAGCAATTTTCCATTGGTTGATATTTAGCACCATGCGATGAAAATTCATCAGATCTATTTTCTAAATGCATGTTTTTGATCACATTGTGAACGAATCATCCATACACGTTTCACTTTTTCAGCTAACATGCCTCCATTCAAATCAACAACCCATGGATAAAACTAATTCCCACCTTTTTTCTTTTCCTTTTTTGATACTCTATTTCATGTCCATCACGATTCGGAAGATCTATCACTACTTCCATCATAACTTTAAAATACTTTCTCTAAAAATGCTACATTTATGGTTGATTTCACCAAAACAACACTGTTGTTTGTTTGAGCACCCTGACCAGCCGAAAGACTCATCCAAAGGCATGTTTTCGGTGAGACCATCTAATCTAATCTAATATATTCAGTTTTCACACGACGTCACCCCCTTACACTCACCTAAAGGATTATTAGGAACACCTGTTCAATTTCTCATTAATGCAATTATCTAATCAACCAATCTAATGGCAGTTGCTTCAATGCATTTAGGGGTGTGGTCCTGGTCAAGACAATCTCCTGAACTCCAAACTGAATGTCAGAATGGGAAAGAAAGGTGATTTAAGCAATTTTGAGCGTGGCATGGTTGTTGGTGCCAGACGGACGGACCGGTCTGAGTATTTCACAATCTGCTCAGTTACTGGGATTTTCACACACAACTATTTCTAGGGTTTACAAAGAATGGTGTGAAAAGGGAAAAACATCCAGCATGTGGCAGTCCTGTGGGCGAAAATGCCTTGTTGATGCTAGAGGTCAGAAGAGAATAGACTGATTCAAGCTGATAAAAGAGCAACTTTGACTGAAATAACCACTCGTTTAAACCCGAGGTATGCAGCAAAGCATTTGTGAAGCCACAACACGCAGAACCTGGAGGCGGATGGGCTACAACAGCAGAAGAGCCCACGGGTACCACTCATCTCCACTACAAATAGGAAAAAGAGGCTACAATTTGCACAAGCTCACCAAAATTGGACAGTAATGTTGCCTGGTCTGATGAGTCTCGATTTCTGTTGAGACATTCAGATGGTAGAGTCAGAATTTGGCATTAACAGAATGAGAACATGGATCCATCATGCCTGGTTACCACTGTGCAGGCTGGTGGTGGTGGTGTAATGGTGTGGGGGATGTTTTCTTGGCACACTTTAGGCCCCTTAGTGCCAATCGGGCATCGTTTAAATGCCACAGCCTACCTGAGCATTGTTTCTGGGCATGTCCATCCCTTTATGACCACCATGTACCCATCCTCTGATGGCTACTTCCAGCAGGATAATGCACCATGTCACAAAGCTCGAATCATTTCAAATTGGTTTCTTGAACATGACAATGAGTTCACTGTACTGAAATGGCCCCCACAGTCACCAGATCTCAACCCAATAGTGCATCTTTGGGATGTGATGGAACAGGAGCTTCGTGCCCTGGATTTGCATCCCACAAATCTCCATCAACTGCAAGATGCTATCCTATCAATATGGGCCAACAATTCCAAAGAGTGCTTTCAGCACCTTGTTGAATCAATGCCACATAGAATTAAGGCAGTTCTGAAGGTGAAAGGGGGTCAAACACAGTATTTGTATGGTGTTCCTAATAATCCTTTAGGTGAGTGTATATACACATGACTGTGTATATACACATGCATCAACTGTACTCGATTGTATGCATCATTAATAAGGTGTATACTGAATTTGATCTTTTAATATCACTGTTTTACCGAAGGCATTTTAACTCTTTCCCCACCATTAGCAGAATTGTCCAGCAATCCGTTTTTTCACTGTTATACGGTAGGGGTGCTATTACACAATCTCCGGATCAAAACACAGGGAATAAAAGCAGAAACAAGATATAGGCCCATTCTTCATGAGCACTTGTGGACTTACAATGGATGCCACGTGTCCGTTAAGTCCATGAACCTGTAGGGTGTCTCATTTGTAATTTTAAGTTTCAGAAGGGTGCGCACTTATGCCGAGCCCACACTGAAGTGAGCTCTGCAGCAGACTTCTTCCCGACAGTCAAAGCAGTGTTACATCATAAACGAGTGTTTAAACAGGGCCATACAAGCACTGCTTACGCACATG
Organism: Gobiocypris rarus; assembly: GCA_023029165.1. Classification (NCBI taxonomy): domain Eukaryota; kingdom Metazoa; phylum Chordata; class Actinopteri; order Cypriniformes; family Gobionidae; genus Gobiocypris; species Gobiocypris rarus. The sequence continues at coordinate 5,584,718 of CM040918.1, forward strand.
CAAGCTAACGCAATCAAACATTCAGAAGCGTATAAATTAAAACTGCCTACTGAAATGTCGAAACAATGAAGAGGTATATGACTATGCAAGCTTTGGGCTATGCAATATTTTGATCAAAGTTCTGACAAAAAATTAGATTTTCTCAGCTATTTGTTCAAAATGTAGCTTTTTTTTCTTTTCTTTTTTTTTTGAAGCTAGAATAAAGCTCTGTTATTTATTTAGATTTATTGTATGTTCAGATATTCATACAACAAAATATTCTGGAGGCCATTTACATTACATTAATGTCCTGCTATTTATAGTGATTGAAATATTGCAGCAGGTGCTGTATGTGGATCGCAAACTTGAATTTTGTTCACAAATTGGAGTTTTTCTCATTTGACGTGAAATTGGACATTTTAACTCTTTTTTCATGAATGTACCAAGGAAGGGCGATGTCAAGATTTTCAGTGAATGTGTTTTGGTCCGTTTTATACACAAAGATATCAAATGGATTTGGCATAAGCGCACGTAACTTTATTGTAATTTGGTAGCATTTTATTTTACAGCCCTGTTTCGCATAAACATACTATGTACTTACTGTAGTAATGACACTAACTGGATAGTAACTAGGTAGTAACCCTGAACCTATACCCCTAAACCTTAACTTAACCCATGAACCTTATACTACCCAGTACATCTGTGGGTAAGCACATTGAAAGTGCACGTACTGTAAAATAAACTGCAACCGATACTTTATGTTGCATTTGCATAATTTTTAAGCTTAAGCACTAACTTATTGTAATTTCATGGCAAAAAGAAAAGGAAGCCTTCAAAACTTATTTTGTGTTCCGCAGAAGAAAGTCATAACATTTTCTTTTTTATGTGAACTGTCCTTTTAATATGAATACTTTGTAAATACACAGAAAAAGTCAAGTTCTAAAACTAAATCCTTTAAAAGGGCTAGAGCAGAATCAAAACAACAAAACCTCATTAGGAAACTGAAAAAAATGGAGGGCCTGAAGTAGCCATCCCTCTTTCTACCTGTCTCTCTCGCACTATTTTTGTCTTCAAAGGGAATAAAAGATTTAGGGATAGCCGTTGCTTTCAGCCATGGAAGGCTGACTGATTCAAGTTCTATGATCAGAACAGTGGAAATGGAAGAAAGATGTGTCGGCGGTAGAGGTCGTGTTGTAAAAGAATGATGAATGGTTTCCATTAGACCACTAATGGAGTTTGGAGTCTTTTGTCCCTTAGTTCTACTCCCTGCTCCTAATTCTGCACCTATTTGATTTGCGTCTAATTAGAGCGTCATGGGTTGCATAGGCACTCGGGGAGTTGTCACAGATGAGTGGGGTCCTGGCCCTCAGGACCGCAATACGTATCTTTAGTAATCTGCTCGTATTTGTCTTAGTCATGCCTCCAGCAGTCTGTGTCACTGTGGACAAGGTGAAGGAAAACATGTCTCCTGTCAGATTTAAGAGAAATGAAGAGTGCTTTTAGAAGAACAATGACAAGGCAAAATAGGGATGGTCTGTGGGGGGTTGTCTTGTTTTCTGGTAAAAACATTCTAAGCCACCTTATAATAAGATCATTTGACTGGATGTCAAATAAATATTCAATTAAGTTTATTTGTTTCTTGTTTTAAGCAAACATCTTATACCCTTCCTCATCCATCATACTTAAATCAAGGGAAAAACTGACAATGTGGTTAACTTAATTCAAAAGATACATTTTCTGTAGTAAATATGTCTTGTTTTAAGGATGTTGATAGATTATAGCAATGGCTCAAATTTTATTTTTTGTTAATATTGCTTCTGTAGGACAAACATAAATAGTGATGAAAGCCAAAATATGAAATGCCACAGATGTAAAAATTAATTTAGAAAGATGCAACATCATCATTTTATTTTTAATCAGAGATGGGTAGGTCTATTAGTAAAATCTGTTGACTTCACCCGTCTTTGTTGCATTATATGCCAACGGTTCCCGTTCAAAAAAACACTACATGTTTTTTCCGCCTTATGTTTGCTTGCTTGTAACTCAAGTTTTAAAAAGATCTTAATGTCAATTCTAGTTCTTAAAGTTTTCTTTTTGTATTTTCATTTTTAAGGCCCTAGATGTTTGAATCCCAGAAATATTGAGATCTTAATGCGGCTTCGTGAGTAAATTGGTCAATTTTAGACATTTTAAGTGGTCAAAAACCAAATTACCATGATGCTGCTATCTTTGTAAAGTCATTTTTGCAGCCCTGTAAATTGGCTTTAAATCTCAGGTGAAAATTATCATTTTGACCCTCCTCTACAAAACAGTGAATTACTCAGTAAATATTTATCCATCACATTTAATATTTTGGTTTTCATCACTATTTATGTTTGTCTTTCTACAGAAAAATTATATACAAAATCAAAAATTTGAGCTGGGGAAGCGGAGATCCGAAATTTGGTTGATTTGACGCGGAATGACCCAATGTGCATAATATTTTAATGCATATATTAAGGCATTGAACGTGAATATCACATGAATATTATTAAAAGAGAATATTATTAAATGTGAATATTATTAAATCATGAATTATCACGTGAATAGACAGTAGAGAGTGGAGCTGGCAACGCCAATGTCATGGGTTCGATTCCCCGGGAAAGCAAGAACTGACAAAATGCAAAATGTGTACCTTGAATGCAATGTAAGTCGCTTTGGAAAAAAGCGTCTACCAAATACATAAATGTAAATTAATATGTTAAATATGATTTACAAGAAACTGAAATAAAGCAATTGTACAAAGTCAAACACAAAGTATTGTGTATATGGGTCAAATCAAAGGGGATCGTGATTCACACAATCCCATGCTGTTCAACAACAGAAGTTGTTCTCTTGAGCTGCCTGCTGTGTTAGTGTTGAAAAATGGAGGAAAACAAATAGAGTAATGACTAACTCCAGTGTATACACTACACTGAGTTCTCTCTCTGTGTCTTGCATAAAAACCAATTCAGAAATATTTGGGCTGTTTTATCATTAAACATTTTGGATGAACTGTGTGGAAAAGTAATGAAGTGTTTTCTTATTGACTTTGTGTGTTCAGTTTCTTGTAGCCCAAATATGTAACGATGGCGTGTATGATATGCCAGTGAATGCATAAAAGGAAGTGAGGAATGCTAACCTTAAAGTGGAATGCTAACCTTTAAATGAAAATTTGATGTCTTATAATCTGCTAATATACCCCCAGGGCATCCAAGATAGGTGACTTTGTTTCTTCAGAAGAACACAAATGAAGATTTTTAACTCCAAGCATTGCAGGTCATGATCTGGTGGAGAGATACGCACGAGAGATCACTTCCAGCACTTGTGTAAACTACGACCGATCGTGTACATCATTGACCTCACTTACCGGAAGTGATCACGCGCTGAAGGTTGTTGGACATAATGTTGTATTAGAGGTAAATAATTATATAAATACCATTTGGTTTCTCGCACAAACCGATCGTTTCGTGTCTTAAGACATCAATGTGTCGTCACGAGCCGCAGGGTTTAATATGGATTTGTCTGTGCATGTTTTTTTTTTACTCTCATAGATTTTGTTACCATTCACGTGCATTATTAGACAGTTGGAGTTAAAAATCTTAATTTGTGTTCTACTGAAGAAACAAAGACACCTATATCTTGGATGCCCTGGGGGTAAGCAGATAAACATAAAATTTTCATTTTTGGGTGAACTATTCATTTAAAGGGATAGTTCACCAAAAAAAAAAAATCTGTCATTAGTTACTCACCCTCATGACGTTCCAAACCGATAAGTCAAGTCACCCTTATTTATATTGCACTTTTTTACAATATAGATTGTTTCAAAGCAGCTTTACAGTGATAACAGTGATTGTGTGGCTGTACATCAGCTCTATAAAAAGTTATTAAAGTAAGTTTTTGATTGATTAAATAATAATTAGTCATTTACAACCAAAACAGAAAACTCTCATCACGTTCCAGCCGCTCATCTGCATGGCAACAGCGCCCAGCAACTAGAAAGCACAAACCTCCAAACTGGTTTTGAAAAAGTTTTGAAAACAAAACCCTTATAATCTTTGTGTAAACTTAAAAAAATGTGAATCTGTGAGAACAGTGATGGCATGCACGTAAGGATTACATGTTTAGGCAGGCACGTTTGAATACGTATGTGCACAGGCGCATTGTTTTTCTTTACAAAATTACTGCCAAATGACTTGTCTGCATTGCATAATTTGTGTTTCGAAGATAAATGAAGGTCTAAAAGAACAAAGGACGTTTTCATTACAAATTAAAGATAATTTTGATCAAATTCAAGAGGTTTCTGACCCCTCCATAGACAGCAACACCATTACCACATCAAAAGATCTTCATTTGTGTTCTGAAGATGAATGAAGATCTTACGGGTTTGGAACAGCATGAGGGTGAGTAATTAATGACATTTAAATGACAATTAAATGTCAGTTTTTGGTGAACTAAACCTTTAAGCCTTATGAGGCAGATGACAGTTTCTGTGATTGAGGGATTTACTGCTCTTACAAACGAACAAATCCTGATAACACAAAGACACAAGAAGCTGTACATGAAAAAAAAACTAATGCTGTGCTTCTCAAACTTTTTGGCCCCATGACATTTCCTAGTCATTCATGATTTAATGGATAAGGATTACATACTTTTCAAAGATAAAAACTTCTACCTGATTCAATATTTTAAAGTTTGACATACCTAGATTTTGTTCATAAAAATGCCCAATGGAGTTATAAGATTTTATTAACTGACATTATTTATCACTTTTCCAGGTCTAGACTCAAGGCCCATTCACACCAACAACGATAACTATGAAGATAACTGTGGCGAGCAGAGAGGCTGATGGATGGACTGTGAGAGCGGGACGATAATGATGATGAGCGTCAGCTGCACACTACACCGGCCTCGTGTCTCATGGAGGAGTGACGGGAGCAAAAAGGAGGAGCGACGACAGTGAAGGACCAGAGAGGACCAGGCCTGGATTTTATGTTGTGTTTTATTTACGTTTTGTTATGTGAGGGGCTGCCTGCGGTTTTACTTTCATTTTGTGTTGATTTATTTTATTTAAGACTTTAAATGTTCGTCGGTTCCCGCCTCCTTCTTCCCTTAACAAAGAACTGCGTTACATTGGTGCCGAAACCCGGGAGGAAGGAGGGACATGCTGTCGGAGAGCCCTCGCTGCTGATGGGGATCGCGGTGCTGGGGAGTTCGGGCAGCGAGGATGAAGAAAGACCGTGAGTGGTTGCCCGAGGCGATGATTCTGGAGCGAGTGAAGACCGGTGGGATGGAGAGCTTTCTGCCATGCCCCTGGGTCGAGTTGGGGTGGCGGCCGTACTGGAGGGAGCGGAGGAGTCGCTGGTGTTCGCCGTGGGCCGGAGCCTGCTGCCATCTGCCATGATGGGGACTCGCAGGGAGCGTGTGGGACTCGCTGCCAGCTGCCCTCAGCTGGCCTGGGTGGGGGTTGTAGTCACCACCTCAAGTACACCGGTCTGCAAGGGGCGATGGGGGTATGTGGCGAGGCAGACCAGCGTGATACGTGGGAGGAGCGAGAGGAGATCGGTGCATGATTGAAGAATGAACATCACCTGCGAATCACACCAGTCTCAAGTCCTCGCATGAGGGAGCTCAGAGGCATATAAGGACGAGCAACACCAGTGTGTTTTGTTTTACTTTCAGATTTGTTCATTTATTTGATTATTTATTTGCTAAGTCTTTTAAATGTTCGCCGGTTCCCGCCTCCTTCTTCCCTGAACAAAGAACTGCATTACAATAATGATAACTAGGGTATAACAGGGCTAAAGGCATGCCTTAAGAAAACTATTAGCTTTTCACTACACCCTTAGTGTATGATTGCAGAAAAAATATATATATTGTTAGTGAACATTGATGTAGCAACAGTTTTTGTGTGAAAATAAATCATAAAAGTGTCTTATTTTGTTTAAAAAATTGTATAAATGTATGAGGTGCATGGCAAGGTGGGACGGGGTAAAACCAGCATAACGCAAAAGACACAGTACTGATACAAATACTTATATATTCAAAATTATATGTGTTTAATTATGTGCAAGTTAATACTTGTCCAAAACAATCACTTTAGCAAAGTTTGTACTATTTTCTGTTTATTTTGTTAAATAAAATATTTTTTGTTTAATAAATATAATGTATTGATATGTTAATATAAATATATATTTTAGAAATACAGAACCAAAATTATTTTAAAAAGAAAAGATTCTGAAAGCATTGAAGGAGATCCCTTAATAATTTAATATAGGTTTACAGTAGTAACAATAAATTATATTTTATTATATGATACGATTAATACAATATTTAAAAAAAATTATTGATATTATGAATATGGTGATTATCTCTAAGGTGGACAGTCACCCAACTTAATATTATATATGATTTTTACCATCCGAATCTAAGCATGTCATGTCAACAAATGGAAAAGTCAGCTGCTCTTTATTATGTGGCTTTCGCCCCAACCGCAGATACACTTTTTACCCCAAATGACTGCTTTCAGTGCAGGATTCGCAAAACGCTTGCTCTTGAAAGATGGGTCAGTACTCAGTTTATTTGGATCAGCTGATCCTCAGAATCAGAACATGTAAGTCCATAATACATCATTAATGTCTATACAGTGTGTAAAATCGCTGAGCTTAAGGAAGCCTCCGGAGATGAAATGATAATGGGAGTTTAGCTTCTAACACGCGTTGTAGGTGGTAGACAATCACAACAGACTGGGCTGTCTGGCCAATCACAGCAGAGTAAGTCGCGGAATGGAGGGATTTAGAGAGACTGATTCTCCGTTTGAGAATCATTGAAAAAATGTGGTGATGCAATGTATATTGTGATTTTTTTATTGACCTTTGATACATGTAAACCTGTTGTAGGAGACTCCAAAACAAAATGTAGGAGCCTTTAAAATAGCATAATGGGGCTCTTTAAAGCAGAATAGATTCTGATTGACTGTCAATGTTGTTATTGTTCATTAGCTGGACATTTTTTTGTGAAAGTATGTAATTCCAAAGATATTGTTTCTCTGTGCCCTTACCTATTTTTGTTGTATTTAGATCGATTTTTACGAACGACAAATGATTTTACAGTTATCGTTATAGGGCCTTTATCCAGGTTTTTCTAGACAGCTGGAATTGTATATAAATTTGTTGAGGAGTTGAATTGAAATAATAAATATTTAGCTTATTTTAATGCTTGTTTTGTCTTGTATTTGAGTTAATCATCTTGTGGCCCCCTTGGAAGTTTTAAGAGGGCCCCTAGAGGGCCTCTGGTTGAGAACCACTAAAACTGCACAAATATGGTGGAATTAAATTCAAATTTCCACAAAGAGGTGTTTTCCTTAGTCAGGGCAGAAAGATGAAATCATCTCCACGTCTCCGCTTATTCTCTTCTCATCTGGTTTCCTCTCTGAGTGTCAGTAACTATAAACTCTGAAGTGTCTAAAGTGGCTTCCTCAATGCACATTCTGCAGGCATAATGGAGAAGAAATATCACTCTTACTTCACAGTTTCAGGCCCATCTTTAGACCTGCAAGTGTCACAGATCATTAGACATGGGTCACCTCAATCAGACCCTACCAAAAAACTGGCACATGGCACATCTAGAAAAAAAAAACTGGACATGCCACGAGGGAGAGGAAAGCAGCATGACTAAGACATGAGTAAGAGGACAGCTGAAAGCTGCTCGGCCACAGAAGCTTCTAACAGAGGAACTGTGAAGGCTGTCAAAACAAATCCAAGAAGGGAAAAATGCCAATATGTAGAAACAATCCAAAAAAGATAAGCAGGAAATAAATAAACATATGTTGTTTAACTGTTCCAGATCCCCTTCATATTAATTACCAAGAACAAGCACCAATCACAGGCCAATTACTCCTCTGGCTGCTCAATTCCAAATTATATTTTTATTGCTCGCTATTAGGCAGTAAAATTACATCCATCCTTGTCCACGGGAGAATTAATAATTCATTGGAAAGAAAGAGTCAATGATCCTTGCAGAGGGAATTCAAATGACCATTAAAGAATATGACTACCGCCACAGCTGCTGCAATAGTGTTACTGCAACCTTTGGTGAGAGTTATACTGCCTGGACACTTCCCACAAATCCCTTCCACAATAAAGATGAACACTTAATAAGTGTGGGTATTGAAAACAGGCATAATATTGGGTCAATGACAAGTATAGTGTCAACGATAGAGAAAAAAAAAGATCTTATAGAAGTACTTTTGTATACATGTTGGTTTCATATGGTTTTGAAAAACCTTCATATGGTTTTCAAGAACAGTTTTATTTCATGATTCATTTTCCTTGTACCTTGAGCACATGTGAGTGTACACCTATTAGGGGCCATTCACACAGAACACATTTTTCCACTCACTGCGCTACTTTTCCATTTTCAAATGTAAACACACTAGAAGGACATCTGTCTTGCACACCGCACTGCATTCAAAAAATGCGGCGCTCAGGTTAAAGGCACAATATGTAATTTGCCACAAGAGGTCGCTTATTCAAATCAAATGCGTAGCTTCATGATGCTGTGATTGTCTTCACCTCTATAGCAGTGAAAAAGAATCAGACACGGGACTCAGGCTGAAGTCATATTCATGGATGAGCTAATGAATTAAAGATTTATTAATGTTACTGTTGTACGAAGCTGAAAGTCACTGAAGTGGAACGAGGTCGCTGGAGCGTTTACTAATGAGAGACAAGCGTGACATGCAGCTCGAGAGCAGTGGAGCTTTTATTATACCGCAGACGAGCGCTTCCGCTTCTTCCACTCATGCGTATGTGGGGTAACGCAGCGCTGTTTTATCATATTAGATACATTTGAGTGTGTTGAAAGTTGTTATGCTACTCAGTGGATTCACTCGGCGGCTACTATGAGACACTTGTTGAACACTGCAGTGAGCTAGATCAATATTAGGCATGGCAAAACATGGTACTCACAGGTAAAAACGAGATTTTAACAATAAGACTAACTGTGTTGAGCAATATAACAATTATTTATTTTCTTCTGATTGGTTGCTCACCTGTCTAATAAAACACATCATATATTAAAGCGTCTTTGGTGTTTCCATGGAAATCGAGGGTAACGTGGGTATGATGTCATTGATAGGCGACACACGGTCCGTGTCCTGGTTAAAATATGATTTCTCTGGATTTAAACATTCTTGGAAACATCTGGGATAATGTAAGTACACAAGTCAACAAAATATATAACACTGTTCTAGTGGTTTTTGGATATATTAATCGAAAAATCATATAATGCCTTTAAATCTGCATCTGTTGACCTTGCACTTTCTTTTCCCTGACCTGCGTTTCATGTTTTTCACAGCAAAAACTCATTGTGTGTAAACCAGTCCTGATTCATTATTTAAATGAAATAAGCTTTGGGTCAAATTATTAGATGTTTTAAAAGACTTATTGACCTTGACACACTGCAGGCATCCTCTCTGATATAATTTCCTGTTGAAAAAATATCCAGTGTTGGGTTTGAGTCCACCTTAATCGAGTCGAGCACGAGTCTTTAACAAAGCGAGTCCAACTAAACAATACTGTATTTCATTAAGTCAATATCTTTTCTTTTTTTAACCTTAAAAACGAGTGGAGACCGGTGCGTGATTGTTAATGAACGTCACCTGTAGCGAGGCACACCGGTCTCGAAGTCCTCTCATGAGGGAGCTCGGAGACATAAAAGGACAGGCGAGTTCAGGAAAAGACGAGAGAGGACCAGGCCTGGACTTTACGTTGAGTTTTGTTTCTGTTTTGTTGTGTGTGTGTGTGCGGGCAGTCGTCCGTGAGGGGCTGCCCGCGATTTACTTTCCTTTTGTTTATTCATTGTATTAAAGTCTTTTGAACGTTCGCCGGTTCCCGCCTCCTTCCTTCCCACAACAACGAACTTTGTTACAGTAACAAAAGCAAACCTCTATTTCAACTTGCCATTTTGCTTTCATGTCATCTTATAATTAGTATTCTGCTCAGCAAACATCATATTATTGTCATATAATGGAACTTGTGGCCAACTTGATTTCTGTATTGTGACATTTCTGAGTGAAACAGTGCGACCGCCTTCTGAGAGGGTTTGACTGAAGGGGGTCGCACTCACACCCAGAGCGAGAAGAGCAGCACCACGCCACGTCTGTAAAATTCCAACACATTGTTTTCTATGAGTGTACGCACACTCGACGCCGCAGAGTCCAGCTACAACTGTTCGAATCCTGCTCGCCACTCAAATACTTTTTCATTAAAATCACATTATATTTGTCCAAAATTATTGTTAATGACTGTACATAATTACTTAACTCTAAGTTGGAAGATTGTGTCTTTCTGTGACTAATAAAGTCATAGCATATGCTTTTTATAGAGATCTATTTACTCTTTAAGTTGCCAGCCACCACCAGTTTTTTTAATCATTTTCACAAAAATGTCATGGCCCCCAGAATATTTTGTATATTATATATTAATATATTAATAGAAGAATAGAGCCTCTGCTTTTAAACAAAACAACACTTTTTATTTCATGCATTCTTTTATTATCAACACTTGAATGTGGGTAAGTTTCATAAAAAAGCAACATTTTGAGCAAGAAGCTGAGAAAATCATGTTTTTGTCAAAGACTACATCTGGATCGGATTCAGAACGATGATCAAAACACAGATGGAGTAGACGGAGTCCATCAACACCCAGAAAGCTCCACAGTCCTATCGCTCGCCTGGGTCGACATATCATTCAGTAACATTAGGCAGTTATTATTTATATGCTGTTTAATGTTGATGATCACATTATTTTGCATATGATTACGTATGATATCGCTTGTTTTTGCTTCTTTCCTGTGTTTTGATCAGGAGATGCAGTACTCTTTCAAAAGGGATGCGTCATAGCGCCCCCTACCTTATAATAGTGAAAACACGGGAACACAGAAAATTCTGAAGCATTTTCTCGAAAATAACGGAAAATTCTGTGTTTGACGGGTAATAATATAGATCAGGGGTTCAAACCTGTCCCGGAGGACCCCCAGCTCTGCACATTTTGTATGTCTCCCTCATCTAACACACCTGATTCAACTCATGAGCTCATTATTAGAGACTGCAAGACCTGAAGGGGGTGTGTCAAATAAGGGAGACATACAAAATATGCAGGCCTGGGGGTCCTCCGGGACAGGTTTGAAAACCCCTGATATAGATTAACACCTTTCTTTAAGTTTACTCCTGCACATGCATTCAAAGCAAAGCAATAAAGCATTGAACTCATTGTAAAATGCGGTTATCATTTTTTTTTTTATGGCATCACTGGGGGGCCCTCCCTCAGCCCGGGGCCCAGGGCCCTGGGCTTAAGCCCAGGTAAGCCCGTACATTAATGCGGCCCTGATTACGTCATTGACCCTAATATTAATGGCAAGTAAGCCATATGAGGCCGCTTGCGGTCTAACTATCTATAGATTGCAGGAATCTGTAATAAGCCGCAGGGTTGCAAGCAGAGCCAAAAGCACCACATTCTTTTGGGAAGTGTGCCCAAAACGGGCTGGCCTCTCCTACCACAATTACTCATATTTCCCTCACAACCCTCAGAGACGGTGGAAGACAGCAGTCATCCATTCTACCTGCAGAAAACAAGTGCCGTGCATCTCTGCCATGCTCAGAAGCTCTGCTCACCCACTCCTCTGGGATGTAAGAGGTTTAAGATGGGCATGAAACGCAGTGATTATGACAGCAATAGAAAATGATGGGTTGATTGTGTTAAATCTGGCATTATCAGACACAGCCCAATCAAAGAGGTTATCTGGCATTTAGGAAGATCCGTGCAACAAAATGACATCAGATGAAAAGAACTCTAATCCTTGCATGAGAATTAAACAGCTCAGAAAAGGGTAACATGTCATCGCGTGGCTGACGAATGAAAGAATGTTCTCAAAATAAAACAAACAAAACTTCTGTGAAGATGTCAGGGAAGCAGGGTATCCCAGGATCTCTGTCAAATGTCGCTCAGCGGGGGTTCTAGAAAAAAGGAATACGCCTCTTTCTAATGCTTGAATAAACTGGAATTGAAATTAAAAGTCGTGCTTGCAGTTTATTCCTTTGCCCTTTTCACTTGACTGGAACTTTCTGCAACTACATGACAAGAAACAGAAAAAAAAAACGCAAATGTTTCTTGTGAGATGGAGTCTCTGGACTCCTGTGCAATTAAAACAACCGAGATATTAGGGTGCACAATGAACAGCATGTTAAAAAAAAAAAAAAATCATGCAAATTAATTATGGATTTAATGTCAGTGAAAAGAGCATCTTGGGATGCAGCAAGCAAAACAGCTCAATAATCCTCTTTTCACACTAAAACCTTTCGACCTTCCAGTTCTCCTTCCCAAACTCACCAAGCCGATGCTGAAAGCCCCACAGAGCGATACATTAACCTGTTTATTTGCCCCTGAGATATGTGACCTTGACTCACGAGGCAAAGGCTTGTGGCATAAAACTCCGTCCCTGACTGCCACAGCCATCTGCGCCCTGAGGAGGAGGTCTCTCTGTGACTTCATACTCTCTCACTTCATCCAAAACCTGGGCCGGAGCAGTTTTGATCCAGCTCACTTTCCCCAGGATTTTTTTTTTTTTTTTCGTTTTTTTAAAAAAAGCAAAAGGGTCACTTTATTTTTGAGGCATGTAAACATCTCGTGAAAAATAATATACGTGAAGAATATAAGTGTGAACTGAATGTAATGTAATGTTTTCGTAATTGCATGCTATTTGCAATTGAATGAAAATGTATTTATATTAAATGCAGATATGTAAGGATAATGTACTGTGTTCAGCATTATGTTTCCCTGTGTATTTATACTCCCCGCTCTGTTCAGTTCATTGTCGGCACTCGTCTTTGGTTTGTGTGGTTGGTGATATTGTGTGAACTCTCCTGTGCACATTCTCCTAGTTAATTAAAGAAGTTATTGTTAGATATTCTGTGTCGTGTTTACTTAATGCTGCCATATATGTGACAGTTAGCTGACCTTTAGAGTAAGTAAGCCTTAAGTACATCAGTATATACTCACTTCTGTTGTCTTTGAAATATGGGGTCATGACATGAGATATTTTCCTTCATCTTCATCAACATAAAACACCTCAAGATTTATAGTGCTCTTCAGTATAAAAAGTGTGTGAAAAACTAATAAAATGATAAGTGAACCTTAAAGGACATAAATAAAAAGGTAAAGTGTACTGCTGAATGTACTGTACTGACAAGAATGTTGTGTTAAACTAATATCCTTTAAAAGGTGCAGTATGAATAAACATTGACTTTACACAAAAGTTGCTTTTTCTGCATTTTATTATGCCTTTTTAGATGGACGCCGAGGCTTTTTAAGTCTTGCAGAATCTGTGATCTCCGACTTAGCTTAGTATGGCAACCCGGAGTGTTGAAATACTATTGGGTAAATTGGCAGTGGGCGGGATCACACAGACCAAAACAAAAACAAAGTAGAATAACTGGCTGTAGCATTGCTTTTGCAATGCAAACAAGTGTGATTTTAGCAGGTTTCCTAAATATCTGCAAAAATAAAATTGTTATGCTTTAGTACAGTACAAAAAAACATTTAATGTCATTTAATTTATATTATATGTTTAATTATTGAGAACTTCACATTAATCAAGACATCAAATCAAATTAATTCAACAAAAGCTTAAAACGTAATAATTTAAAATGCACTTTAAATTAACACTTCTCACCATTATTACAAAAAAGTGCACTTTTTTACTCATCCTCAAGGCATCCCTAGGTGTATATGACTTTCTTCTTTCAGCCAAATGCAGTCGGAGTTATAATGAAAAAAATTCCTTGGCTCTTCCAAGCTTTATAATGGCAGTTATAGAATAGAGTTTTTGAAGCTCCAAAAAGTGCATCCATCCATAAAAGTAAAAGTAATTCAAACAACTCCTGGGAGTTAATAAAGGCCTTCTGAACAGAAGCGATGCATTTTTGTACGAAAAATATCTATATTTATAACTTTATAAACTATAAATCACTGGCTTCCGGTAACGCCGTACGCGAGTCTAGTTCCAGCGTAAGAGTGACCTCTGACCCAACACATGACGTATTGATGAATGCAGAAGCGCAGAGGATAGAGCAAAACAAAACACTGGTCATGAATTAGAAGTCTAAAATGAGCATTTTTAAAGAGAAATGGGAGGAGCTTTAGTTTGTTGCCCAGCCCTATTTGTTTGAACCGCGAGAGGCGTCTACTCTCACCTAAGCTAGTGATTACAGTTTATAAAGTTACAATTATGGTTATTTTTCTAACACAAACGCATGGCTTTGCTTCAGAAGGCTTCTATTAACCCCCTGGAGCCATATGGATTACTTTTATGATGGATGGATGCACTTTTTGGAGCTTCAAATACTCAGGCTCTTATTACTGTCATTATAAAGCTTGGAAGAGCGTGGATATTTTTTTAATATAACTCTGATTGTGTTTGGCTGAAAGAAGAAAGTCATATTCACCTAGGATGGCTTGAGGGTGAGTAGGGGAGCGCGCGGGGTTAGTTGTAATACACATGGTTTAACACTTTCCACACATGCCAGGATGACGAAACTTAGTGTATTTACTAGTTGCCATATCAACACTATATAGAGAAAAAAAATAAAAAAATCTTTGGAAGATATCCCTGAACATTTATTTAACCATAGCAAAAGTAAATTTTTATTTAAGTTTATTTTTCATCTCTGTTTTTTGTGTTTATTAAAAATAAGACAAATCTGATATTATCTTAATCTTATTTCTGTTATATAACAGTTGAGATGGTTCTTTAATGCTGATCTAACAGCAGAAGACACGAGCCGCGGGTTAAATCCCAGTTGTGCAGGTTGGGTGTGTAATAACACTGCGTTACAATGAGCCTCTATTAGAACTGCATATTCTACACTAACCTAAAGGATTATTAGGAACACCTGTTCAATTTCTCATTAATGCAATTATCTAATCAACCAATCACATGGCAGTTGCTTCAATGCATTTAGGGGTGTGGTCCCGGTCAAGACAATCTATTCGGTATGAACCGGTATACCGCCCAGCACTAGATCCATCATGCCTGGTTACCACTGTGCAGGCTGGTGGTGGTGGTGTAATGGTGTGGGGGATGTTTTCTTGGCACTCTTTAGGCCCCTTAGTGCCAATTGGGCATGGTTTAAATGCCACGGCCTACCTGAGCATTGTTTCTGACCATGTCCATCCCTTTATGACCACCATGTACCCATCCTCTGATGGCTACTTCCAGCAGGATAATGCACCATGTCACAAAGCTTGGATCATTTCAAATTGGTTTCTTGAACATGACAATGAGTTCACTGTACTGAAATGGCCCCCACAGTCACCAGATCTCAACCCAATAGAGCATCTTTGGGATGTGGTGGAACGGGAGCTCCGTGCCCTGGATGTGCATCCCACAAATCTCCATCAACTGCAAGATGCTATCCTATCAATATGGGCCAACATTTCTAAAGAATGCTTTCAGCACCTTGTTGAATCAATGCCACGTAGAATTAAGGCAGTTCTGAAGGTGAAAGGGGGTCAAACACAGTATAAGGATGGTGTTCCTAATAATCCTTTAGGAGAGTGTATACTTTTATGAATTCTTTTGAGAAACCATGAGAAAAGGGTGAATAATGACTGAGAGTCAATGTTCAGAAATTATTTGTTATTATTATGTTTTTAATAGTGCTGTATAGCTGTATTTAGCTATGTGTTTGTTGTCAAACTCAATTTTTGTTATATTTTTAATGATTAAAAAAATGACATTATTTTATTTTAAAAAGTGAATAATTGTATTTTATCGACAAAATATTTAAGTTTGTCTTGGATTTTTTTTTTTTTATATCAGGTAATATTTTAAGCTGTCATTTGCTCATGTTACACTGTACCCTACCTATGGGGCATGTTGACACATTTCACTTCCATTCTTTCGGGGTAAATCAAGAAAAAAGTATACACTGTATTAATGAAACAAAACCACAATTGTACTAGACATGTTTGAAATGAGTGTGGGAACAAAAATAATATTCTGAACCACAAGTGTATTTACACAAACTGAAAATGTCAAAAAGCATTACGTTGAGTCCCGTTCTCCCCTAAATCATAAATTTTCATCTTTGGGTGAACTAACCCTTTAAGGTTGTTAAGAAACAGTCATAAATGTGTCATCACTATTTTAAATTCAATGGCCTTTTATTTCATTAATATCATCTGCAAGTGCAGTTAATATACTTTAAGATTTGAAGTACACTACAAGTGCACATTTAAAACAATTATGCACACTTCTTTACACGAGGGGAGATTCCAGTCAAGACAATTTATTGAGACTGAAGGATTATTTAAGTCAGTTCTGTACCGCCTGAGAACGAAGAACGCTACTATGTGTGTTCTAGACAGCGCTGCCTTGTTGTACGCTTTCTATTTCTAAGACCATCTGCCGCAGCCTGATACTGAAGTACGCGACAGATTTCTCTCTAACAGATACATCAACACAACCAGGCAGCCGTACAAATGAAAATAATCCATTCCATCAAAATCTACTGCAGCAGACAAAGCAGACAAAGGAGATGTCATCCGTGCCAGAACAAAGTGTGAAATGTTTGTTTCATCACGCTGCAGGCCGTTCGTGTATCAGTCACGATACAGCCGCACAGAAAAAGAACAGACAAATTACAGCTAATTGCAAGTTGAAAAATCAGGAAGGGTGGGAGGAGGCTGCAATTTTGTGTTCTGAACACAGTGCATAAAAGCCTTGGAGAGGGCTAGCGGATGATCGCGACAAGCCCGCGTGCACCCCTTACAGAATCGCCAACACCTTTTCTGGAAAGAGGACGGCTGTAGCTGCCTATCACTCTATTAACAACACAGAGAACGCTCGTTTCCTAGCAGCAAAGCACATGCTTGAGGACATTTAACCGCAGACAGCATTAAGACACATTCATTTCACTGTTAGAGAAACCCTTCAATGAGTGAAAAGTGACATTTGATTGACTTTCTTTTTATGTGAATGGAAACCAGCATTAAACAAACAGAAACATACTCAATATTCAGTTGCTTCAAGTTCAATCACATAATAAAGGGTTGAAGGAAACTAAATGTTTATGACTGGAAATGTAGAGTCCTAGTGTATAGAGCTGGAAATAAATGAGTAAATGGTGCTTTTGAAAACAGTCCCATTTACCAGAGATATGTTTTCCCTTTGAAACCCAAATGTCATTAAATGTCCAGTGACAGCGGAATGAGAAATATATATAGGAATTTAAATGAAGCGTACTGCCGAGGACTATAATCAGCTATGACAGGCAGGCAGATGTCTGCATAAACAAATTATACTGTATGCAAGCAAAAATATCCTGATTTAAGCATAAAGACCCTTTCACATCAAGTGCAAAATGAAAAAGTGAAACAAATCGCTGACGATTGGTCTATTCACACCAAAAGAGAAACGAATATCTGTAAATGCACGACTACAAAAACACCCTTCAGCTGCTCTGCCACCCGGCTCACAAGATGATGATTATATAGCCCGCCTCCTTAAGATGACAGCTAAGAAAGAACTATGAGGCACAAGACAAGCACAACCAAGACTAATGTTAGCCAATCACAGCAGAGGGCATTTACACTGAAGTCTCACAGCAGCCAATCACAGCAGTGGGCGTTTACACTTAAGTCTCACAGCAGCCAATCACAGCTGTGGGCGTTTACACTGAAGTCTCACAGCAGCAAATCACAGCCGTGGGCGTTTACACTTAAGTCTCATAGCAGCCAATCACAGCCGTGGGCGTTTACACTTAAGTCTCACAGCAGCCAATCACAGCCGTGGCGCATACTTAAGTCTCACAGCAGCCAATCACAGCCGTGGGCGTTTACACTGAAGTCTAACAACAGACACGCCCCTTTAAACAGAGCATTCAAATCAGATGCTTAAAAAAATGCCTTTTATTTCTAAGTTACAATTTTTGATGTAAAAATCATACTAACATTATAAGTGCACCCCAGGAAACATTATAAAACAATAAAGTTCATGAACCCTTTAAAAAATGTTCATCATGTACTGTACTTAAAGCTGCAGTATGTACCTTTTTTGGTTAATAAAATAACAAAAATCAGTTATAAAGATATCAGTGTCACTTACAGTACCCCAATTCGTAATGGTAAGCTTATAAAGTGATTCATAATTTGAGCTGTCAGGCCCGATTTCGCAAGAAATGTCAGTTTGACGTCATTCATCATGGTTAAGTCACGTCCGTAAACAGAGGATGTGCAGAGGGTGCAGTTGCTTAGAATTTATACTTGTCATCTAAATGGCTGGTTTTAATCTAGAAAGGTCTAAACGGCAATCATCGTTGACATTTGGGGAATCACCTGTTGTCAACACCAAGAACCCTCAAACTGCAGAGAGGCTGCAGTCAAAAAGGGAGAGCGACAGATTCCGTGCTAAAACAAGAGTAAATATCAGCATGGCAACAACTCGGAAATCTGAAGGGATTGAAGACTGACACATAGATAGCTTTTTTCTGCTGTCATGTCGATGTAAAATGACAGATCCACTCTGATGTGGTGATCACAGATTCACCTGCACAGAAGAGAGAGGCTGCTCGCTGCAGAGCCAAAGGGTGGAGCTTGACATCCAGCTAGAAGTTCCAACCACACCCTAACGTTAAACATAAACATAACTCCCCCATTGGACTAGGTCAAGCTCCAACTAGGGCAGAATTTACTGTATAACGCGGAATGTCATTATAGAAATCGTGAATCCATATTAAAACCTGCGGCTCATGACGACACATTGATGTCTTAAGACATGAAATGATCAGTTTGTGTGAGAAACCGAACAGTATTTATATAAAAAAATGTTTACCTCAAATGCGTGATGGCTTCCTGTGAGTGAGGTGAAGTGTACATGATATGGCGCATCTCAATCGGATACAAGCGGCGGAAGTGATCTCTACATCATATTGTGTACATTTGATTTTGACCTCACTCACCGGAAGTCATCACGCACTGATGGACATAGGATGCATTCAAGGTAAAAAAAAAAAAAATACTTGTTGGTTTCTCACACAAACCAATCTTTTTGTGTCTTAAGACATCAATTTGTAGTCATGAGCCGCAGGGTTTAATATGGATTCTAGGGCTGTAATCAACTAAAGAAAATCTTGGTCGACTGAAGTCCTGAAATTTTTTACTAAAAATCGACTAAAAATTTAATTTAAATTAAATTAATTAACTGTGCACTGTACAGTACTGGGTAGCCTTGTTGTCTGCCTAAATTAATTATAAACAAACATAAAAACTAGTAGGCTATTTGCAGTATATTAAATCATTTTTGACCTGATTATTTTGCACTGAAATGAGTCTGACACACAAGTCTGTCGTCTCTGCATCACGTGCACCTGCGCAATATCACAGACTATGATTTCTGAAAATATAGTACTATGTTGTCAACTAGTGATATCGTCACAAGAACTTTTGAGGAATATGCAACATAATTTGGATAACTGTTTTTGTCATATGTATTATAATAACTGACAGACACTATCACTTCAGCCGCTCTGTGCAGCTCCAACATAAGAGCTCAGCTCAGCTTCGCGGCTGAGACATGAACAGACAATTAACTTAAAGCTTTTACTCTTAAACACAAAAGTCACGTCCACTTTAATAAAAAAGGAATATTTATTAAACAAGCCAGATCAAGAGCAGAAACGAAAGTGCATAACTGAAAAATAAAGCATAGATATTAAGCATAAATAATATACAGCAAAGTAGCTTACTTCAATCTGTCTCTCTTCTCCAGCGGGTTGGGCTAATCCAAAAGAAGTGAAAATAGGGGGGTGTTCTGAAGACAGACTGTTACCTGTGAAACAGGGGTGCTCTGAAACAACCCCCATTTGCAATTAGTGCTTTCCACCTGATGAAAAAAATCAATGATCAATCAATTTTGGTCGAGGCAGAACTTATCAACTAATAATCGAATGGGAGATTACAGCCCTAATGGATTCATATGTGTATGTTTTTTTGTTTTCTGTCATAGCTCTCACACTCTCATCTGTGACCATTGACATGCATTATGACTGGCAGACTGCAACGGTTGAAGTTAAAAATCTTCATTTGTGTTCTACTGAAGAAACAAAAACACCTACTACTTGAATACCCTGGGGGTAAGCAGATAAACATCACATTTTCATTTTTGGGTGAATAATCTCTTTAATAGGGCCCTACACAAACCACATAAAAAAATAATTACACAAGTAACTTGCGATTTAATGTTTCAAGCAGAGATCAAAACTTCCGTTCTGCAGTTACCGGGTTTTTACTGTAGTATTTTTACAATGTTCTCCACAACACAGTTTTTTGTTGTTGTTGTTGTTGTTGTTGTTGTTGTTGTTGTTGTTGTTGTTGTTGTTGTTGTAAAATAAGAATCCACTACTAGTGCTATTCAAAATTCAGTTCGCAATGAATATTCGAGGTGATGTGAATAAACCATTAAAGATTCTGAGCTCCACAAAAGTCTTTAATCTCTGACTGAGGTGATGCTTCCCTGGATTTTCTGAAACACAATACTAGTTTTCAGTCAGGTTTACAACCTTTGTGCACCACTAATGGAGATGCATTTTTCTTACAAATACCATTTTTCAACATGCCAACTTCTGATCGGTGGGAAAAGAACAGTTCTAGCTGAGCGAAGTTTGCGTTAAGCAGAAAGGTCCCTAAAGAAAGCAAGCAAGAAGGGAGACTGAAGTGAAGAGCACAATGCCAGTGTGTCTTTATCAGCAAGCAGCTGATAAATACTGTAATGATGGCCATGATGACTAATGAATCATTAGGCAAATTTATGACCTTGCAGAAATCTGTCTTCTTCTAAACTGCACGAGTGTCAGTGATGCAGGGGCAGCGGAGGCAGCAGAATGTTAAGTGTTGCGTGAGGGCATGCAGAGGAAGAGATGAAGAACATCCCTGGGAGAGACCAAACAGCTGGTGCTGCAAAATCAGGAGAGGAGCATTACAAGGTTTTGTTATGAAGGCGCAATTGTAAAATGCAGTTGTGGTGCTGCATGAATTATGTGATATCAAATAAAGACAGAAATTCCTTCTAAGGCCCGGTGCACACGGAGACGCGTTTAGCGGTATACGCAAACATTTTGTATCATATCAGCGCTTCATCCAGACAAATCCGTCATTTTAGGAGCCTGAAACCAGTGTGTTTTGAAACCGGATCCCAAAGTAGGTAATTCTGAAACCGACACACTTGCGTTTTCGTATTTACAGCCATTTTGTTTTGTGTTATTATCCGTATATTTTGTGAAACGGTGATGTCACCACACCACGTCCCACACGGTAAAGACTCAAGGGGGTAATCCAGCCACCGGAAAGCGTACCTTCCATAGGGGCGGCCATTGCTAAACAAGCCATCACCTGCTGTTAGCATCCCATTGACTCCCATTCATTTTGGCGTCACTTTGACAGTGAATAACTTAACATCTGAGGCGTTTAAAGACTCCATTTGTCCATTTCTAAAGAAACACGACAATGTATAAAAGGCTCCATTACCTTGTATCTTATACTCTATTGTCCTGTAGAAGCCGTTTTTGTAAAAAATAGGCTAACAATTGTGTCATAACCAACGCGACTCTGTCTCGCAGTAGAGAAATTACCGTATAGGCAGGAGGAGAAGCTCGCAGGCAATCTTTTACTGTCTCTGAGGCAATCGGGGAGACGTGGAGGCATAAAATCCGATAAAGGCAAGGGAGAAGCATGGGGAGAACCCTATAGAGAGCCAAAAGCAACAGGACAAGATATTTCAACAACGTGATTCAGATTTCACTTTCCACAACTACTAGAGGACTTACAACTGTCAGGCAGGTTGCGTACGTCACATCTACATCGTCAAACTCAGTCTGAGTCTGCGCAGTACGCTCAGCCATCAGGAAGTAAGTGCTTCTAATTGACTTCAATTCTCTCCGTTGAAGTCAATGGGATCGCTGTGTCCATTTCTTTTATTGTCTATGTAAAGACCGGAAGGGATACAGCTACGGCCACTGGGCATACAGCTACGGTCACATAAGATATTTGTGTGTGCCCAGATATTTCTGGAGACAAAGGAAAAAAAAGATTGGATAGGGAAAGCTCTGGCTTCATGTGGATGTGGCCAAAATCTCCAATTCATTTTTGGATAAACATTTCCAAGGCAAATATAGTAAACAACTGCACAATAGCAACATCTTATTCTCTAACCACCAGTTTCACTGAATGCAAAATGGACTGAAATAGCGTGGGACTGTGAACATCACAATTCTGCCAATTAATTCCATTTTACTACGAGGCTGTTGAATGCTTGATTCTGATTGGTTGACAAACGGCACGGCTAAAGTAGTTCCAGGCAGGTTTTGACTGCATTACAGATCCACATCACTTTGCCAAATTATTTCAGTTATTACACAAGGTCCTTTCAGCCGACAACAGCAAAAGAACCAAAAACCCACCATGACACTGACAAGTGCACTGACAACGTGTACAATTTAAGTTTTGAATGTTACAATGTTTTTACTTAATTAACCCCTTTTATCAATTAAAAGTTAAGCAATTCTTTGAAATTTAAAATGTTACAAGCACTACAGCAAAACTAGTGTGATGCAAGAAAATACATATTTGTATCAATATTTATGATAATTTTTTTATGTGGGTAGACGACAAATATGCAGTAAAATTTACAGTAAAAAAACGCCACTTTTGAAGTAAAAATAAATACTTTTATGTAGTGTGAAGTCTGATGTTTTAAGAAAATATAAGGGGTCATTAAAGGGGTCAATAGTTTCACTGTTTATTGAACATTTTTACTGAAATGTGTCCGTGACAGCAACAATTAAGATTATAGGGGTGTCGCACCAAAGGACGCCAAAACTTTAAAAAGATGCACTATGCAACTTTTCCGTCCGCTAGAGGTCGCATATTCAAAACAAAGGCGTAGTTTGATGAATCCAAGTTTGAGCGCAGCATCTTGGGACATGTGGTCTTCACCTCACAGCCGGTGGGAAAGAATCGGGCCAGGACCCAGGCAGAAATCATGTTGATGGATGCGATTATTAACATTACTGTAGTATAAAACAGAGCAGGACCGAGTGTTGTGGGAGCTGAGCAAGGCAGCCGGAGTGATTTTTACTCAACACACGCCTCGAGCAGTGGGACTTTTATTTTGACGGTTATTATGACTTTTACACAGTCACCGGCGCCATTTCCGCAACAATATGACGCAATTGACAGAAGACTCCCTCATACATCCCGGTTCTTTGGTTAAAATAGCAATTTTCTCGCGATTTAAAATTAGTTGGAAATTTGAATTTGGGTTATTGCAAGTACTCAAATGAACAAACTATATAACACTGGACTAATGGTTTTTTGGATATTTTACTGAACCAAATCCTACATAGTGCACCTTTAATAGTGGTTACAAAAAAAAAAAGTGAAATATTGAAACAATTCTGAGACAAAGTTTTACCATGTGCACGTCATGGGCTTCACAGTAACACGACCTTGAATGGGGTCCTTCAACTATTTAAACGTGTCAGTGGAATTGCCCAATTTAAAATAAACTATCCAAACACTGGGTTGTTACGTCTGACCCAGGAGCTGGGTAACACAAAAACTACCCAAACCCAGGATAATGGTGTCACACCGGAGGACATGTTTTTCAGTGACAAAATTAATTAAATTCCTATGCCTTTAGAAATGAAAAAAAAAGATTGCCATTTACTAAAATAGACACACTTTTTTAAAATTATGCCTGAGATGTATTTATTCAAATTTGTATGCTTTTCTTTTTAATTTATAAAAGTTGTAATTATTGAACCAAGCTTGAGAAAGTCACACTACAGGACAATTTTGATATTTGGCTAAAAAAAATTTAAACTTCTAATAAAGCAGTTTTTAATATCAACAGGTCCATATAAGATAAATAAATATTTAACCATTTACTACATTTTAAATAATGACAAATTTTTATCTTGTGTAATCAAAATATCATTATATGAGAATATATAATATGAGAATTACCACTAACTCAATTGGCTTCATTGGATTAAATTAAATTAATTGAACTTAAAACTCATGACTGCTCAAAATACGCAAAACAAACTTTAACAAAACAGCATTAGTATTGCATTGAAGCGTTTTCAAACTAAATGTATTCATTTTACCTGCATGAATTCCCTTTTCAAATGTAGACTATTTGGTCTATAAAATGTTGCTCTACAAACAGATTAATTTAACTTATAAGACATCCCATAATTTCAGAATGATTTGTGCATTTATAAACAAAATGCAGTCCGAGTGGGAAGTAAAAAGTGACAGCACTGCTGTCTGCCTTTTAATGTTAATCAAACAACAAAAGACCAACAAAAAAAATCGCTCCCTACTCTTGACTAAATAACTGTTAACATATTAAACGGTCTCTTTATTTTTTCCAGAGCTGTATATAGTCTGCGAATATTAAGCCGCAAACACACTGTGCGTGTGTGAATGAATGGCACAGACGCGCGGTTTCCTTTACCTCACACACTGAAACGCGCGGTTTCCTTTACCTCACACACTGAAACGCGCGGTTTCCTTTACCTCACACACTGAAACGCGCGGTTTCCTTTACCTCACACACTGAAACGCGCGGTTTCCTTTACCTCACACACTGAAACGCGCGGTTTCCTTTACCTCACACACTGAAACGCGCGGTGTTTTTCAGCCTCAGCCGCCTCGGCCTCGATATATGAGGACATGCATGAACCTCATCTCCAGTCACTTCATGAGCATTTTACCGTTTCATTCGACAAAATCTACCGTCATAAACACACACACAGAAACTTCACGGCAACCCGTCAAAATAAAAGTTCGATTTAACAAAGTAATTGTGACAGTGACAGAAATATTTTAATGTTGTACAGTAGAATTTAGCTACGTCTCAGTGTATAATCATATTATATGTATTATTATACACTGAGACGTATAATAATAATATAAATGTATTTAATTTATACAGTGACGAATATGCAGTGTTATTTAACATTTGTTTACTTTATTTCTGTACCTGGAAACTGTTAAACCGATACCTAAAAAGCACTGATTATTTCATATATCTTTGTTCTGTTGTATTTCTGCTGGCCTGCTGAATGAACTCAGTCTATAGAAATTATTTGACAATGCAGTAATAAACTAGCTAGTAGGCTATAAGTGAATGTATGTTTTTTAAACTTTGTTGATTTAAAACATGATCAAAACACTCTATTTTAATGACTATTTAAAATAAGAGGGCAAGTGACAAATATTGGTATCAGAATCAGCCAATAATTGTTTGTTAAAATAGGTATCGGCCCCCAAAAAAATCCTATCGTTGCATCCCTAGAATGAACCATTTAGTTTATGTGATTCGTATTCAAAAATTTAAAAAATAACAATAATGTTTGAATTTAAGATTTACACAAAATGCTATTTTTTTACTCATTTAGAAATCTTAATGAGTATGAATAATATCTAAGGATAATTCAATTCAATTTGACATTATTGGAGAATTTTACTATTAAATCTTGATTAAGGCTTACATTTGTTTGAGTGAGTACATTCAGAAGGACAGAAACACAACAGCTTCACTTTGAAAAAAATATAATCAATTAAAACTGCAGCTGCAGAAATGAGTCACATTAATTACTTTAGGTTCATTTGCAAATTAGAAGTGTGTCAGCTTTTTTTAAAAAGTGTGACAATTAACACTTTGATATGTAAGTTTCCAAACCCTCATGAGGCAACTATCAAACTTCTTACAAACAATCTGTGCCAAAAATGCCTGTTATTTCTGTTATAAATATAGCAGTTTCATAAATAATGACATCATTTTACAGCCAAATCCATTTTATTTCTATAGAGCCTTTCGTAATACGTATTGTTTCAAAGCAGCTTTACAGAAAATCATCCCTTAATGCCTCCAGTGAGAGAGCCAAACATGGAGAAACAGCAGCGGTGAAAGGCAGCAGTGGTGGCCATCCAAAGCTCATCAATACAGACGGACGGGCGCTTCACAGGTTGCTAAGTGCCACAAAAGAACAGCCTCGAAAATGACCACAGGAAGAAATAAGATCCTCTGTGAGGACCAAAAGAAAATGTACACTGAGCTTCACAAAACTGAAATTTATGGCAGGGCTGCCATTCAGAAATCACTCGTATCCATGGCAACGAACAGGGACCCATAACTCGCTGTGCGACGCTCACAATATGGGTCCCAGAGCAAAGTGATGGTGTCACGGGTAACCCTATTTTCTACATTTACGCTCAGGAACAGTTCAGTGGAGTTCAATATGGAAGCCTGGGGTTCTTGACTCAATTTTAAAGTGCCCATATAATATTCGCTTTCATGCGGTGTGTAATAAAGCTGTCTGAATATAAATGTTCTGCAAAGTTGTAAAGCGAAAGTGCACGATAAATAAAGTTCTCCAAAATATACAACATCCCCTCTCCATCTTAGTTCGAGCAAGTAATCCACGTCTTACTAAAAGTGTTTTTTATATATTAAAAGTGGGTGTGGTTATAGCAAATGGCACCTGATATTTCCAAAGCGAGAGTTAATAATATATGAGAAAGTAAATGTCACAAAATCACAGTTTCCGCTGAAAAACAGCAGCGCAGTGCACTTCAGCCACTTTAAGCATTATGTGTGTTATCCTCTAATTTTATTATCAACATGACACATTTTATAATAATATAATACTGATATATACAGTATCCTGCAGCATGTCCTACTGTTGTTAGAGGCAACAATCCCATCAGACTGAATGAACTTACAGCTGCTATTTTCATTCAAATTGCTAAATAATAATTTGATGCAGACATGTTTAGATGAGTGATTCTATAGGTGTCCTGATCACCTTGTCACTGAATGGCTTGTATTCACAGCGGTCTTCTTAAGCTTCTTTTATTCATCTGGTTGGCAGAAAAAAATGCTATTTGGGATTCTTGGCTTTTTTGAGCTGAAAAAAAAAACAAAAAAAACCCTACACAACATTTAGGCATGACATTCTTTCTGAAAATACCCGGCTGGAAATACATGATAAATCCAAATAAAATAAAATGAAGTCAAAAAAATAAATAAAGCCACGTAAAATAAAGCCAAATAAAATAAAGCCAAGTAAAATAATAATAAAATAAATTAAAACAATGAAAGTCAATGTGGTCCACTGCCTTGTAGAAAGACACTTAAAACATTCTTCAAAATGTCTCCTTTTGTGTTTTGCACAAGAATGACAATTTTCATTTTTTAGGCGATTCGTTTTTCTTTCTTTCTTTCTGATAGTATCTCGAAACTTTTCTGACTCTTCAGCTGGTTGACTTTAATATATTGTATATACTTTGTTTTCCTGTGTACATTGTTACTTCCAGCTCCATTATTGATTTTAAACACTTGGTATGTATGAGTAATTTAAAAACACTAAACTATTTTTCGTTCAGGGGCTCATGACTGCTTGGGGGTCTAAGTTATGCCTTGTTAAGTTGAGGGTAATCACATATTGATCACTGGCTATGTAGCATTTCATTAAAATTGCACTTGACACTGCTATTAACCCTGGATCCCTCAGCAATCTGTGTAAATAGGCTGGTGTAGTGCTGTACTTCTGTTGAGTGGCATTGTGCCCGGATAGCTACAGTATGCTGTCGGTTTTTTGTTTATCTAGGTAAATTGTAGGCCTGCTGCATGCACTGTTAAGGAAATAAATGAGATCGGATAACAGTGTACTTAACTCTTAAAGGGACAGCACAACAGAATTGTTTTATTTATTTAGTCACCATCACCCTCATGTCATTAAAACCAGTATGCCTTTACTTTCCTTCTGTGGAACTGAAGATATTTTGATAATTGTATAAGATTTTATGTCCATACAATGAAAGTCAAAGTGTCTCATTCACTAATAACTACATGGATAATTCCACCAATTTATCACTATTTAAGATTACATTTCTATGGATAAAATGTAATCTTAATACATTTAAGGCCTTCAAGAGTAAGTACTTTTTTTGTACGTGTATTTTCAGTTCTTGCATTTTCTTTTTCATAAATTTACAACAAATATTAGTACAAAACTTACTGGCGATTCATGATTTATTAGTGAAAATGCTGGTAAACATTTCACGCACGCACGGTAAGTGAATGAGATCTATTGTTCTTCCAAAAAGAAAAAAACTCTTGTGCTCCACAGAAGAATGCATAAATTCTCTCATTGCACTTTAAAGTCACTGTAAATTGAAAATGGAAAATTTTTATTTTATGCCTCATAAAAAACTTCCTCATAATCTTTAATAAAAATAACTTCCCCTCCCTCTTGCAGCAACATCTCTTCTCTGATTGTGCCTTTTTTTTTTCAGCGCAAAGACAGGAGAATCTGTCACTCAAATGAGATCAACCAATAGCAAAACACAACCATCCAACAATCCAATCAATTTCCCCATGGACAAAATCAAGTCCCACCTTGCTTTTTTTTTCTTGTTTGAGAATCCATTTCACTTCGATATACATCATCACAATAGGGAAAAAAGACAAACTGCAACATCATGCCCAATTTAAGTAGAAATCAAAGAGCAATACCTTGCAATTCTAAAACAAACACTCTAAAAAACACTGGGTTGTTACGTCTGACCCAGGCACTGGGTAAAACAAAAACTACCCAAACACTGGGTTATGTCTGATCCAGGATCTGGGTAACACAAAAACTACTAAAACTCTGGGTTGTTACGTCTGACCCAGGAGCTGGGTAACACAAAAACTACTCAAACTCTGGGTTGTTATGTCTGACCCAGGAGCTGAGTAACACAAAACTACTCAAACTCTGGGTTGTTATGTCTGACCCAGGAGCTGAGTAACACAAAAACTACTCAAACTCTGGGTTGTTATGTCTGACCCAGGAGCTGAGTAACACAAAAACTACTCAAACTCTGGGTTGTTATGTCTGACCCAGGAGCTGAGTAACACAAAAACTACTCAAACTCTGGGTTGTTACGTCTGACCCAGGAGCTGGGTAACACAAAAACTACTCAAACTCTGG
Organism: Gobiocypris rarus; assembly: GCA_023029165.1. Taxonomy (NCBI): domain Eukaryota; kingdom Metazoa; phylum Chordata; class Actinopteri; order Cypriniformes; family Gobionidae; genus Gobiocypris; species Gobiocypris rarus. The sequence goes on from CM040918.1 coordinate 5,613,816, forward strand.
GTTGTTACATCTGACCCAGGAGCTGAGTAACACAAAACTACTCAAACACTGGGTTGTTACGTCTGACCCAGGCACTGGGTAAAACAAAACTACCCAAACACTGGGTTATGTCTGATCCAGGATCTGGGTAACACAAAAACTACTAAAACTCTGGGTTGTTACGCCTGACCCAGGAGCTGAGTAACACAAAAACTACTCAAACTCTGGGTTGTTACGTCTGACCCAGGAGCTGGGTAACACAAAAACTACTCAAACTCTGGGTTGTTATGTCTGACCCAGGAGCTGAGTAACACAAAAACTACTCAAACACTGGGTTGTTATGTCTGACCCAGGCACTGGGTAACACAAAACTACTCAAACTCTGGGTTGTTATGTCTGACCCAGGAGCTGAGTAACACAAAAACTACTCAAACTCTGGGTTGTTACGCCTGACCCAGGAGCTGGGTAATACAAAAACTACTCAAACTCTGGGTTGTTATGTCTGACCCAGGCACTGGGTAACTACTCAAACTCTGGGTTGTTATGTCTGACCCAGGAGCTGAGTAACACAAAAACTACTCAAACTCTGGGTTGTTACGCCTGACCCAGGAGCTGGGTAATACAAAAACTACTCAAACTCTGGGTTGTTACGTCTGACCCAGGAGCTGAGTAACACAAAAACTACTCAAACTCTGGGTTGTTATGTCTGACCCAGGAGCTGAGTAACACAAAAACTACTCAAACTCTGGGTTGTTACGTCTGACCCAGGAGCTGGGTAACACAAAACTACTCAAACTCTGGGTTGTTCGCCTGACCCAGGAGCTGGGTAACACAAAAACTACTCAAACTCTGGGTTGTTATGTCTGACCCAGGAGCTGGGTAACACAAAAACTACTCAAACACTGGGTTGTTATGTCTGACCCAGGAGCTGACCCAGGAGCTGGGTAACACAAAAAATACCCAAACACTGGGTTGTTACGTCTGACCCAGGAGCTGGGTAACACAAAAAATACCCAAACACTGGGTTGTTACGTCTGTCCCAGGAGCTGGGTAACACAAAAACTACTCAAACTCTGGGTTGTTACATCTGACCCAGGAGCTGGGTAACACAAAAACTACCCAAACACTGGGTTGTTACGTCTGACCCAGGAGCTGGGTAACACAAAAACTACCCAAACACTGGGTTGTTACGTCTGACCCAGGAGCTGGGTAACACAAAAACTACCCAAACACTGGGTTGTTACGTCTGACCCAGGAGCTGAGTAACACAAAAACTACCCAAACACGGGGTTGTTACGTCTGACCTAGGAGCTGAGTAACACAAAAACTACCCAAACACGGGGTTGTTACGTCTGACCCAGGAGCTGGGTAACACAAAAACTACTCAAACACTGGGTTGTTACGTCTGACCCAGGAGCTGGGTAACACAAAAACTGCCCAAACATTGAAAAAGAACACCACCAGGATTTCAGCATAAAACCCATAAGATTTGTTATAGTGAAGAGTGCATTCTAAAGTTACAAGATGTTTTTGTTTGTTTTTTAGCAGGGCAAGACATGGCCAACTTTGTCTTCAGTTGATTTCCTGACAATGAAACATGACCGATTTACTATTACATTATGTTTCATCTTGTAACTAATTACCCTAACTTGACCAGATTGGGTTATAAATATGGAGCTGTTTACGTAGGAGGGAGATAAAGTTCTAATGGTGGCAGTAAAAAAGGCAGGCAGAGTGGGCAGAAGAAACAGATGGTTAGTGCTGTGGAGAGTTTGAGAAGAGGGTTGGCATGTCTGAATCTAATGCCATGCAGTAGAGAGAGGAGGCGCGTCAATGATTTAATGAAGTCCTCTCCTCACCACCTCTAGAGAGGCGCTTTAATCTAAAGCCATCGCTGCACCGCTCTTCTCTGACAGGTGCAGGAAATGCAATCAGCATTACATGCTGCCCCTGAGAGTGCTCCACTAGAGTAAAGCCATGAATTAAACGCCTTTTCCACTGTTTCGGTCAGAGGCCTCTCCCCGTCTCTCAAACTCAACATACATGGCCAATTGCAGTAAAAGAACATGACGTCCTGAATAATTAATTTCCTGAAAATAATTATTATTTTGAGTGGTTTTCAAGAACACTGCTTGAAAGAGAAGCCTAGAGTAAGGATCTAGACTATCCCAGCTGTGAGCGCATTTGGCAGTGTTGATATTTCAGCATTTTGACTAAATTATTTTGCATGACTGTATGCATTGACTGAAACAAAGAATAATTTGCCATTATGTTTAATGCATTGATTGCAATTTACTAATGGGTGAGAATAAATGACTCATTAATGTGTTGCAAAACAGTTTGTGTGGAGGGAAGTCATACGCATTCTTCCATTGTGCATTCATTTTACATTTACTGATCACAGCTATAAATAAAATCTTTCTGGCTGTAATTGGCCAAAGGCAAGATTTATGTGGCTGAAATCAACGGATGCCGTTATCTGTGTTGAAATATCTAGGACAGAGGGGTGAGTTGGTCGAATAAGGGTATGTCCCCCAAAAATAATGGTTGTTATAAAAGATAAAATAAAAAACATTAAGGTTTTCTGTCCTCTATGGTTATTGATTATGGATGTTTCCTTTTGAGTTCCATTTCAGTAATATTTCGTATAAGAACGTTATACCTGTTAATATAAAAAAATTATAAAAAGTTATTTATTTATGTCTGTGGCTGGTGATCGTCTTCTGACTTTACAACTTGTCTTCTCAAAGGGAAACACTTATTTTCTTAAAGTAAAAAAGGTTCTGTTAGCGTAACCGTTTGTGGGATTTAATATCTACCTTCACCAGTATAGGCAATGATCATCCTTCACACTAAAACATGTTGAATTACCTAAGGGAGCATGAAAATCACCAAAAATCTGGGGATTCAGTGGCCCAATGTAAATCTCCGTTATGCTATCTTTCATTGCTTTAAAGGCTCTGAAATGCATGAAATATAAATTGTATTGGAGTCAGAGATACACACTATGGAAGGCCATAACAGTCAGGGCTATTCAACTGAAAACCCAGAGGAAGATAGAGACAGGGATAAAGCAGATCACAGAAAGAGCTCCCTCCAAACAAGTGCACTGAAATCCCATTATCCAGTGTAGATGGTAACCAGTAGCAACACATTTACTAGGTTGTAAAACAGTATTTGCATAGGATAAAGAGTCATTCCACGAAAGAGTACAAAGTAGGGCCTGAAAATAAAATAAAATTATTCACGTTTTTTTCATTTGCAACAAATGATCAGTGCTTTTCAAAAATACCAACTTCAAAATATCCAACTAAATATTATTCATTTTATTTTTTATATTATTTTCATCTATGACTAAATGAAGGGCCAAACATGACATTTTTGTAATAAAAAAAAATTAAAAAAGGCTTTTTATTTATGGCTAAGTTATAACATTCATTCTTTTATTGGTAAGGGTCCTATTCTCACTTTTAACTTGGTTATTAGCATGCATATTACTAGGATATTGGCTGTGTATTTTAGCACTTATTAAATCAAATATATGAATGCCTTATTCTGCATGACCATATTCTACATCCCTTAATCCATACCCGATAGCTAAATTTAACAACTACCTTAATAACTATTAATAAGCAGTAAGTAAGAATTTGAGGCAAAAGTCAGAGTTAATAGTTAGAATTGGACCTAAATCTAAAGTGTGACCAATTTATTTTTAATCACATATTTCTAATAGGTCTCTACTACTGTCTAACTGCGTCACAAATGTTTAAAAATAATGAGTAATAATACTGTAAACATACTAGGACCATCTGACCAGATCTTGGCCCAAAATGGCCTTTAACACAATTATTGGTCACTGCGACTCAAGAAAATCCCTCTCTATACCAGTCTCCGGACTGAGCCCATGAAAGTTCCCCATTTTGTTTGAGTCCATCAGTTTCAGTCAATAAATCAATGTCAGACTGAGATTTGTTTTCCCCAGGAGAATGGGACACTACTGACTTCCCGTGAATAGAATGAAAATAAACTCATAGCATGTCAGAATTTTCTAGAATAACTGCATTGGAGCATGCTGACTGAGCATCACATGAAGATAATTTAAAAATGATAAATTTATGAATCATTAAGTTTTATAAATTATTCAACTACATTTCACATTTTCCACTTCATTCATAAAATATGTGACCCTTATTAGTCGCAGCAATGCATTGCATGAAATTGTCTGGCAGTTTACTTGAATAACATTGGGTTACATTTTCATTTATGGCGTCCGTGTTACAGTGTAATGATATATTTAGGTACTTGAGTAATAATAATAAACTACATGTACTTATACATATATCCTATACATTTAAGTCTCGTAAGTTGCGAGGTGGGGCCTTCATGGATCAGACTTGTTTGTTCAGCACATCCCACAGATGCTCGATTGGATTGAGATTGAGGGAATTTGGAGGACAAGTCAACACCTCAAACTCATTGTTGTGCTCCTTAAACCATTCCATAACTTTGTGCTTTGTGGCAGGCGCATTATCCTGCTGAAAGAGGCCACAGCCACCAGGGATTACCGTTTCCATGAAAGGGTGTACATGGTCTGCACCGATGTCAAAGTAACATCCACATGGATGGCAGGACCCAAGGTTTACCAGCAGAACATTGCCCAAAGCATCACACTGCCTCCACCGGCTTGCCTTCTTCCCACGTGCATAAATGAGCCTTGGCCGCCCATGACCCTGTCACCGGTTCACCCCTGTTCCTTCCTTTTTCCAGTTTTGACAGATCCTGACCACTGCAGACTGGGAACACCCCACAAGAGCTGCAGTTTACGAGATGCCCTGACCCAGTCAGCTAGCCATCCCAATTTAATAATAATTATAATTTGTTACATTTATTTAGCACTTTTGTGGCTACTCAAAGCGCTTTACATATAGAAGGGATCTCCTCAACCACCACAAATGTGCAGCATCCACCTGGATGATGCAACTGCAGCCATTCTGCGCCAGCTCGCCCAATCAGTATATTTGGCCTTTGTTAAACTTTGTTAATACCTGCTTCTAACACATCAAATTTGAGTACAAATTGTTCACTTGCTGCCTAATATATCCCACCCACTAACAGGTGCCGTGATGAAGAGATAATCAGTGCTATTCACTTCACCTGTCATAATGTTATGCCTGATCGGTGTATGTAACTATATGTGTGTAGTACTTATGTACTACATGTAACAATAGCATTAGGATTAGATTTAGGTTAGTTGCATGTAATTCTGCACAATTTATAGTTATTAAATGTAACGTGTAACAGGGACACTGTTAAGGTGACAGTTACATTGTACTTACTCAAATAAGTACTGAGTAATATTATTAAAGATTATTTAATGTTGTTTATATGTCTGTGTGGTGTTTTAATATGCTTTACGACAAACCAAGTGCAAATTCATAAGTCAACACCATTGCTGAGTATTTTATCTTACGGTTTGAAATCGCTGGTGTTTCTGATGTCACAAACTACCTTGTAACCAATCATGTCAACGTGAGGGCAGGCTTTAGCATATCATTATCTATGCTGCAAAGCAGGGAAGTCTCAAGAGAAGCCAGGTTATCCTGGTATATTTGTCTGATGAAAAACCAGGTACATTTAGCAATATTTAACGAGTGAATTATGTATATTACGATGTATGTTACGATATCTCCACTGACGTTCTGATGTTCAAAGTGTTTGTAAGGATGGTGATTTTTAGAAGGCAGACTGAGATGGAGAACGGGAACATGCTAACATTAACAACACATTATTAGCTGTTTAATGATGTAGTCAAGCAAAATGCTATTCATATTAATGACCATTATGTGTTCGATGTTGTAAAGAGCGATACCATTGTGCAGCGTTTAACTTGAGTAAGTTGACAGAGTGTATCTCTGAGCTGGTGTGAGTGAGTGGAGGCGGGGCTAATTTGCATATTCATGATTCTTTGAATACTACAAAATGAAGCAAGGGTGTAGATTTACATTCAAGCTATTTTAAGGCATGAAGACTTTTTTCAGTATGTCATTTCAGTGATCAAAGATGAGTTTTAAGGGATAAAATGATTGGCAATAGAGTTATGGTTAGGGGTTGGTTTAGGATTAGCTACTTGTAACCATGCATAATTTACTGTTATTACTATAGTACAAGTAGTAAAATGGCATTACCTTAAAATAAAGTGTTACCAAACACTGACTATAATAATTGTGTTTGGGTAGAGGTCTGGTCACTGTACCAGTTCTGAGTTCAAGAACGTGCTTCAATTTTATTGCCCAGTCAAATAACAGAGCACGCTATATGGCTGATTAGAAACAGCTCAGCTCGATGCAGGATTGTTTGTGCCATGTCAGCTTTGAAGAGGAAGTTTAATTATATCCCAGAGGAACACTCACAGTATCTCCAATACAGTAAGGTCAGTTCCTGCATTCCACGCTTCCTGTTATACTTGAGGTAAAAGATCATTAGCATTCAACTCTACACAAAGCAGCAAAAGCACAGGCTTATTTGGCCAATCTGTCATATTCTTGTGAGAAAGTCAGGATAAGATAGATTCATCGAAATTTTTATTGTGCGAGTTCTGAGAAAACAATTGCTTGAGAGATCCAAGGATGACTAACATCCTGGACTAGCACGGTTACGTTATGTCAAAATCACAGCGAGATGCACTGTACAAACATTAGATTTGGTATTTTATCCCAAATGTCAGCGCAAACATATTTACGCCATCAAAATTCTCTGACATACTGCAATCAACTTTCTCAGAGAAGTTGATGTCACAGAGCATCAGTTATGACTGCTAAAGCGAGACATATTTCAAAGACGTCTGAGTCACTTCTGTGGCGCTGTGACTTGCAGCATTCGTTCGGCTTGGGTCAATTGGAAAATCGTGTTAGGTTTACATCTAGATTTGAATGGCCCTGTTTACAGCGTCCTTGCAACACCCTCGCTTTATTCATGTGTAGTATAATGCCGCCTCCTCCCCCATGGTAGTTAGAGAACTTTTGTTTATGTGAAGCCAGAGGATCTAAAAGAACATCTTGCAAGTGCTAAATCAAACAGTCTGAGAGGCAGAGAGGTTGTGATACCTACAAATGAAACTGTATCAAAGCACGAGTCAGTCTCTCTGTTCTTTAAAAAGATCTACCAACTGCACCTCGTCAGCCAATATATAGCAGGAAACCTTGGCAGGAGCTGTACACTTCAGTTCACATTTATAGGTATTTTAATTAACAGCATTGCTGTCAATTAATTTTTCATTGTCTAATTAGCACAAACAAACTGCACAGGATTCATCACATTCGTCAAAGAGCCTGTAAATGACATAAGGTTGTGCCTTTTATGGAGGAGTGGGGGGGGCTTTTTTTCCAGCACGGAATAAAACAATTTAAAACATAATTGCGACTTTTCCCCCTCACAATTCAGTTTACATCTTGCAATGTATTTTTTTCTCTCGAAATGCAAATTTATATCAAGCAATCCCGAGGAAAAAAAAGTCAGAATTGTGACATAAGAGACCGAAACGTTGCTAATATTTCCTGCAAGTATCGATAGTATGTGGGATTTCCTTTTATTTTTGAGATTTCCTATATCTAAAATAAAATAAAATGTTTAAAAAAAAATGTGCACCACTTTTCTGTTTCAGTGTTTTAATGAGAGCCTGTAGGAAATGATGTAACTGTTGTAAATGTAACTAATTAGGCCCACACAGAGACTGTGAAATCTAAGCATTACATTTTTTTTAAACATCCTCTGCACACACATCCATTCCTTGAATGTTTGTTCACGACATTTTTATCCAACTTCATTATGCTTTCAACAATCAGTGGAGTTCTCTCTAGGGATGCGCAATATATCAGCACCATATCAGTTATAAGCCATTATTAGCTCTTTTTTAAATTTAATGATATTGAAGATTTAATCATTTCAGACCGTTTTAAGATTTAGTTGGCTTTTTCCATTATCTAGCACTAAATTAAAAGCATAGTGATATATTATAGCAAAGATTTAACCCTTTAAGGCAGTGGTTCTCAATCTTTTTGACTCCTATTACCTCCCCATTGTCCACAAGTATATTCAAAGGCCCTCATGTCTTTTCCATAAGGATAAAAAACACCTTTGTTTGGCCTTCTGAAAGGTCATGCACAACTATATCAATTATAAATTAGGGGTGTTTCCTCTGAGGAGGCAAGGGAGGCAGTGCCTCCTCAAAAAATTGGACGAGAAAATAATCCATATTACAAAAATAAAACAGCGCAAATATTGGAAATAAGAAAATGGAAAAATGCAAAAATGCATACTTTTATAATTGTTTTTTATAAATAGAACAGTAGAATGTAAAAATACAAAATAGAATTGTATTTGGTTTTTTGATATTAAAGTAATGTTAACCAGAAAAATGTGAAAACATTAAGTGTTTGGGACATTAATTTACATATGTAAATTAAAATAAATAAATAAACTGTGAGTTTTAACTTTGCCTCCTCATTTCGCCACTGCATAGAAATAGAAATATACACTTCAGTCTGTTTTAATGAAATGTTATAACATCATACCTGAAAGTTAAAAGTTATGACGTTGGCTTGTCAACTGATACGGTAAAACCGAAGACATTGTTAACTGTGTGTTTACAATTGCTTAAAGCCTTGGAACCTGATGCTTGCAATTATAGTAAGGGCCCCGACAAACTTGAGGTTTTTAGCCAATCACAACACACTGGGTCGCTGGCCAATCAAAGCACTGTGAGCTGTACGGAAGGAGGGGCTTTGTGGAAAACCAGCACGTTTCAAAAAGACCGGGAATAGAGTAGCTGCAATAATGTACAACATGTGTAAAATTATGTTTTTTGAACATTCAAGCATGTAAACCTATTCCGTTACACCCAAACAAAATACTGAACTTTTAAAATAGCATCATTTGACCCCTTTAACAGCAAATAACATGCAATGACGTGTCCGAAAACTTTACTTTCAGTTCTCCCTTAAGCCTATTCTTTTTATTTCCATAAATTCTCTTTTTAAAAAGTGTACAACTTCTTCCCAAGGGTGGGCCTGCTGATTATCTGCAAACTTTCTCTCACAGATGAATTACTCGCATTTATGAACAGAACTACTTTGGATGAACTGATACGTGGAGTTGACAATGTCACGAGTTTCCTAAATCAAAGACTCATCTGCATGCGCCCTGACTAAGATAGACTACGTCCCTTGAGAGTTTCACAAAGACACAATATCATTTTTTACACATCATTAGGCTACCCAAGCAAACCTCCTCAACAATAAACTGTTGCTCCACTCTCATTACAATCTTCCATCTCGTCCCCCTCCACGCAGGAGAGCGCACCCATTCCCTGAGCATTTCAAAACAGATGGTGAGAGACAGATATTGATACAGTCATGCGAACTGACTCATCACGGAAGCAATTTATCTTAATTGAGAACGGAACCTTCCCGGGGTGAAAAATGACATTAATTTACTATATGATTAAGTGAATAACTGACTAAGGTGGAATGAAGATCAAGAGACACGAATATGAGCCATGAATATAATTTTTTAAAACGTACTACAGTATATAGGCCACAGGGCTTTCTACAATCACTCTTTTATACGTTCCTCTAAAGTTCTGCCAAACAGATCTTTCTCAGCAACGTTCTCTGATAGAGCATCATAAAATTACATGTAGATTAAAAAAGGAAACTACGGTGCCTGCCAAGCTACATTCCCCTTATGCTAGAATCACTCTATGGTGTTTTATAGATGGTGCAACTCAAAGTCTGTGCAAACGGTCAGTTGGACAGCCAGAAAAGTGCACAGGCAAATTGCACTGGGCAACACTGGCAGCGCAGGAGAGAGACTAGAAAATGGCCTTCCATTTACGAAGCCTGACCCTACTTTGTAAGCTGACTGGCTGTGTATGAAGGGAACGATGTGAGGTCGGTGTTGTTTTTGTATGGAATAATAATGAGAGGAGCTGTGACCACTACTGCTGATCCTGCATGTGTTGCCAGTATTTGGGAGGAACAATAATGAATAGAACACAGGTGTGTGTTCGTGCATGTATGTGGCCATGTCGGCTGCCCTTTACCTTGGCAAATGGTTTGCAATTGTTTTATTGTCTGGAATAATCAGCATTCACGCCGTGATGTGCTGCAGGTCTGAAATCTATTTCTAGAGGCTAACAAATAACTAACACGGAATAAAAGCACAGCACAGCTAGACTGTTTAAGAGGCCTGACCCATTTCGAGAGGACTTAACAATACACATGCTCTCTCCGTCTTGCTCTTCCTCCACCCACTGCTAACACTGCAGGTCTAATGTACCATGAGTCAAACGTTACAGTCAGTGCTCTAGGGCAGAAGAGCTTCAGCCCATTACATTAACAGAAAGCCACACATCAAGATGAGGGGTGATAGAAAGCATAAAATGTTTGTCGGAAGGACCAGACAACGTATACAACATGACAATGCAACAGCAACTTCTCATCAGAAACAAGTTAAATGGGTGTTAAATGGTGCTGAAATTTGTTTTATTTATGCACTACTTAAAATGTACAGCACTTTAGTCAATGGATTGTTGAAGAACCACAAGGACAATCAACTATAAAACATAACCATAAATAAACCCCACAGATGGAATATACAACCAGTTATGAATACCCTGCCACATCAAATGCTAATGTGAGATGTTCTTTTAACTTGTGCTTAAAAATGCTTCACGTGGGTGCCAATCTGAGGTAAAGTTTAGGAGCTGCCTCTGCAAATGCTCGATCTCCACTCATTTTTCCTATATAGGAAGTGTAAAGGTCAGCTGACCTTAAAGACCATTTCAGCTCATATTTCTTAAAGGGGTCCTATAATGCCCCTTTTTACCAGATGTAAAATACGTCTCTGATGTCCCCAGAGTGTATGTGAAGTTTTAGCTCACAATACCCCACAGATACTTTTTTATAGTCACTTTTTGAGGGTGAGCAAAAACGTGCCGTTTTTGTATGTGTCCCTTTAAATGCAATTGAGCAGCTCCTCATGGGGCGGAGCTTCTAGAGCTCATGTTAGCAGCTCCAATTACCTTACACAGACACACACTGAAAATGTCTGAAACGGTTCAGCCTTTTATGTTCAAACCGGAGTTGGACAATGATGGAGAGACTCACAAAGAAGTGACAACATGTAAAAAGCGCTTTACATATAAGGGGAATCTCCTCAACCACCAACATTGTGCAGCATCCACCTGGATGATGCGACGGCAGCCTTATTGCGCCAGAATGCCCACAACACACCAGCTGATTGATGGAGAGGAGACAGTGATGAAGCCAATCAGGATAGGGGGATGATTAGGAGGCCATGTTGGACAGAGGCCAACGAGCAAACTTGGCCCGGATGCCGGGGTTAAACCCCTACTCTTATCTTCAAGTCATTGATTAGCATATTCTGATAATAGTCATGATAATCTATAAATCGCTCAAGTGGGAACTGTTGTAAGATCCTTCAGAGCCAGAGAATATCTGCTGCATGAAGATAGAACAGGTATAGTTTAGTTTAATTATGGTTAGATCTTGTGTTGTATTCTCTCGTTTATGACATGCTATCGCATTTGTGTTATGTGTATTGCAATAAACGTGAAAAGACGGATGCAACAGCTTGAGCAGACTCCTAAAATGTGCTCGACTAACAACTCTTCCTCTTCGCTAAAGCAGCCCGGCATGGCCTCAACCCCTTTGATGTGTGTTCCCGGGGCAGAAAATATGATGAGCAGCTGATGTCATCAAAATCTTTAAAGTAAGTTTTGAACACTTATATCTTTTAAAAAGCTAAATGCTTTTTTCAATTCTATAACAAATCAGCCAATGTAAGGAAGCCAAGACTTGAGTAATATGGTCTCTACCTGTTAAGAGCCTTGCAGCAGCATTTTGTACCAATTGTTAGTGGTTTAGTAATGATTTGTTAATACCCATGTACAGTGAGTTAGAGTCTAATCTAGTAAAAACACAAGCATGAATGACTTTTTCTTAATCACATGTAGACAAAAATGGTTTTACCTTCGCTATTAATCACAATTAATAAAAACATGAACCAAAGAATAAACCTGCTTTTCAGATTTAAGATCCGTCAAAGAAAACCCCCAGATTCCACTGGCTTGCAAAAGGGCTGCCCAGATCAGAAAAAAAATTGCTTATTTCTGGTGCTCCAAACCATACTACTTCAGTTTTATATTCATTTAAATTAAAAAAATAATAATAATAATAAAATGAAGCATGAGCAGAAAAAGCAAAATTACACTCGTCCCTTGTCTGACAAAGGGAACTGTCATTTGGCAAAAGGGTCAGATTATTTTCCTACCAATTTCCAAGTGAAATCACTCTTCAGCAGAGTGTCAAGGCTCTTTCCTGGAAAGTCACTTGAATTTTATTTGAAAGCCAAGTGGCATATTTGAACAGTGACACTTCAAAAGCTTCTCTATTTTATTGTAAGACACCAGATCTTTTGGGAGAGTGTTTGATATTCTCATTGAAGCTGTATAGACACCTCTCTCTGCTCCAGATGATGAATTCTATGGTAACTCGGAGGCACCGATATGAGAGTTTGTCCCTTTCATCCAATCGTGTCAAGTCATAAAGGGTAAAGCTTAAATTAAAGGGTTAAATTAAGCATGTTAACGTACTTTAGTTGGTTTATACCTTTTTTGTTTAAGTTCATCCAGTCCCTCCGACAAGATGAAACCTTTTAACCCTCAATTATCAATCAAATGAAAAAAACCCAGGGAATGCACAAACTGATCAAATGCATACTTTAATTCAATGGTGTTTGAGTGCGTTGTTATGAAAGAGGCACATTTGTTACATGACTTGCACATTCTGACTAGCATGTAACATTTACTTGTGTGTTTTTGTTTTGTTTTGTTTTTTGCTCAGATGCTAGCTGTAAAATTATGTTAATGTTGTGTATAATCTAATCTCATACAAGACGTTTCTAACCTGCTAGCAAAGCATTTCAGGTTAATAGTTTTCATGGTATGTTTACTCTTAGATTTTTTTCACTGCATGCTGATTAAGCAGTGCAGATAAGAGGACACACAGTAGCCTAAAATCAATTACCTCAAATAGTCAATCATGGGTTGGCACAAACTGAAGCAGCAGCATCCACTGTGTCTCTTTGTATATTGAGTTTGACTTGTTTGAGGTATTGCTTGGGAAAGCAGAAGTGGTGTACTTTAAAGGAACACCAAACAGAACAGCAAATGCATGCTGGGAAAACAGACCTGTTGGCACACAAAAGAAGTCCATTAAAGATAGAGACCCCATTTAGCAAGAGCTCTGCAGTGCTGGGAAATCTAGACGCTGAAATTTACATCATTGATGTGTGTACACAGAACCAAACGTCAAAACACCCTCTGACTCTACGCCTGTACTAATATAACACTATACATACCAGCATTCACAAATCAAACAGTATCAGTAGCAAAACTGTATTGAAAATACAGAAAAATAGTGAAAGTATTTTTAAGATGCACCTTTATTTCAACACTTTCATCTTACCCACACTGCACACAAACTTTCTTTATTTTCTGTATAATGTATTTTATTAACTACTGAAGTATACCTAAAAGGTAACTTTTTAAAGTGGTTAAAAAAACAAAACATGCATTTTGTGGAAGAACATTGTGTAGGTTGTGCTTCGCTCTGCGTGACTCTGTGGATGAATATGGTTATCCCTGAAGACATAATTGCATGTTTTTTTTTTTGTTTTTTTTTTAATCAATATAGAAAGAGGAATTAGTATTAGTGTTATGATTTTGCTTGCAAAACTTTAGTTTAAGATTCTGAAAATATATTTTATTTAATAATTGACTACACCCGACCTTAATTGTGTCTTGAAAGCTTTGTGATATTATTTCTCCTCTAGTGGAAGTCAGGTAATATTTTCTTGATTTCTGTTCCCCTTTGCCCCTCTCACTGTAAGCGAATACTGATCTGAGCAGGTTTGTATTGGATTTTTATCAGTGTTGATGTGTACGGATGTTCTTCCACTGCACTTAACCAAAAGAAGTTCTGTTCTCGGAAAGAAGTGAAAAATTGAATAATGTATAACGTAAATGATTCGGACATTTACAGCCAAACCTTTCTAGTTATATAATAATAATTTGTTTAATTTATATAGCGCTTTTCAAGGCACTCTAAGCGCTTTACATATAGAAGGGGGGAATCTCCTCAGCCACCACCAATGTGCAGCATCCACCTGGATGATGCGACGGCAGCCATATTGCGCCAGAACGCCCACCACACACCAGCTGATTGGTGGAGAGGAGACAGAGTGATGAAGCCAATTGTGTATATATATATATATATATATATATATATATATATATATATATATATATATATATATATATATATATATATATATATATATGGGGATGAGTGAGCCCGATCTCACGAAAGTGCGTATCAATAGTGCAGTGTGCAATCTCGTAGAATGTATACGCCAAAACTCATTTTAGCGTGCATATATTACGCCGTTTTTGGCGTGCATATGATAGGCACTTTATGGCGTATTATATGTACGAACCCCCCACACCCCCACCCTCACCCTACCCAAAAGCGTGTCATATACACGCCATAAAGTGCGCATCATATGCACGCCAAAAACGGCGTACCATATGCACGCCAAAACTCATTGTGGCGTATACATTCTAGGAGATTGCACACTCGTACTATTTATACGCATTGTCATGAGATCGTGTTGGGATGAGCAGGAGGCCATGATGGACAGGGGCCAATGGGCAAATTTGGCCAGGATGCCGGGGTTACACCCCTACTCTTTATCGAAGGACTTTTTTGTGGGATTTTTAATGACCACAGAGAGTCAGGACCTCGGTTTAACGTCTCATCCGAATGACGGTGCTCTTTGAAAGTATAGTGTCCCATCACTATACTTGGGCGTTAGGACCCACACAGACCACAGGGTGAGCACCCCCTGATGGCCTCACTAACACCTCCTCCAGCAGCAACCTAGTTTTCCCAGTTGGTCTCCCATCCAGGTACTAACCAGGCTCAGCCCTGCTTAGCTTCAGTGGGAAACCAGTCTTGGGCTACAGGGTAATATGGCTGCTGGCTATACATTGTATGTGAAGAGGTGAGTCTTTGTGGGCAAGTCACGGCCAAAGAGCCATTTCATTGGAATTGCTTTTTACGAAGTCATTTTCAAAGTATTTTCTGAGGTTAAATTTTGTATGGGTAGGTTTCGGAAAAGGTTTGGGGTAAGGTTTAGGAAAAGAATGAGAAATCTTTATGCATTTAAAATAGTCGTGGAATAAACCGACCAATAACATTTTAAATACACTTGATACCAATTATTTTCGTAAACCTAACCCCAAACCTTTCACTAAACAACCCCATAATTTATTAAACCTAATTTTTAACAACTTTCATTTTAAACAGCCAAATGACTTGTCGGAACGCTGCTACTAGACAACCAATTAAAATTGTATACATTTTGCATTCATGGGGCCAGATTTACTCAACAAGGCAAATTAGCGTGAGAGCATAATTCCATAAAAGCGGGAGTGTAAAGTTCTGCTAGTGATCTACTGACGCTGTGCAAATTAAAGAACATAGACACAGCTGGATTATCTCCATAATGACCAACACAATCTACCAGTTAGCATCTGTGAGCGGTAAATAATTGCGCAGATACCAGTAAATTGAGGAGGGCAATCCGTAGTAAATCATATTGCGTGATTCATTTAATTCATACTCTCCTCCCTTGAATTTTGCATCTGAAAAAGAAAAAATAACCCTGTACACAGCTTTTCAGCACAAATTTTCACTGCGTGTCTTTAGTAAATCCTGACAATAGTTTTTAACACCAAAAGAGGGTTCGCATTGGCGAAAATCTGGTACCAGATTCATGTAAAATGACTTGTGTATAAAAAGCACGCCAAATGAAACCATAAACTCATGCGATAGATACACAGAGGAGATCGGGTTGAATTTAACTGTATATTGCATATCAGATGCACGTAAAAGTGGATTTTTGCATATATACAGTCCCTGACAAAAGTCGTGTCGCTTATCTATTTTGTAGAAACACCTGCTATTAACTTGACTTTTAATTCATCAATTGGTGTTAGAAATAGCTCATATGAAAAGCTAAAACCCTCCCAAATGACGTTTAATGCACTGAAATAAATTAGTTTCACTGAAAAAAGATTTATAATTTAATCAAGACAGAAAGCTCAAATTTTGGCAAGACAAAAGTTTTGTCGCCTATACAGAAATTTAACAAATTTACTGCAAATACAAAAATATTAAGTTGTGCAAATTAAGTTGTGGTGCTGTGAGATCCAAATTTAATATCTTGTATGACTTCCATGAGCTTGATGGACTGCATCCATGTTTGGCAAGGATTCATACAATTTATTGATGAAGTCATCAGGAATAGCAAAGAAAGCAGTCTTGCATGCCTCCCAGAGTTCATCAATATTCTTTGGTTTCGTCTTCCATGCTTCCTCTTTCATCCTACCCCACATATGCTCAATGATGTTCATGTCTGGTGACTGGGCTGGTCAATCCTGGAGCATCTTGATCTTCTTCGCCTAGAGGAACTTTGATGTGGAAATGGAAGAATGCGATGGAGCACCATCCTGCTGCAGAATTTGTCCTCTTTTATGGTTGGGAATATAAGAGGTAGCTAAGATGTCTTGGTATTTTAGACTATTGAAGTTGCCTTCCACCCTGCAGATCTCTCGCACACCCCCATAACTGTAATGATTTTCCCCCACCAAACTTCTGTTTTTCTGGGTGAATCTCGGATCCATGTGGGCTCCAGTAGGTCTCCTGCAATATTTGCAGCGACTGTGGTGTAATTCAACAGAAGATTCATCTGAAAATCCTTCAAGCTGTTGGCTTTGGCAAATGCCACATGGTTTTTCAATTGTCTTTTGTTTAGTGCTAGCTTCTGGGCACTGATTCGACCATGGAGGTCATTTCGAGACAGAATCCGACAAACTGTTCTGGTTGACACAGGGACTTCAGATGACCAGGTCTCGTGGAGCTCTGCTGCAGTGGAAAATGGGCTGGCCTTGGATTTGAGCCAACAAACGGTCCTCTCGAGCAGTTGTCTTGCAGGGTCTGCCTGACCTGGGCTTGTCATAAACATCTCCAGTCTTTTCAAATCTTTTTTTTATCCTCTTTACTTGACACTGAGACAATTTGAAGGTGTCTGCCACATCAGCAGTGGATCAGCCTCTTGATAATCAAAACTTTAGTCTCAGGGTGAATCTTAGGCATGTTTGCAGAGGTCTAGTTGCAGTTGATATGAAGGTCTAGTGCACAGGGGTTCTTTTAATACACACCTGAGACCTAATTGATCCATTATTAGTCACAGGTGAAGCTCATATGACAAGGTGACAACACTTATGTGTTTGCAAAAATTCACTCAATGGGCTTTACCAAGCTGTGAATATTAGAATATTTTTTGACAGTTTCATTTTGCACTGAAACATTATTACAAAATATGTTGGGATTAAAAAGAGCCATATCTTGTAAAAAAAATCTTGATTAGAAATATATTTCAGCGGCACTTCAGTTCAATTTGTACTCAAGTGACAAGACTTTTGTCAGGGACTGTATATATATATATATATATATATATATATATACAGTATTGTTGATGAATTGTGGAATGTTGTTAAAGAATCATGGAGTGGAATAACAGCTGAGAGGTGCCACAAGTTGGTTGACTCCATGCCACACAGATGTCAAGCAGTTTTAAATAACTGTGGTCATACAACTAAATATTAGTTTAGTGATTCACAGGATTGCTAAATCCCAGAAAAAAAAATGTTTGTACAAAATAGTTTTGAGTTTGTACAGTCAAAGGTAGACACTGCTATTTTTTTGAACACACCCCTTTCAATTAATACCCCAATTGCACAGCCTTAAGAGCGTGCATATCATGAATGCTGGGTCTCATTTGTTTTCTGAGAATCTACTGAACCTACGGGTAACTTGTTTGCCACGTAGCAATAAAAAAAAATATACTAAAAACCTTGATTATTCTGGTTAGTCACATTGTACTGCTATTATTTTGAACAATACTGTATATATCACACCAAATGAAAGCATGAACTTGTGCTACTGTTCAAATCCCTCAGTTCTCGCCATCTCTGAAAAGCCAAGCCAGTGTTGATTCTTGTTTTATTACGAGCAGACACTGTTCTGATATACATGTTTACATCACAACAATGTTAGAGAAAAATAGATGACAATGTTGTCCAAAAAAATCCCCGTTCACACAGATCTATGAAAATGACTCAAATGGATGAATTATGTCAGGCCAGCAGTTGGCGAGGTCACACCCAACGAACATGTAATACGCATGCATGCGTTTTCACAAATTTAAGTTTTTGTTGTTTACATGGAGACTGTAAAGGCAGCGTTTTCAAAAACGTGCACTTTGAAACCCAGGTGTTTTCAGGCTACTAAAGATAGTAGTTGCATAGTAGTCACACATGCGTCAAAGTAGCAGAAGAAAAATCTTGATTTATGTATATAAGACACACAGGCGAGTGGTGTATGTACACAATTTCGTGTGAAAACCATCCCGTCAGGTCTAAAATATAAACACTTATAATAAATAGGCTTGCCATAGTGAATCTGGGTAGGACAAAAACATAGTATATCTTTAATTTAGTTGTGCTTGTCCTAATGGGGGTACTAGATTTGCACATTTTAGAGAGCACAGACGTATTTTTTTACTTTTACCATCTCATTGCACAAGACAACGATAAGCTGTCAGACAATAGATGATGTCATATCTGATTTGATTTTACATTTATTTTTCTATTCTATTTTTTTAAACTAAAGTGTATTTTTTGTTGTTGTTCCAAATAAGAGTAGCCATTTTCAGAGAGTAACATTTTCAGAGATTTCAATTCAAGATTATATACATCATAGAGAAGCTTCACAAAAACCATGGAAATCAAATCAGAATCCATAAATCTCACTCATAACAACACAGGATAAATACGAGCGCACACACAGGGACAAATATGCACAGTCTTCTGTCAGGACCTATAAATCAAAGCCGTGCTGAAGCAGTACTCCTCCTCTATCCATCTCGTTGTGGAGTGCTTGCCGGCCGTTTGGCCCCACAGCCTTGTCAGCGCTTCACATGGAGGTACTTCTGCGACTCCTCAGACCCACATGTATATATTCATTCCAATCACAAAGGTTTATGCCTTATTTATATGCCTGCACAGACGGCACCTTTAGCATCTGTGTGGGGTGTTTAGTTGTAAATTGCTACAGCCATGCAACATCACAGAAGCCGTCTAGTTATGGAAATATGGGTTGAAACCAGCACCTTAAAGCACTGGAGTGTTACTGCAGGGTATACGTCACACTTTCTGATCTTCTGTGTATTAGCAAAGTATGTCAGTACAGAGACTTAGACGTTCCCATTAAAAACTGCCAACATTTTTGCTCTTTGCTTCAAAATGTTAAAAAAAATGTTAAGGTCTTTATTCTATTCATTCATAATACGGTATTTCTGAACTGCTGAGATGCATTATGATATTTGTCACTATAGTCACCAACAAATACATTAGGAATATAAAAAATATTACAAAAAAAAATAATCTGCTTTTCTCTCAAATTATACTGATATTATATACAGTGGATATAAAAAGTTTACATACTCCCTTAAAACAGCTGTTTTTTGTGATGTAAAAAAAATGAAATAAATATAAATCATATCAGAACTTTTGCATGCTTAACAGGTGTCTTTTTTATTTTTTTATATTGTTGTCTGAGGTCAACTTATGACGTTTGTGTGGTTTTTAGATTCCAATACATCATAATGAATAAGTAATAGGATATTTTCTACACTGGTTTTGAGGCTCTCTTCTGCAACACTCATTTTTATACATTTTATGGGCGTGCCGCACTGAAGACTTGGAAGTAAACGCCCACGGCTAGGATTGGATAAGATTTGCATATTTAATGAGCTTTGGCTCCTCCGCGAGGGATTGTTCTGAGCGTCCCACGAGGCTTGCAAAACGTCTTTATCAAACAAACACAATGATTTATCTCTCATCCACCCACGATTGATTGGAATGTTATTTTTTTTATTACTTGACCTGCCCGACCGGTGGATATAAGCGTGTGCATCACACACACACACACACTTGAATTATTAAGTCTAAATGTGTTGCTTCATTCATTCGTTCATTCATGTAATCTCATCCTGTCTGCAAATCCAGTTTCTTGTTTACAATTGAATCCGTGATCAGAAATGAAGGACCAAACACACAATGTCTTCCCCACGTGAGCTGGATCTTCATTAAAAATAAAATTCATTCATGCATTCATAATACTGGAATCCGAATTAAGCTTATGCGGTATGTTTATTGATTAGAAGTTGGATCCAGTTTAGCTCTATGTAGGCCTGTGTCATGTCAGAGACGAGTCGGTGGGCGGGGCTACAGAATCAGGCAAGGCTGTGTTTCATCACACTCTGACGTCACAGCCTGGCATATTCTGAGATTGATCGAGGAGGAGGAGCAGAAGAAGAAGAAGAAGCAGAAGCAGAAGAAGAAGAAAAAGCAGAAGAAGAAGCAGAAGAAGAGTTTTTTGAGCAGCAAATCTTTACATTTGAATGATTTCTGAAGGATCATGTGACACTGAAGACTGGAGTAATGATGATAAATTCAGCTTTGATCAAAGGAATAAATTACATTTAATTGTAATATTTCACAATGTTTTAACTGTATTTTTTATTAAATAAATGATTAATACAGTGTGTCTACTGTATGTGTGCGTTTGAAATAAGTCTGCAATTATTTGATTAAAAATACAGTAAAACTGTAATATTGTGAAATATTAAAAACAGCATAGACTAAAAGATAGTTTCGGTGTCGGTTCATCAAATTGAGAATCAATTAAAATCGATATTTTTAACCCAGCCCTTTTAAACATGTATATTATATTTACAATATGACTATAGAATTGCGATAAAAAAATAAAATATATATTACATTAGAAATATGCAAGACGGATTAATTTTTACTAGGGGTCTCTGACTTAACATTGCAGTATTTATTTTATTCATATATTTCCAGGCACAGGAACAGCCAGTTGAATTATGTTGCTCAAACATCTTTGTTGTTTCTTAGATTAAAACCACCAGATGGCTCAGATGACTATATCTTTAGATAAGGTTCTTTAAACAGCAGCTGTTTTCAGGAGGTTATGAGAACAACATATGCTCAGGTTCACTGAAGGTGGGAACAAATAAGGATTGTGACACTCACCTAGATTACGCCGCTTTTGCAGTATTACAGAATCGGTGCCTGAAATGATCTTTCAGACTTTTCTAAATCCAGATATAATAGGATTGGGCGGTCTGCACTTAATTAAGCTGATTTTGCCGACAACACCACCTAGAAAATATAGCATTTAAAATATAAATAATTCATTAACAATAAAGAGATAAGCAAAATCCATTCACAGATGGCATCAAACATGACAAAAAAGTAGGGGATTATTACCTTAAATATGTCAAAAACAACAACAACAAAAAAAGCATGCTGTGAATTTAATTAAAAATCATTAAATGTCTTTCTAAATAAACTACCTGGACTTATTCTTTATGGATGTTAGAAAGTTAGAAACTGACCAGCTGTCTGGTGACAAAACAAATAAGAACATAAGAACAAACCAGCAAGCAAAAAAAAAAAAAAAGAGACAATAACAGAGAAAAGCAACCAATGCAAAACAACACTAGACTTCAGCAACTCAAAAGCAAACTTCAACAACCTGACAGCTACAGCAATCCTACCATCATGGGAAGTTGTCGTTCTTACAATAAAACATCCAACACAATTTTGAAGTGCTATCACAGATACAAAGACATCAAAATTAATTATGTCACAATTTATTCACCCTCAAATTCTTCCAAACCTGTATTTCCAAATCTTGTACTGCTAAACACAAAGGAAAATATTTTGAAGAGTGTTTTTAACCAAACATTTGTGGGGCACCATTGACTTCCATAGCACTATTATTATTCAGTCAATGGTGCCCCAGTTTGGTTCTTCAAAATATCTACTTTTGTGTTCAGCAGAACAAAGAAATGTATGCAGTTTTGGGAACAAATTGAGGATGAGGAAATTATTACTTTCATTTTTGGTTGAACTATCTCTTTAATCTGGTAAATGTCTTTGTGTTCAGCACTGTTACATGAACACTGACTAAAAAGTAATGTTTAGGAAAGTATCCCATTGGTAGACTTTAAGTGCCATCTAATGGCTAGATATAGACATTGCTAGACATAGAACATATTTTTGCTGAAATGTTTAAAAGCCAAGAATGAGTAGTAGATATTATAAAGCCATTATTTACAGCTATCTATAACACAATTATATTTACTACACCAATCTATATATAATCTCTTTCTCTTTGTTTTCATCCAAATGTAATCTATCTGAATAAGGTTCATAGACAAAAATAAGGTTTCATGCCCTACTTCAAATGCCTACATTTCAAGGCAAATGCATTACAGGCTATTTTAACCCTTAATGGCTTCTGGAAAATATACTGACATTTAACAGACTGAAAGGAAACATAATGAGTGAGTGAATGTTTAAAATGTCTAAAAAGAAGGCCTGCAAATTCTCGTCACGTGATTAGGATTTGTTTCAAATGGCATCAACTCATCATATTTATCTAAAAGTAATTGTCTTACTTGATACATAGAGACATAAACTGTCAAATGAACCAACATTTTAAAGGATAAATATTTGAGCCCAATTAATTTCCTTATGTTCCTAGGCATTTGATTGTTTATGCTAACTGCATTTGTTCCAGTTTTAAACATCTGGAATTTAAGGTCATAACCCACCTTACAAACACAACCAAGATAACAGTTGAGTGCTCACAGTCGTTGTGTTGTTTTGTCAAAAGAAGCGTGAATGACACTCAGCTGTTCAATTTGAGCTGTGTGTAGTGTGTACTAGTGAACGCCACGTACCTCTTATAACAAGCTTACGTGCCAGGTTACCATGGAAACCGTTGACAGGCAGATTGCATGCCCAATGACAGGCCAACGTTCAAAAATCAAGGGAGGAAGCGCCACGGCTTCGCCAATCACACGAGCGAGGGGCGTGGCTATATGTTTCCATTTAGGAACTGTGTTTAGCACATATCAGGTAAAACAAGTTGCAAATGATCTGTCAGAGTGTTTATTCGTAAGACTAGATCGAGACAGCTACATCGACAGAGTCTGTAAATACTACTCTCAGGGGATCTTTTAGGGTAGGTGCTCACCTGTTGCGTCTTACAATGTCTGCTGCTGTATTCTGTTTTACAACTGATGCACATATGGTGTTAGGGTAATATAGTTTTGCGTTCAAAGAAATCCACGTCATCTGGTACCTAATGATTGGCGATATGATTTCAGTCTGGACACACAGTTTGGATTTATTTGCTCGTAGTTATTGAAAATTATTGCTTGCCTGTTACAGAGAATGACAAGGTTTATCTAACACGTGCTAGTGACGTCATGTTGTGGTTGTAGGAAGCTCTCTTTAAAAACAAATGTATACCCGTAATGACGTAAATGTTTTCTGTTAGTTTGTGTAGGGCAAAATCACCAGTGTTAAGTTATTAAATGTCTGAAGTGTTAAAAACTAACACTGAGGCAGTGTAGGGTCTACTCTTAATGATGATGATGATTGGCCGTTAGTGATGACACCTGCTGTTAAAGGGATAATTCACACAAAAATGAAATTTCTTATAAAACCACTGAACAAAAAAGACATTTAGAAGAATATGAGTAACCAGACAGTTGATGGGCTTCATTGACTTCCATAGTATGGTGGGAAATACTATGGAAATCAATGGGGTCCATCAACCGTTTGTTTACCAAAATATGGTTTCAAAATATCTTTGTGTGTGTGTTCAGCAGACATAAGACATTCATACAGGTTCGGAACAACATGAGCGTGAGTAAATTATGACAGAATTTTCATTTTTGGGTGCACTATCCCTTTAATGTGGGTGAGACCTGTAAACGCCTAGCATTACACTGCCCGGCCAAAAAAAAAGTTTCTGTTTGGATTCAAATGACCACGCCTAATCATTTCCACCCCCAAGTTTAGCATTTCAATCAACAGTTAAAAAAAATGGTTTTGATAACCTTTTACCATTTGTCTTGGAGTATCACAATAATATTGTATTGTGATGTGTATCGAATTGTTACACCCCTATTAAGTTATACAAATGACAGTGGTAATTTTATTGTCCTTTCACAGATGTGGGGACCGTCACACTGCTGCTTGATACTGTGTCTGTGGGCTTGTTTGGATGCACTGCCAGTTGCTGTGGATAAAACCAAAGTGAGCCCTCCGGTCGAGGAACTGGAGCCACCTAAAAGTGACGTAAGTAATATGATTTAATACATTATTTATTGTTATTATGATTTTTTGAAGTTTGTAACTTTATTCTAATAGGCTTAACAAGTCTTTATACTAATGTGAGACATGCTAGTTTATTGTTTTAATGGGTGTGACGCTTCTCACTGATATGCTGTTTGCAAACTTCAGACAGGTTTGGTGAGCATGTATTATATTTAATGTGATGTTTGCTTACAATAAGGAGAGAGCGTCCGACCTACACTGGCTTGGTACTTTGGTCCGAACGTTCATTATCGTGTAGGTTTACAAAGATTTAGTTTCCCTAGTCTCCTTTTTACTTCAATGTGCACATCTTATTTTAATTAATTTAGGACACTGGATTGCACTATGATCGATATCTCAGGGAGGTCATTGACTTCCTGGAAAAGGACCC
This sequence comes from Gobiocypris rarus, assembly GCA_023029165.1. Taxonomy (NCBI): domain Eukaryota; kingdom Metazoa; phylum Chordata; class Actinopteri; order Cypriniformes; family Gobionidae; genus Gobiocypris; species Gobiocypris rarus. Next base: position 5,638,655 of record CM040918.1, read on the forward strand.
ACATTTCAGAGAGAAACTACATAACACTGACATGGAAGATATCAAGGTATTGCAGCACCTTATTTCCCAATTTTACTTTGCAGAGGTTAAATCAGATTATTTAAACAATGCGTTGCTTACCTCTCATTCCCTATTTGGTGACACCAGCAAGGGAAGCTGGCTAAAGAGTTGGACTTTGTCAGCCATCACGTGAGAACTAAACTTGATGAGCTAAAGAGGCAAGAAGTGAACAGACTGCGCACCCTAATCAAAGCCAAACAAGACATGGATGGAGATAGAGGTAGCACAGGAACCTCTTTACAAGCACAACTGTTTTGTTAGTGTTGTAGCATATTTTGAAATGTCCTCCACCATCTTGTTTCTTTGTTTCATTTACGGCCGGCTGGCTCGGAGAGCACAGATATGGGAGGATACAGAATGTTGTATCTGAAAGTGTCATTCATCAAACTCTCCATATCACGGTTTACTTTATAAACCAGTAGCTCTAGCCTGCTGCAAAGACAAGAAACATATGATAAATGAGATGCTTTCAATTTCCCTCAAGGTATGACGGTGGACCACCAAGCCCTTCTGAAACAGTTTGAGCATCTGAATAACATGAATCCACACACATTCGAGGTGGAAGACTTGGATCGCCTCATTAAATCGGTAGGGTCTAAATCTGACTTCCTGTTTGTTTCTTTCTACACTCACTAATAAATGTCACACATTTGTGCTCAGGGCATAATTGCATTTTTGCCATAAATGTTTATTACCAGATTATATATTTGAAAATTAAATAAAAATAAATGTCTCTATTAAAAAGGGATTTTATTGATTTAGCTGTTTCTCCTTCCGTATTTGTGACAAAAAATGCAGGTAACTTTTTGCAAGCAGCATCGTACGAGAGGAGCCAGTCTCTATCTCTCTGTGAAACTGCACCTGTCACAAAACCCTTTTAATATTGTTCATGTAGATTAAACAGTACTGCATGATGCTAGCAACACCAAGGCTATGGGTTAGAATCCGATGGGATGCATGAACTGTACATATACACCTTGAATCATGGCTTGACATGAATACCCACCAAATGCGGGTGGATTTTATATAGTGTACATTTTTCAATTTGTTTTAAAAGGAATCTAAAATAATAAACAGTGCAATGTCAAAAATATAGATTGATACATATAGATTGCTACAGATCGATACTGAAATATCTGAATAATACCGCTTCCAGTACTCATTTTCCACAGAATATATGCATTATACCATCTGTGTTTTCTCGCTCTCATTTCTCTGACATCGAGTGACACACAAACCAGTCTCTCCTCACTCACTTTTCATTTTCTCCAGATGAATATTGTTGCTGTTAAAGGGCTTAAATTTTGCCATGGGATTGCACGCATTGCACAATTTTACAAATTTTGCTCTCGCACCCAAAGTATGCACACAAAGTCACCTCTCAGGACTAAATTGAGTTGTTTTTCGCTGCTTATTGCGCTTAAACCAGTCAAATACACTAAATAATGTCAAAATGCCAGTCTTGGTAAGTATTCATGTAAACACAGTCAGTTCTGTTTTAAGTGAATGTAAACAGTTGAGAAAGAAAACGCCTGTGACAGTATAATGGATCTGTGCATCAGGTCTTAGTGACAGTAGCCTAATATACCTGGTATAGATGTCAAAATTGTGGCCAGTGAAAATGCTGAGCAGCTAGTATCTTTGGAAAACCACAAGCCACAGTGACTGGTGTGCAAAAAGGTTAATGCCAAGCTGTGCCCTGAATGCAATGCTAGTTGTTTTGAATACGTAAATGTATACTAGTCAAGTAGCAAGTTTTATTTACCAAGTACAATTCAAGATTACTTGGCAATTTTTTACATCACCCGTTCACATTTTCCTTTTGACTTAAGGCCACTAATGACCTGGAAAACTTTGACAAGGAACGTCACGAAGAGTTCAAGAACTATGAGATGAAGAAGGAACACGAGCGGCGGGAACACCTTAAGACGCTGGACGAGGAAATGCGCAAAAAAGAGGAGGAACACTACGAAGAGATGAAGAAGAAACATGCAGACCATCCCAAAATCAATCACCCTGTAAGCTAAAGACACACTACTGTTATAATCAAATAAGCCAGTTTCTGATACAGATTAATTTTTTAATTTTTTTATTCTATTATAAATAGCATTTTTACTAGTGGCCCAAGTTTTTGGAACCAAGTTTTCTGGATGTTCAAAGTCGCTTTAAATAGAAAGTCACCCGATCTGTTTTCTAAATGCATGTTATTGATTTTAATGAGTGGTGCAGGGATGGCGTTGTTAGACCCAAAACCAGTAGTGAAGAAAGAAGTCAAGAGTGCAATTAATTAAAGAATTTTTACTTAAGAATAGGTTGCAGTTTCATCAGCAGAAGCCAGCTTCAAGTCTCACAAGGAGTTTGTAGCTCTCGCTCTCTCTCTCTCTCTCGTTGTACCGTACATACAATTGTCCCATCAGTTATACTGTTTAAGGTCTAACCATGTCATTATTGCAAGGTGGATGATTCTGATTGGCTCATAGAAAATTAGCAGTCATGGTAAATTTCCACACATTATCAGTTTATCAGATACACATGTTCATACACTTCACCTGTTGACTCTTTAACCGCGGAATTAGGCATGTAGTGACCTTCCAGGTCCAGAACAACAAGTCTGCCCTATCGCTTAGGATGCCTGTAATCCACCTCCAATACTGGTCTGTAACACAGAATACTGTGCACATACACAGTTTCCCCAAGGTTGGAGCTGATTAAGCTCCAATCCAAAATGTTCCCCAAAACATACTGATAACATGTGCTTTTTCTCAGTGAGAGGTACAGACAGTAGTACAGGCAATATTCAACTTGATTCTTAAGTACTTCAGTAAAAGAAAATATGAAAATAATAAAATATAATAAAAATGAAAGACAAATCCATATTTCAACTCTGGAAGCCAGGCTAAGTGAGCAAACACTGTTACTGCACTCCCGGCATGTTAGGGGTGTGTGATACCTCCAAAATCCAAACACACGGCAACATGTAGCTATCAAGTGTTTAGTGACACATCACACATCCCTAGGCCAGACCCTCAGTCACCACTCAAAGACCAAATATAAACTTTAGAAAACATAATCAATAGAACCACTGATTGTTTGTTCTTCCTTTAAGTAGAATCATAACTGTAAAGAATCATTAAAAATACAGGATTATAAATATTAATTAAGATTATGAATTTAATTAGGATATTTACAGGTATATTGAAGCAGCAGTGGATTTCAGAATCCAACTTCCAGCGTCTTTTTGTAGGCCAAAACCTGGAACCGAGCATTTTAGCATTTCCAGTTCCATCGACCTAAAGTCAATTGTTTTTTTGAATGCTTAATTTTTAAATGCTTGAAATAAGGTCTGTGGTGAACACAAGCACAATATATATTCACGATTTTATTATACGGAATAAAATACATCAGTAATATCCATTTTACTTGTGGTGTAACATGTGACTAAATGGGACTACAGAGGTCGTCAGGGACATTAAACGTCATCAGCTGAACAGGTCCTCTACACACCAGTCGCTTTCCCAGCTTTCGTTGTGTTTATAATCACGCTCTTGCAAACTATTATAACTTGAACTTTCAGGAAAACGTCCTTATTTTCAGCAATAATCCAAAAGCCAATGGAAAAATCCTATAGGGAACCAAGGTGATGCCAATTTGGGTTGGCCTACAAAAATGCATCATCTCTGCATTTATTTGTAATAAACTTATCATTTTTAATCAAATTATGACATGCAAGACTAATCATTTTGTCTGCATAAACCTCTCCTTTCTTACAATGAAATGCAAATTCATGTTCAGATCATACCAATCCTCCATCCAATCAAAAACCCATGCATAGAAACAAGAACTGCCCTACTTTTTTATTTTCGATAATCCATTTCACTTCATCAGAAGATGAAGGAAAAGATCTGTCACTATTTCTGATACATCTCATTTTTAAATGTTGGATAATTAGCAGTTTTGAGTAAATTACATTTTGAATCAAAATCTTAACATTTGGAGGATTTGGTCTGTATAAATAGGGTAGTCAAGACCAGCTGAAGGAGGTCTGGGAGGAATCCGATGGTTTGGATCCCAGTGAATTTGACCCAAAGACGTTCTTCAAACTTCATGGTGAGATCATTGAGCCTCTCTGTTCTGTACACAGAAGATTACATCACAGCACGACTCTGACATCTGTTTGCTCTCACAGACTCTAATGGAGATGGCTACTTTGATGAGCAAGAGCTCGAGGCGCTGTTTACCAAAGAGGTTCCACTTAATAACCTTTCCGTTCAGAGCTCTCGCAATTATGAATCTGAGAATGACGTGGCTTTATGGGGTGCTAAATCTGATGTTTGTTTCCACCATGTTCAGCTAGAGAAGATCTATGATCCCACACGTGAAGAGGATGACATGCTGGAAATGGAGGAGGACAGACTTCGTATGCGAGAGCATGTGATGAATGAGGTGGGTGCATCATAGCTGGGGATTGAATGTGCAATTGATATGATTTCAAAGATGTTTCACTTGTAATTATTTGTTATGTATTGTCTGTCCGTAGATTGACACTAACAAAGACCGGCTCGTTTCACTTGGTGAATTTATTACTGCTACAGATAAGAAAGAATTTCTAGAGCCGGATGGATGGGAGGTAACTTTAACATTTTCAGTCAACATGAAATTAATATCAACCGTATTCGTGAACTGCGTTTCATGATGTTTCTACTGTTTGAAAGTTTGGGGTCAATACGTTTTTGTTTTTTGGGGAAAGAAATTAATACCTTTTATTCAACAAGGCCACATTTATTAAAGACATTTATAATGTTACAGATAATTTATGTCTCAAATGTTCTTTTTAACTTTCAGTAACACTTTATTTGAATGCGTCCTTGTTACATGTATTTACTAAAGTAATAACTATAAATTAGACAATTTCATGCAACTATCCCGAAACCTAACTATCCTTCCCTAACATTATAGTAAGTACACTAATTATAATTAATATTACTCAGCACTTAAATGTATAATATACTGTAACAGGGACACTGTAACCAATTTTTATTCATAACAGTTTTTATTGTTGTTGTTTCCACAAAAATGATGGAGCACAGCTGTTTTCAATATTGATAATTAGAATAGTTTCATATTAGAAGGATTTCTGAAGACCAAAAATTCAGTTTTGCCATCACAGGAATAAAATGCATTTTAAAATACAGCACAATAGAATTTTATTTTAAATTCTAATACTATTTCACAATAGTACCATTTCAACTGTAGTTTTGACCAAATAAATGCAGCCATGGTGAGCATAACTTTAAAAAGTCTTACCGATCCCAAACTTTTGAGCAGTGGTGTAAAACGGTCTTCTTTACATAAATGTTCTTTGTCTGCTTCCACTTGAGACTCTGGAGCAGAATCCAGTCTACACTGAAGAAGAGCTGAGAGAGTTTGAGGAGCATCTCGCCCGAGAGGAGCACGACCTGAACCTGAAGACAAATGACCTGCTGAAACAGCGGGAGGAGCTGGAGAGACAACAGGAGCAGCTTAACGCCAATAAAATTGAACTACAGCGGGTAGGAGAGCAACAGAAACTAGAAAACACTAATTTGCACACAGACACTGAGTGAGAGATACGTACATGGGTTCCTACAGTCCAGGAAAACCTCAAATTATGTGGGGATTTCAAAAGTGTGATTTCAGGCCTGGAAAAGTCATAAGGGGGTTTTGTACCAGGTAGTTAAAGGAAGGTGGTTGCCAGACAATTAAATGTTCCTCTAGGGCATTTTCCTAATTGCATTCATAACTCCAGTAGGAACGCTGAAGTGACGCGTCGGATTATTGCTATTTTCACACTGCATGACTATCATATAATGGAAATGTCTTCAAGCTAGTACTGCCTCGCCGCAAAAATGTTCTATTTATTAATCTCATTCTATTGATTATTTTCATATTCAACCTATTTGTTTCCTTTAGGCGGTAGAGCACATGGAGCAGTTAAAAACACAGAAGACGGGGATTCCAGTGGAGGCCAAAGGTCGGTGCAGTTCTTTTACGTTTTTGGGGTCAAAGGCATATGCTGTCATAAGGAACAAAATATAGATTTTTCTATCATAACTGTTCTTTGTCTTTTTGCAAATGCAGTGCCTTCCGCTGTGGAGATACTACCTGGGGACTCTCAGCCTTTGTCACAAGGTCACCAGCAAGACCTTCCCACACATTTTTAGCAGCTCAAGCTCTTCTGTGTCTGTATTGTGTATGTCGGTTCTATTTAATGTCAATTATTTCCATCCTCACATTCAAAAGAAACATTTACTGTCTCTTAGCAAAGACCTTGGCATTCCTTATTATAAAACAAAACAACAATATTCACCAAACTTTAGTTATGGTATCCCAAAGTATGTAATCGATTAACAGAATTCTGTGAGGACAGGGATTGTACTTGAAACGTGTGTTTAGAGATGTTAACTATACTGTAAACTTTTTTGTGTGATTTGCACAAACATGGCCTAACCTCACAGGGTAAATCTCTCTTCATATTTAGTCATATTAAATGCCCCACAATTCAGTATTCCTACTGTACGGCACTTCCAATACTATAGGTGTAAAATAAAGATGCAAAGAATAAAACCAGATTGACACAATAACAATAACTATCACATATTTCAAATTACAAAATGTCTATCTGGCCTATATTTAAGTCAATGATGGTATGTACAGTGGGGAGAACAAGTATTTGATACACTGCCGATTTTGCAGGTTTTTCTATTTACAAAGCATGTAGAGTTCTGTAATTTTTATCATAGATACACTTCAACTGTGAGAGATGGAATCTAAAACAAAAATCCAGAAAATCACATTGTATGATTTTTAAATAATTAATTTGCATTGTATTGCATGACATAAGTTTTGATCACCTACCAACCAGTAAGAATTCCGGCTCACAGACCTGTTAGTTTTTCTTTAAGAAGCCCTCATGTTCTCCACTCATTACCTGTATTAACTGCACTTGTTTGAACTAGTTACCTGTATAAAAGACACCGGTCCACACACACTATCAAACAGACTCCAACCTCTCCACAATGGCCAAGACCAAAGAGCTGTGCAAGGACATCAGGGATAAAATAGTAGACCTCCACAAGGTTGGAATGGTATAGGACAATAGGCACGCAACTTGGTGAGAAGGCAACAACTGCTGGCGCTATTATTAGAAAATGGAAGAAGTTCAAGAAGACGGTCAATCTCCCTCGGTCTGGGGCACCATGCAAGATCTCACCTCGTGGGGCATCAATGATCATGAGGAAGGTGAGGGATCAGCCCAGAACTACACGGCAGGACCTGGTCAATGACCTGAAGAGAGCTGGGACCACAGTTTCAAAGAGAACTATTAGTAACACGCTATGCCGTCATGGATTAAAATCCTGCAGCGCATGCAAGGTCCCCCTGCTCATGCCATGGATGGGGCCATGTATTGCGAGATCTTGGCCAACAACCTCCTTCCCAGTAAGAGCACTGTAGATGGGTCGTGGCTGGGTCTTCCAGCATGACAACGACCCGAAACTAAAGGCAACTTATGAGTGGCTCCGTCAGAAGCATCTCAAGGTCCTGGAATGGCCTAGCCAGTCTCCAGACCTGAACCCAATAGAAAATATTTGGAGGGAGCTGAAAGTCCCGAAACCTGAAGGATCTGGAGAAGGTCTGTATGGAGGAGTGGGCCAAAATCAGTGCAGTGTGTGCAAACCTGGTCAAGAACTACAGGACACATGATCTCTAATTGCAAACAAAGGTTTATGTTTTAAATATTAAGTTCTGCTTTTCTGATGTATCAAATAATTATGTCATGCAATAAAATGCAAATTAATTACTTAATGTGATTGTCTGGATTTTTAGATTCCATCTCTAACAGTTGAAGTGTACCTATGATAAAAAAAAATTACACCTCTACATGCTTTGCAAAATCGGCAGTGTATCAAATATTTGTTCTCCCCACTATATATATTTTCAATTTAGCTTCAGATGAAAGTCAATCATAGATGTACAAAGTTTCTTCAGATTTTGATGAATTAATTTATTATAGTATCATTGTTTTCAATCACTATTCTACTGCACGAATCTATACATTTATAAAAATGTACAGAAATCCTAACCTTTGTGATTTCAAGAGTAAGTGACTGTGGTTTATTTTTTTTTACATTCAATTATAAAATTCAACTTAAACCACATCATTTTTTTTGCCATAGATATCATTAATCCTTGATAAAAGGAAATCTAATGATTTAACAGGAGGATATTTATCTGATCCATCGCAGCATGAAATCATGGCCTCATCATCAGGGTGTGCAAAGAAGGCCAAAGACTGACGTGTGCTGGTGTCACCTGCAGGGGGCAGCAAAACCCTGTGAACCTGAGGGTTTAAAAACAGAAGAGAATATTAGAAAAGAATTAAACGGGCATTTGTCAGTGCAATAGAGTGCATTAGTGCCTGCACACGTTTAAGCCATAAACCAAACCAACCAGATGTCATTTTCTTCTGAGGCTTCCATTTTTAACACATAGTAAATATCTACATTTATTTTTCTATTTTATCTCAAGTGATCTATTGTCAATGAGTATATTTATATATATATATATATATATATATATATATATATATATATATTAAAAGAAAATACCATTTGGTTGGCCTGCCTGCCATTGAAATGATGAATTAAATATATATTTAGGGAGATTGGGATTCCTTTATTCATGGGACTGAACAATCCCTACAGAGCTCTATTGGTGTAATTGTCTGTACAGCATCATGGGTAATGCAGTTTTTCACCAAGAATTCCACTGTTAAACTCTACTTTATTCGCTTTATTTCTTATTTTTAAAATAAAGATGGCCTCAATAAAAGCATATATCATCAAATAACACCCTCTTCTGTGGTAGTCTCAGGACCAAAAAGCGTTCATCTGATCACTGTATTCGGTCTGATTTCTCCCATGGTTTATTTTTCTCCATTATGCCACCTGTTGGAGTTTTGGTTCTTTGCCACTGTCGCCTTTGGCTTGGATTGCTCAGTTGGGGACACTAAATGTTCAACTAAATATTCAAATAAATGTTCTATATTACTGATCTGCCTGCATTGTCACCATATGATAATTGAAGTTAGCTGGATGACATCACCATTTTCCCCAGAGCGGCTGTACAGCGAAATCAAATTCAGTTGCATTATTTTCCTGTTTGACACTGTGAAGCTGCTTTGAAACAATCTGCATTGTAAAAAGCACTATATAAAATAAAGGTGACTTGACTCCTACCTGTCTGTCAACCTATGCATTTCCAAACCTCCTCGCAGCTTGCTTGCTTAAATGAGTTTTCACTAATCCGACTGTTGCACTTTATTCAATTAAATGTCATATTAAATAAAGATACTTACCGCAGACACATACTCATCATTGGTCCACCTTTGCATCACGTCTGCTATGTTAATCAAAACGGTTCCAGGAATGCTTGGAGCTGAAATGAATTCACCAGCCCGGTTCAGAACCTGGAGAACACACAGAGCCAAACATACCATCACATGCATCCTAAATGATAGAGGACCACATTAAACATGGTAAAATCTTTTGTCCTATATTGCTATTCACCTGCAGTCCACTCTCTGGGCTTTGGAAGAGCAGAGTGATGCTACCAAAATCAGAGTGTTCACCACAGCGCAGCTGATTGTCCTTCACACATGTGCTGTTCACCGGAGGGTAGTACAGAGACCGTAGAGTGGTTGCATTCACATCACCTTAAAACAAACCACACCATAAAGGTCTTCTCACAGGCCTCTCAACCAGTGACTCACTGGGAGGAAGAAGTCATGAATAATTGTGCTTACTTCCAATATACTTATGTGCACTGACGAAGACTTCTGAATCCAGGTCCAACCCAAGAGCCATCAGTCGGAGCACTCTGAGAGAGAGTTCCTTACAGCGCTGGAAGAATGATACCAGGGCATCTCGAAAATCCTCGACTCCTTCTGAAGGCCAATTCTGAGCACAATGAGAGAAATATAAAGTGTACAATCACAAATGCTGAGGTTACGTTAAGTTTCTTAATGTTACAGTTTTTTACAATCACAATGACATTTTTTTCAATACTTTTAACAAATTTCCACAGAAACATCTGTCTGTGTATGCTATACAATTAACACATTTATTGTTGCATAGACACAAAATGCATATAGTTAACACAAATTTAAGATGCTTGAAATTTAGACCAACTAAGACCAAAACAATGTATTTTTACTGCCAAATTTACCAATGCTTTAACACTGTATGTCAGAACAGAAAACACCATGTTCTAAACCTAACCTAGGCTAAAGTCAAACTGAACAGCTGTCTATATGGTGAATTTGTTCCATTGCTAATGAGAAACAGCTGATCGAAGTTATGCACATATATAACTCACAGCTGAGCTTCCCATCTATCAATTGTTAAGGTGTTGATGTTCTTTCAATCATATGACCTTATGGTATACGATCTTGTGTGAAAAAAGAACAATATAGAGCAACACAAAGAAAGTAGGAAAAATGCCTGCACAAGGGAGAGGAAGATAAGTACCAGGAGATGGGAGAAGAGTGGGACAAGGGCAAGGGAGAGAAATGCCTGGACGAGGACAAGGTGGAGGTTGAAGAGTTAGAATGCATGGTGGCGCTCAATGAAAGGCCAGAATTAGGATAACTGATGAAATAAGAGCTACTATCACAGACCATGTCATAAACCATAGGGTATTATACAGAGAGGCTGTTGAACCAGTACAGCCAAATCTGGCATCCATTATCCAGAATTTTCAAGAAACCTGGTAGGATATTGTATAAGGACTCATCCTACTGCAAAGTCTAAATATTTTGACCATGTATTACAGTGACTGTATGCCTCTGGTCTCTAATATATAACTGTATTCTGTCTATCTAAGGATTCAACATCTACCTCCCTCAGGGAGCAGAGGAAAGCTCCTAAAAGAAGAACAGGAACTTACTATCGTCAACATGATGATTGATTATAATGAAATAAAACTGAGGGACATCCCATAAGGCAACTCTGAGATGGGTCATTCATTTTTTGTATTGAATTTAGAAACAAAATGCATACATTTACTTCAATAGATACACAATCTATGATCAATAAAATGTACTGTCTTTTGTATAAGGGCAGACCTGACATATAAAATAATGCAGTTTATGCAATTCCATCTGATGTTTGAGTTATGATGACATTGTGCTATGATTGACTAAATGTTCCTGTTGGACGAGAACATATGTTAGTGTTTAGAAAAAATATTAGATTTTCAGACATGTTTGCAGTGTTTTGGTAGACATAGTGTACTCTGCTAGTGTATGATGTGATGATCATATAATTAGAATATCTTCAAAAAGTTGATTTATTTCACTAATTCCATTCAAAAAGTGAAACTTGTATATTATATTAATTCATTACACACAGACTGATATATTTCAAATGTTAATTTTTTTGATGATTATAACTTACAACTAAGGTAAATCCCAAATTCAGTATCTCAGAAAATTTGAATATTGTGAAAAGGTTTAATATTGAAGACACCTGGTGCCACACTCTAATCAGCTAATTAACTCAAAACTCCTGCAAAGGCCTTTAAAATGGTCTCTCAGTCTAGTTCTGTAGGCTACACAGACTGCTGACTTGACAGATGTCCCAAAGACGACCATTGACACCTTGCACAAGGAGGGCAAGACACAAAAGGTCATTGCAAAAGAGGCTGGCTGTTCACAGAGCTCTGTGTCCAAGCACATTTATATAGAGTCGAAGGAAAGGAAAAGATGTGGTAGAAAAGTGTACAAGCAATAGGGATAACCGCACCCTGGAGAGGATTGTGAAACAAAACCCATTCAAAAATGTGGGAGAGATTCACAAAGAGTGGCCTGCAGCTGGAGTCAGTGCTTCAAGAACCACTACGCACAGACGTATGCAAGACATGGGTTTCATCAGCTGTCGCATTCCCTGTGTCAAGCCACTCTTAAACAACAGACAGCATCAGAAGTGTCCCGCCTGGGCTAAAGACAAAAAGGACTGGACTGCTGCTGAGTGGTCCAAAGTTATGTTCTCTGATGAAAGTACATTTTGCATTTGCTTTGGAAATCAGGTTCCCAGAGTCTGGAGGAAGAGAGGAGAGGCACACAGTCCCTGTTGCTTGAGGTCCAGTGTAAAGTTCCCACAGTCAGTGATGGTTTGGGGTGCCATCTCATCTGCTGGTGTTGGTCCACTGTGTTTTCTGAGATCAAAGGTCAACGCAGCCGTATACCAGGTAGTTTTAGAGCACTTCATGCTTCCTGCTACTGACAAACTTTATGGAGATGCAGATATCATTTTTCAACAGGACTTGGCACCTGCACACCGTGCCAAAGCAACCAGTACCTGGTTTAAGGACCATGGTATCCCTGTTCTTAATTGGCCAGCAAACTCGCCTGACCTTAACCCCATAGAAAATCTATGGGCTATTGTGAAGAGGAAGATGTGATATGCCAGACTCAACCATGCAGAAGAGCTGAAGGCCACTATCAGAGCAACCTGGGCTCTCACAACACCTGAGCAGCGGCACAGACTGACCGACTCCATGCCACGCCGCATTCCTGCAGTAATTCAGGCAAAAGGAGACCCAACAAGTATTGAGTGCTGTACAGTCTCATACTTTTCATGTTCATACTTTTCAGTTGGCCAAGATTTCTAAAAATCTTTTTCTTTGTATTGGTCTTAAGTAATATTCTAATTTTCTGATACTGAATTTGGGATCATCAAAATTAAAAGAAATAAACATTTGAAATATATCAGTCTGTGTGTAATGAATGAATATAATATACAAGTTTCACTTTTTTAATGTAATTAGTGAAATAAATCAACTTTTTGATGATATTCTAATTATATGACCAGCACCTGTATATTGAAAATTAGTGTTGGAGATTAGTTTACAATGTGTGATTTTGAGCATGAAATTAACCGTTTGTCCATTGTGTGTTGTAGAGGTGTTGGTGCATTTAGAGCTTAGGAAATTTGTTACAAATATTGAAAAAAATTGTCATAGCGATATATATATAGTAAAGCTAAATATGTTTGTTCCTCCCATTTCATGTTTTCTACCATCATGCGGTCCCTTTAGGGGCTCCGTATAAAACAAACACACAAAACAAAGGCTGCACCCGAAATCACATACTTCCATAATATATAGTAGGTGAAAAATGTGCAAGAGTAACATATCCTAATTCACAGTACTCATAAAAGAGTAGGCAAAAGGTACACGGATGACCTACTACTTTCAGCAAAATTCTGAAGTGTGCATATGGACACTTTACTATCCCATGAGACCATGGGGGAGGATTAGTGAATGGTAGTAGAGCGATGCTGGTAGGTCACATGACAATGAAAACATGGTGAATGTAGTACATTCAGATTACAGTCATACAACATGCATTCAAACTATATAGAAGGCCTACATACTTTTTTGGAGATTGCAAAAAAGGTGCGTCCCAATTTGTGTGCATTATTCTATGCCGTTTTGTAGGCTAGTATAAAATAGTGCGAGTAGTTTGTTCACACTAAAATTTCCAAAAAGAAAAAGTATACTTTAAATACCCCAAATATTATGTCAGACACAGCCCACAGAAACAGGCTACAGATTTTGTTGAAATTTTGATTCGAAAAAATTATTTTTTAAAAAACCATAGACGTGCACTATTGTCAACGTCATACTATTGTTAAATCTTTGGGAGACAGAAAGGAGAAAATATTAAAATAAATTGATATTTACGATATCCGCTCTCAACGACGTTATATTATACGCCTCCTTCAGATCACCGGGACGGCGAGGATTCAGACTGAAATGACAGGATTTAAAACGTTAAAATGTTTGGCCAGTTTTACAGTAATGCTTCTGAATCTAGAGACTGGCGTGCCTTTCATTTTCTACCGAAACCCAGCCATGGTTTAGTTTACACGAGAAACTTTCCCTGCTGAAAGGCTTCTTCGTGTCTTCTGGCAAACAGAAGAACTTCTTTGAAACACGCATGACATTTTCCACCTAAAACAGAGAACAGATCAATAATACTCAGCCAGCTACAAACAATATAGAACGTCTCTTAAGTAACAAGAATGTTAAAAAATATATATATTCACAAACCTCTTGCTGATTTATGCCCGTGTTTTTCAGATAAACAAATCCCACCTCAGTAAAGGCTCTTCTCAATTCTTTACTTAACTTTTCCAAGTTAGGAGCAGATACATTTGCCTTTCCCAGTTCGTAGACATCGAAATCCAAGACAGGTATCTCCATAGTTTCCTTGAGAGATCAAAACTCTTTTTCTTCTTTGATAAATGCAGCGCAGTCAGTTATTGAGCAGTTGATGATCAATGCAGGGTCATGGAAATATCCACCCAATGAATGACCAAACACTAGAGTGCAAAGATCACACATTTCAGCCTATTCAACATGCTACTGTTGCAGTGGGGAGAGTGGGGGCGGTAATAGGTCAGGGTATATTCTGGCAAACCGTTTGCAAATAGCGCCTAGCAATAGGCAAAGCAAACTGTTGTACAAGCCATATACGAACACGTGATGGATAACTCGCCAAGCAAATCATTCGTTTATTACCTTTTCCCAGCGCGACATTGATGAACGAATTAAGTATAAGAGAATGAAGCAGCAGAAGGCGGGTCAACAGTTAACAATTTCAAAGTTAAAGTTCGTAACTCAGCACTTGTATATCCTTTATGCCACCAGAGAGCCTGTAAACTGTACATTATGCACAAATATGTAAGCTACAGACGACCATACGTTCTGATATATATTTTATATTTATATATTCACAACCTCTTGTCGAGATATATATATATATATATATATATATATATATATATATATATATATATATATATATATATATATATATATATATATATATATATATATATATACAGAGAGTGCAGAATTATTAGGCAAATGAGTATTTTGACCACATCATCCTCGTTATTCATGTTGTCTTACTCCAAGCTGTATAGGCTGGAAAGCCTACTACCAATTAAGCATATTAGGTGATGTTCATCTCTGTAATGAGAATGGGTGCGGTCTAATGACATCAACACCCTATATCAGGGGCCTGTACCATGATGGTAGATCAACAAACTCAGGGTTATAGGATTAGTTTTGAGTTGACAAAACGAAACCAATCAATTCAGGCTTTGTTGGTCCCATGATGCTGATCATCAACTTTCTCTGTCAACTCAGGCTTTGATCCTGAGTTTGTGGAGCGCGTGCATGTGAAAGTGTGACATCAGCAGTGAGCAGCCAATCACATGCCTTTCAACGCAAAGTGTGACTCATGTCTCGCGAGAGAGCTAACGTGATTAAAAACTCTTTTGCTGAAGATAAAGACATTGAAGTATATATAAAGAATTTAAAAGCATTTACAAAAAAGAAAATAATTTTCCATGTAAGAGGATGAATAAAGAAAATAGTTGTGAAAGTAGTTTATATATATATATATATATATATATATATTTTTTTTTTTTTTTTTTTTTTTAAAGCAGTCTCTTGTGCTCACCAAGTCTGCATGTAAGTTTGCTCACAGCTGATTGGTCAAACTTAAATCTCAGATCTCGAATCCAGAACATAACCTGCCCCGGAGCAGGTTAGCAGCGTAAGATACCATGGCAACTAACACCGACAGCTACTTTCATAGTACCTAAAACCCAGGATTGGCACAAACTAAGCTTAAACATATCTGGCTAGCCAGCTAAACCCGCTTCATGGTATAGGCCCCAGGTGTGCATAATTATTAGGCAACTTCCTTTCTTTTGGCAAAATGGGTCAAAAGAAGGACTTGACAGGCTCAGAAAAGTCAAAAATAGTGAGATATATTGCAGAGGGATGCAGCAGTCTTAAAATAGCCAAGCTTCTGAAGCGTGATCATCGAACAATCAAGTGTTTCATTCAAAATAGTCAACAGGGTCGCAAGAAGCGTGTGGAAAAACCAAGGCGCAAAATAACTGCCCGTGAACTGAGAAAAGTCAAGCGTGCAGCTGCCAAGATACCACTTGCCACCAGTTTGGCCATATTTCAGAGCTGCAACATCACTGGAGTGCCCAAAAGCACAAGGTGTGCAATACTCAGAGACATGGCCAAGGTAAGAAAGGCAGAAAGTCGACCACCACTGAACAAGACACACAAGCTGAAACGTCAAGACTGGGCCAAGAAATATCTCAAGACTGATTTTTCTAAGGTTTTATGGACTGATGAAATGAGAGTGAGTCTTGATGGGCCAGATGGATGGGCCCGTGGCTGGATTGGTAAAGGGCAGAGAGCTCCAGTCCGACTCAGACGCCAGCAAGGTGGAGGTGGAGTACTGGTTTGGGCTGGTATCATCAAAGATGAGCTTGTGGGGCCTTTTCGGGTTGAGGATGGAGTCAAGCTCAACTCCCAGTCCTACTGCCAGTTTCTGGAAGACACCTTCTTCAAACAGTGGTACAGGAAGAAGTCTGCATCCTTCAAGAAAAACATGATTTTCATGCAGGACAATGCTCCATCACACGCGTCCAAGTACTCCACAGCGTGGCTGGCAAGAAAGGGTATAAAAGAAGAAAATCTAATGATATGGCCTCCTTGTTCACCTGATCTGAATCCCATTGAGAACCTGTGGTCCATCATCAAATGTGCGATTTACAAGGAGGGAAAACAGTACACCTCTCTGAACAGTGTCTGGGAGGCTGTGGTTGCTGCTGCACGCAATGTTGATGGTGAACAGATCAAAACACTGACAGAATCCATGGATGGCAGGCTTTTGAGTGTCCTTGCAAAGAAAGGTGGCTATATTGGTCACTGATTTGTTTTTATTTACACTGATTTAATTTACATTAATTTTTTTTTATGTTTTAAGTTTAGCATGTAGGTGATGCATGCAGCATCATCAGCCAATGTATTATTAAGTGAGAGTATTAATTAAAATAATATTGAAGAACTATTCTGTGTACTCCATTTATGCCCATTTTTAAATACCAATACATTAATTGGAGATATGTAATAACAGCAATTACTAAAATAAAATTAGCAGAAAATTCCATCAATCAACTTCTGTGCCAGTTCTTGGCATTTTTTCTCAAATAAAATCCCAAAACAATAATGTGTCCACAAATTCACAAATCCCGCATTAACAAAAACCTATTCAGCATAATACAATGTCATAAATTAACAAAACTATCAAATTTGTATGTCTCTGGAAAATAATAATCTGTTTTTAATAACTAAATCTCACAAATGCTAATATTCAGATAAAATTACAAAATTAAAAAGAGCACAGCCATTCATTAAAGTTGCAGTGTGTAAGGTTTAGCGACATCTAGCGGCGAGGTTGTGAATTGCAATTGCCCTCCGCTCACCCCTCTTTTTCGAAGCACAGAGAAGCTGCGGTGGCCAACACAGGACAAATATGTGGTCGTCGGAGAGAAGCTAGCGGGGACCTGTGATGTATGAAAATAGAAAAGGCTCATTCTAAGATTTTTTTTTGGTACTATTTTCACGAGCAAAGTGTACATTTTCAAAACTCATATCAACTAATATCAAAACAGATCGTCATAAGTGCACTTTTTTAAAAACATTTCAGAATATTTTCAATTCAATTGTCAATACACAAAACCACAAAGTATCCTTTTCACTACACAAAATAAGTGTTTCATCTTTATAAATGTTTCATCACAGTAACTGCCTTTCATAAAGCTCTTACTGTCACACTTCTGATCTTTATCCCATTTAATCCCACCGGTCACAATAGTGACCGTAAAACAATGGTTCATTTCAAAGGCTATAAAAATGTTACTGAATGATCTATCAATGCATTTCCAGCAGATATTGAAATAATAAAGGGTCTCAATGAAATATGTGCAGTGTTGCATGTTTACTGTAAATTGTCACATGACCAGAGCTGTTTACTTCCTGTTTGCGTCAAGAGAAGAGGATGGCAGCAAGAAAGCTCCCAAAGAAAAGATTAGTAAAGTATGTTAACATAAGGATGGAACCTAGATTTTTGGTACACATCATGTTTAAGGTGTCTAGTATTGATATATGCATTTGCAATTATTCAACTTTGTTTAATGTGGTCATAGAACTCACAAACATGTCACCGGCAACAATAGTGACCGGTGGGATAACCCACTGTATCTACATGCTAATACACATAGGCTAACTGTTCTACCTTACTTTCTGCTGCTATCTAACATTCTACCTAATTTTACGCACACACACACACAGACCCAATGAAGACTAGCTAGCTAGCTAATTCTGCTGCTACCTAACTTCCTACTGCAACTGTCCACACACACACACACACACACACACACACACACACACAAGCTAGCTAACTAATTCTACTTAACTTTACACACACACACACACACACACACACACACACACACACACGGACCCCAGGAAGACTAGCTAGCTAATTACCAAACGTTCTGTTACTTTGAGTCAAGTTATGGATTTGTTGGATCAAGATGAGTTCCCAGACAAGGCATGTAGCATTGCAATCATCCCTCAAAATGAAAAAGAAGCTGTACTCAGTGACAGTGATGGGTCTGACATGGACTATGAGAGGGAAACAGGCCATTTGCCAGCAAGGCTGTTGAATGCATATGCAGAAGTTATGCAAACAGAGCATGATTGGAATGATGGCCTCCCCTTCACCACACCCCATTCCCACACCCAAGGGCCTCTAAGCACCCAAGGGTCCAGCCAGAAGACCCAAGGGCCTCTAAGCACCCAAGGGTCCAGCCAGAAGACCCAAGGGCCTCTAAGCACCCAAGGGTCCAGCCAGAAGACCCAAGGGCCTCTAGGCACCCAAGGGTCCAGCCAGAAGACCCAAGGGCCTCTAGGCACCCAAGGGTCCAGCCAGAAGACCCAAGGGCCTCTAAGCACCCGAGGGTCCAGCCAGAAGACCCAAGGGCCTCTAAGCACCCGAGGGTCCAGCCAGAAGACCCAAGGGCCTCTAAGCACCTGAGGGTCCAGCCAGAAGACCCAAGGGCCTCTAAGTGCACACGCACGCGCAAACACACACACACACACACACACACACACACACACATGTTGTGTTTCCATGTTGTATGGGGACATTCCATCGGCGTAATGCATTTTATACTGTACAAACCGTATATTCTATCCCCCTACACTGCCCCTGCCCCTAAACCTACCCATCACACACACACACACACACATGTTGGGTTTTCATGTTTTATGGGGACCTTCCATAGGCGTAATGCATTTTATACTGTACAAACCGTATATTCTATCCCCCTACACTGCCCCTGCCCTAAACCTACCCATCACAGGAGACATGCTGCATTTTTACATTTTCAAAAAACATCACTTAGTGTGATTTATAAGATGTTTTCCTCATGGGGACCAAACCATGTCCCCACAAGGACAAGGATTTTGGATATTGCCATCTTTGTGGGGACATTTTGTCCCCATACCGTAGGGATTACCAGTCTCCACACACACACACGCACGCACGCACGCACGCACACGTATTAACACATTAAATGGGTTAATACATTTGTCTGTTATTTAATCTGACTGATCTTAATGGTTACTCAATGAATCAATCATTTGGTACACCAATAGATTTCTAGCTATTGATAATATAGACTAATGAAATGCATATGAAATGAATAATTTTTACATTATAAACATACAGTATTGTTCAAAATAATAGCAGTACAATGTGACTAACCAGAATAATCAAGGTTTTTAGTATATTTTTTATTGCTACGTGGCAAACAAGTTACCAGTAGGTTCAGTAGATTCTCAGAAAACAAACAAGACCCAGCATTCATGATGTGCACGCTCTAAGGCTGTGCAATTGGGGTATTAGTTGAAAGGGTGTGTTCAAAAAATAGCAGTGTCTACCTTTGACTGTACAAACTCAAAACTATTTTGTACAAACATTTTTTTTTTCTGGGATTTAGCAATCCTGTGAATCACTAAACTAATATTTAGTTTTATGACCACAGTTTTTAAAACTGCTTGACATCTGTGTGGCATGGAGTCAACCAACTTGTGGCACCTCTCAGCTGTTATTCCACTCCATGATTCTTTAACAACATTCCACAATTCATTCACATTTCTTGGTTTTGCTTCAGAAACAGCATTTTTGATATCACCCCACAAGTTCTCAATTGGATTAAGGTCTGGAGATTGGGCTGGCCACTCCATAACATTAATTTTGTTGGTTTGGAACCAAGACTTTGCCCGTTTACTAGTGTGTTTTGGGTCATTGTCTTGTTGAAACAACCATTTCAATGGCATGTCCTCTTCAGCATAGGGCAACATGACCTCTTCAAGTATTTTAACATATGCAAACAGATCCATGATCCCTGGTATGCGATAAATAGGCCCAACACCATAGTAGGAGAAACATGCCCATATCGTGATGCTTGCACCTCCATGCTTCACTGTCTTCACTGTGTACTGTGGCTTGAATTCAGAGTTTGGGGGTCGTCTCACAAACTGCCTGTGGCCCTTGGACCCAAAAAGAACAATTTTACTCTCATCAGTCCACAAAATCTTCCTCCATTTCTCTTTAGGCCAGTTGATGTGTTCTTTGGCAAATTGTAACCTCTTCTGCACATGCCTTTTTTTAACAGAGGGACTTGGGGGATTCTTGAAAATAGATTAGCTTCACACAGACGTCTTCTAACTGTCACAGTACTTACAGGTAACTCCAGACTGTCTTTGATCATCCTGGAGGTGATCATTGGCTGAGCCTTTGCCATTCTGGTTATTCTTCTATCCATTTTGATGGTTGTCTTCCGTTTTCTTCCACGTCTCTCTGGTTTTGCTCTCCATTTTAAGGCATTGGAGATCATTTTAGCTGAACAGCCTATCATTTTTTGCACCTCTTTATAGGTTTTCCCCTCTCCAATCAACTTTTTAATCAAAGTACGCTGTTCTTCTGAACAATGTCTTGAACGACCCATTTTCCTCAGCTTTCAAATGCATGTTCAACAAGTGTTGGCTTCATCCTTAAATAGGGGCCACCTGATTCACACCTGTTTCTTCACAAAATTGATGACCTCAGTGATTGAATGCCACACTGCTATTTTTTTGAACACACCCCTTTCAACTAATTCAACTAATTGCCCAATTGCACAGCCTTAAGAGCGTGCATATCATGAATGCTGGGTCTCATTTGTTTTCTGAGAATCTACTGAACCTACTGGTAACTTGTTTGCCACGTAGCAATAAAAAATATACTAAAAACCTTGATTATTCTGGTTAGTCACATTGTACTGCTATTATTTTGAACAATACTGTAAATGGTAAACTCCACGAAAATGTAAAAATGTAGAAATGTTTCTGTGATGGGTAGGTTTAGAGTAAGGAAAAATCATAGAGCTTTTACTGTATAAAAATTAAAAACCATAATGTCAATGGAGTGTGTGTGTGTGTGTGTGTGTGTGTGTCTAATTAATAAACTGAATTAACCATATAGACTAAATTACTGATTTAATTACTGATCTAAAGCCCACATTGACACATGATAATCAAAATATATTCTGTTGCATTATTTCCCTGATTAACACTGTGAAGCTGCCTTGAAACAATCTGTATTGTTAAAAGCGCTATATAAATAAAGTTGACTTGACTTTCCATCGATAACAAGATCTCAGTTTTGAAATTTGGGTCACTCATTTTGCTGGATCATGTCACATATTTTATCATTTTCCTTGTAGTCTATTAATTTGATTTATTTAACTAAAATAGAGCAGAATAGAGAGGAGACGAAAGAGTCAATGAAGGTGTAACATCAAACTGATCAGAAATCCGAAGAAGGGAGACAGATGGTATCAAATACAGCATTTTACATTACAGTATGTATGCCATGTGATACAGTAAACAGATTACCATGGTAGAGACTGCCCCATTACTGTAACTCACCCTTATACACTCACCTAAAGGATTATTAGGAACACCATCCTAATACTGTGTTTGACCCCCTTCGCCTTCAGAACTGTCTTAATTCTACGTGGCATTGATTCAACAAGGTGCTGAAAGCATTCTTTAGAAATGTTGGCCCATATTGATAGGATAGCATCTTGCAGTTGATGGAGATTTGTGGGATGCACATCCAGGGCACGAAGCTCCCGTTCCACCACATCCCAAAGATGCTCTATTGGGTTGAGATCTGGTGACTGTGGGGCCATTTCAGTACAGTGAACTCATTGTCATGTTCAAGAAACCAATTTGAAATAGGTAGTCCAAAAAAACAGTGCCGAAACATCATAATTACAATTCAAGGAGTTACTTTGTCATTTCCACAAATGAACAGTTGTGACCAGTGGACATGTTACTCGGGAAATGTATCATGAAGATTAATTGCAAACACTTATCCACTATGTGCGTCTATTTGATCTATTTAGTTTATTTCATCTGCCTACCCTATATAGCCTACCCTTATCTATTTTATTAAGGTTTTTTCTATCTAATTTATTTGATCTAATCTGTAATCTGATGATTTTATCTATTTTTAATCTATCTATTTGAACTATTAGCTGTCTATCCTTCTTAAAGAACAAACGTGTGGCCAGAAAAGGACCTGCGGCAGCAAGTCAAGATTAAGTACAAGAACATTTTGTATGCTGGTAAATGACTTGATTGCTGAAAAAAGTACAAATTATATGAATAGTGTCTGATGACATATTTTATTGTCTGCTGATTTTAGCATAAAAAAAGTCTCTTTTATCTGGCATGGGGGTGGCCCTCCAACACAAGACTTCACAACAGCAGAGAGCTGGCCCTGGAGTTGAATAAAGGGAAGCCAGTGATGGAAGGGAACCAGGGAGGGACAGTCACTGACTATGGCCCAGCAAGAGAAATTGGCCTCTTCATTCAAGGTACATCATTGCTGTACTACTGCATATGGAAAACAATCAAATAATTCGATTTTGTAATGTGGACTGTCTGACTTTGCCTTACCTTGCAGTGTATGGTGTCTGGATGACACTTCTGGAGCCAACAGACTATGCTCCACTGGTGAGTGCTCTTTATTAAAATCATAGACTTGACATGTCAAAACTATCAATACAAGTTCTATTGAATATGGTAGAGGGAAGGCACATCTGCAGCAATGGAGTACACTTCTGTCGCTGGACTCCAGAAGGCTTCCATCATGGCAATTTTGTGGAAATATCCATATTTTTTGCCCATAATGGAAAAGAAGTCAGCGATGTGGTGCTAATAGAACATAATCATATTTGTAACAGGATCCAATCATCAAGATGACAAGTGTTGACAGCAAAATATATATTTTTTAAAAATCCAAAAACATTGTGGTCTCCTAACTTTTTCATGAATCGCCAGTACACTACATAGTTATTGATCCAGTGAAGTGGAACTAGAATTTAGGAAGACAACCACACAGTGTGTGCTACCAATGCCAAATATAATGAACGTACATGAAAGAGTGACATATCCTTTATTAAAGGATAGACAGAATCAAAACAAAATTTTGATACTTGAAAACTGAAATAATTTGCTATGTATTGTTCTCTGACACTCTTCATAATAACACTAAAATAACAGTAGGCATACTTGGATGAATGACAGTATATCTAGTATTTTAATGCAGGATATTTCAAATGATGCAACAAATTTACAGAAGACTAAATGTAAAACACATTAATTTCTAGTAGGATTGACAGCAGAAGTAACTACGAATAATATTAGCCTGGTTGTTAGCCAGCTGCAAAGAATAAATCTCCATAGTAACTTACTTTATCTTAATTTAGCTTGCTTTCATCCAACTTGAGTCGGGGCTAAATTCAGCCATGATAACTGGAAAATCCCAGGTTAATACCTTATCTTGCTTTTGTGCAATACCCCTCTGGTGTCCTCCATGATTCATGTTCATTCCGACAACAAAGCACTTGAATTCAACAAGCTCGTAGCCACAACTTCTGAAGTAGCAAGTAGGACATTTCCTATAGTAGGCTACGTGAAGGCAGCATAAGTTCTTGCAGTCTCAACTAACGAGCTGATGAGTTGAATCAGGTGGGATAAATGAGGGAGACACAAAATGTTCAGGGCTGGGGTGCCTCCAGGACCGGTTTGAAAACCACTGAGCTATGATACTCATACTAGATATGCTCAGCTCATATAGGCCCTTTACCTTTCTGAAAGAAAGAAGCCACACGTGGCCAATTCCTTCTGCAAAACCCCAAAAAAACAAGTAAACTATTTTTTTTTCATGCTCAGAGTTTTTGTCATACTGTCTAAACTGACTAAGACACATTAGGGGAAGCATTTTAATAATCCTATGAATGCATATTAAAAAAAAATGCACAATCGAATCAAATCAAATTGTAATGGGAATCGTCTCGAATCAAATCGTTCCAAATTGGCAAAAATCATTCTTGAATCGAAAACCTATGAATCGTGAATCAAATTGATTTGCTTCCTACCCAAAGTTTCAAAGCCCTGATTAAAATAGAAAAAATATTTTACACCATAATATTTCACAAATTACTTTATTATTGATCAAATTTGTGAGCATTCCATGGTAAGACTGGAAAAACTGGAAGATGCCGAGCCGTCTGTTTAGAGAATGGCTACTCTTAGAGACATTAACACATGAACTCTCTCTGGAAAAATTAGCATCCCCACCCGAGACGCAATCACACTGAGTCAATCACCTCAGTGTTGTCTTAAATTACATTTCTTTCCCTTTACCCCCCTCTTTCCCCATCACTTGTCTCCACTTCTCAAAATCATCTGAAATTCACCTTAAAATGGTTTAATGTCAAGGGTTACTCTTTCGCCTTAAGTCGACTTGCGTACCGCTGACAACAGGAAGTTAGTCATTTTAGTCTATAAAGTTTCTATTGTGCTGGGTTAGACCCTACACTGAATTAGAAGCTAATTTAGTCCCCCCAAAAGGTGTACTACTAAAATCACTACTAAAAATTCTCCTGCGGTGCGAACACGGCAAAAAGCCAACGGTTATAGGAACTATGAAACTGTTCCTCTGGTGCGAAAGTTCACAGAAGTGCCATGGATATGTCTTTGTTCAATGCTGTGTATTTTTTCTAGTTATTTTCAGTCCTGATGATTTGAATCCAATCTCTATAAAAAAAAATGTGATCAGATTAATCCATCAGAAAATGTAGGGACTGTTTAAATTTACACCATTTTCAACTGGTGTCAAAGTGCACGGTTGTGAAAACGATACCGTTATTGTATCAGTGTAAACTACAAAAACGTGAATTTGTGAAAGAGCTGAAATGTGTGTTACAAAGTGACATTGCCAACTATTGGCCTGGCAGAAAAATACACCGCTGTTAGTCTTTTTCGCGGATCCTTGTGAACTTTGTGAAACTTGTGTTTCCTTTAGGCGGTACATGGAGCCGTTGCAAACACAGAAAACAGAGATTCCAGTGAAGGCCAAAGGTCGGTGCAGTTCCTTTATGTTTTCGGGGTCAAAATATAGATTTTTCTATCATAACTGTTCTTTGTCTTTTTGCAAATGCAGTGCCTTCCGCTGTGGAGATACTACCTGGGGACTCTCAGCCTTTGTCACAAGGTCACCAGCAAGACCTTCCCACACATTTTTAGCAGCTCAAGCTCTTCTGTGTCTGTATTGTGTATGTCGGTTCTATTTAATGTCAATTATTTCCATCCTCACATTCAAAAGAAACATTTACTGTCTCTTAGCAAAGACCTTGGCATTCCTTATTATAAAACAAAACAATAATATTCACCAAACTTTAGTTATGGTATCCCAAAGTATGTAATCGATTAACAGAATTCTGTGAGGACAGGGATTGTACTGATTTGCACAAACATGGCCTAACCTCACAGGGTAAATCTCTCTTCATATTTAGTCATATTAAATGCCCCACAATTCAGTATTCCTACTGTACGGCACTTCCAATACTAAAACTATAGGTGTAAAATAAAGATGCAAAGAATAAAACCAGATTGACACTGAATAACAATAACTATCACATATTTCAAAACAAAACAATGCCTATCTGGCCTGTATTTCATTCAATGATGGTATGTATATATTTTCTGTTTTAGCTTCAGATGAAAGTCAATCATAGATGAACAAATTTTCTTCAGATTTTGATGAATTAATTTATTATAGTATCATTGTTTTCAATCACTATTCTACTGCACGAATCTATACATTTATAAAAATGTACAGAAATCCTAACCTTTGTGATTTCAAGAGTAAGTGACTGTGCTTTAATGAATGAAATTATCAGCTCCACCAACTTTTTTTTTTACATACAATTGTAAAATTACACTTAAACCACATCCAGTTTTTGCCATAGGTATCATTAAACCTTGATAAAAGGTAATCCACTGAATTAACAGGAGGATATTTATCTGATCCATCGCAGCATGAAATCATAGCCTCATCATCAGGGTGTACAAAGAAGGCCAAAGACTGACGTGTGCTGGGGTCACCTGCAGGGGGCAGCAAAACCCTGTGAACCTGAGGGTTTAATAACAGAAGAGAATATTAGAAAAGAATTAAACAGGCATTTGTCAGTGCTATAGAGTGCATTAGTGCCTGCACACTTTTAAGCTGCGTTGGTTCCAGAATTTTTTTCCTATAAGTTAAGTCTTCATTAAAATGTGTTTAAGCCATAAACCAAACCAACCAGATGTCATTTTCTTCTGTGGCTTCCATTTTGAACACATTATGGTAAATGTCTTCATTTATTTTTCTTTACTTTATCTCAAGTGACCTATTGTCAATGAATATATTAAATTGCTCATCAATTATGTTGGATACATTGTTATGGTTAGCAATAATTAAAGTGTGAGGCTAACCTGATAAGTAAAATACCATTTGGTTGGCCTGCCATCAAAATTATGAATTAAATGTATATTAAGGGAGACATACTTGATTAACTTATTGATGGTGCTCCATGGGAGTGAACAATCCCTGCAGAGCTCTATTGGTGTAATTTTCTGTACAGCATCATGGGCAGTGTTGGGGAAAGTTACTTCGAAAAGTAATGCATTACAATATTGCGTTACTCCCTTAAAGTAACTAATTGTGTTACTTAGTTACTTTTTAAGAAAAGTAATGCATTACGTTACTTTTGCGTTACTTTTTCTCACCTGGGCTGGGCTTGTTTTTTTTATAACACAATTGTTCTATTTTTGGGCAAATGTAAAGACCCTTTCACACCAAATTTGGAATAATAAGCCTCAGGCTGAAGAAAATGCAAATCCATGCGTGTACAGTAGAGGGTGCAGCTCAAACAAACCTTTCGGCTGTGATGCCATTCTGGAAAACAGAAGACTAGGATGCAGAAAAAGAAGGTTTAACACCTACTTCACCAATAAAAAACAAACAAAAATTGTTTTTCTTATGGTTTACTGAATCATCAAAGGTCAGCAGCGAGTACAGTGTGAGAATTAAAGTGAGATTAAATGCATAAAAAATATTGTTTTATTTAACATATTTATTCATTGGAGGTTCTGATTTAGCATTTGACAGATTTTATTCATTTTGAGAAATACTGAATCTTTTTTGTGCAAGTGAGATGAGTAAATGCCTGCTCACATTCAGCCTAGAGCTACAATAACCAACATGTTTACGCACAACGCCTTTGCACTCTGCAAGAGAGCTTTGAGATATTTTGCTGTATATGTTCAAAGTAATGTTACTTTACCAGTTACTTGAAAAAGTAACCTGATTACATAACTCAAGTTACTTGTAATGCATTGTGGGTAATGTAGTTTTTCACCAAGAATGCCGCTGTTAAACTCAATTATTTAAAAAAATAAGAACTAAAGCAAATAAAGTAAAGATGGCTTCAATAAAAGCATTTACCATCAAATAACACCCTCTTCTGTGGAAGTCTCAGGACCAAAATATGTTCATCCAATCACTGTATTCGGTCCGAATGCAATGATAGGCTGTCCTACCTGTCTGTCAACCTATGTATTTCCACACCTCCTCGCACCTTACTTGTGCAGACATCAAACGTCATCAGCGCGTTTCATGAGGCTATGCAGAGTTGTAAGAAGACTGTCACAGATCGCCACAAACAAACAGTATGTTCATGTGTTTGGAGGATGCGTGGCTTTGGAGAGTGCTATGAAGGGAGGGTGGGATCTCATGCTTTCAAAGCTAAAAATTGCCTACCCTAGCTTTAAAGGTTTATAGGTTATCATCAAAAATCATTTTCCCTATGGAGTTTTCACTAATCCGACTGTTGCACTCTATTCAATTAAATGCCATATTAAATAAAGATACTTACCGCAGACACATACACATCACTGGTCCACCTTTGCATCAGGTCTGCTATGTTAATCAAAACGGTTCCAGGAATGCTTGGAGCTGAAATGAATTCACCAGCCCGGTTCAGAACCTGGAGAACACACAGAGCCAAACATACCATCACATGCATCCAAAATGATAGAGGACCACATTAAACATGGTAAAATCTTTTGTCCTATATTGCTATTCACCTGCAGTCCACTCTCTGGGCTTTGGAAGAGCAGAGTGATGCTACCATAATCACCGTGTTCACCACAGCGCAGCTGATTGTCCTTCACACATGTGCTGTTCACCGGAGGGTAGTACAGAGACCGTAGAGTGGTTGCATTCACATCACCTTAAAACAAACCACACCATAAAGGTCTTCTCACAGGCCTCTCAGCCACTGACTCACTGGGAGGAAGAAGTCATGAATAATTGTGCTTACTTCCAATATACTTATGTGCACTGACGAAGACTTCTGAATCCAGGTCCAACCCAAGAGCCATCAGTCGGAGCACTCTGAGAGAGAGTTCCTTACAGCGCTGGAAGAATGATACCAGGGCATCTAAAATCCTTGACTCCTTCTGAAGGCCAATTCTGAGCACAATGAGATAAATATAAAGTTTACAATCACAAATGCTGAGGTTACGTTAAGTTTCTTAATGTTAAAGCTAAATATATTTTTCCTCTCATTTCATTTTTTTTTACCATCATGCTGTCCCTTTAGGGGCTCTGTATGAAACAAACACACAAAACAAAGGCTGCACCCGAAATCACATACTTCCCTAATAGTAGGTGAACAAGTATGTGATAAATGTGTCCAAATTCACAATACTCATAAAAGAGTAGGCAAAAGGTACCCGATGACCTACTTCTTCCGGCAAGATTCTGAAGTGTGCATATGGACACTTTACTATCCCATGAGGCCACGGGAGAGGATTAGTGAATGGTAGTAAAGCGACGCTGGTAGGTCACATGACAATGACAACATGGTGAATGTAGTACATTCAGATTATATTCATATAGTTTGGATGCATGTTATATAGTACATACTTTTTTGGAGGTTGCCAAAAAGGTGCGTCCCAATTTGTGTACTTATGCATTATTCAGCAAAAAAAAAAGTAGTGTGGAATGATGGACACTTCATACACTCAACTGTCACAACTTATGTAAGTAATTATCTATCGGAGGGGAGGGGCAATCAGACTCCACTGCTGAATGAAAAAATAATCTTATGAAATTCATATTACACAGCTAAGTACATAATGTGTAGTGTATCATTTGGGACACAACTTAACGGGATAGTTCGCCCAAAAATGCTAATTATTTCATAATTTCCTCACCCTTACGTTCTTCTAAACCTGTATAAATTTATTTCTTCTACTGAACAAAAAAAAGATATTTTAAAGAATAAAAGTAACCAGTAGATGCATTACATTGACTTCTGTAGTAGGCTATGGAAAGTCAATGGGGTCCCATTGGAACAACCTGAGGGCGAACTATGACAGAATTTTCATTTTTGGGTGAAGTATCACTTAAGTACTCAAATAAGTGCTTACTCAAGAGAGTGTATGATTTCAGACACAGCCCACTGTGACTTCTAAAGAAACATAAGCTACAGCTTTTGTTGAACTTTTGATTCGAAACATTTATAAAAACCCATAGATGTGCACTAACGTCAAGTTCGTCATGCTAGTTTTGTTAAATCTGTGGGAGACAGAAAGGAGAAGAGATGAGAAGAAATTCATATTTACGATATCTGCTCTCAAAGACGTTATATTATACGCCTCCTTCAGATCACCGGGACGGCTAGGATTCAGACTGAAATGACAGGATTTAAAACGTTAAATGTTTGTCCATTATTCGTGAGTTTTACAGTAATGCTTCTGAATTGAGACTGACGTGCCTTTCGGTTTCTACCGAAACCCAGCCATGGTTTACATTACATGAGAAACTTCCCCTGCTGAAAGGCTTCTTCGTGTCTTCTGGCAAACAGAAAAACTTCTTTGAAACACGCATGACATTTTCCACCTAAAACAGCGAACAGAGAAATAACAGACAGCCAGCTACAAACAATATAGAACGTCTCTTAATTATTATTATTTTTTTTACAAACCTCTTGCTGATTAATGCCCGTGTTTTTCAGATAAACAAATCCCACCTCAGTAAAGACTCTTCTCAACTCTTTACTTAACTTTTCCAAGTTAGGAGCCAATACATTGACCTTTTCCAGTTCGTAGACATCGAAATCCAAGACAGGTATCTCCATAGTTTCCCTTGAGACAACCAAACTCGTTGCTTCTTTGATAAATGCAGCGTAGTCAACTTTTGAACAGTTGTTGAGCAATGCATTATCATAAATATCCACCCAATGAATGACTAAACACTAGAGTGCAAAGTTCACAACAGTTAAGCCTATTCAACATGAGTGTAGCTACTGAGTATGCCGTACAATGCACGTTAAATACATTTTCCAAAAAAAATAATTATTCATGAATGCTTTCCGAAAACAATATAGAATGATGTGCAGTAGTATTGAATCATAATGGTTACGTGTGTGGTGGTCTTGAGAAGGCTACTATATTAATTTGCACTATTGTGATCCTGAAAACGAACCATTTTACAACAAGATTATTTATTTTACCGATGGCAAATTAAAATGTATAGTGTCAGGCTGCTGAAATCAACTTTCATTCATGAGGTCTAAACCATGGAAATAATATCTGAAATATGAAAAAACTACAATGTAAAACTTATTTGGTGAAAAAAAGATTAAACAAATTGATTTTGACTCTAAAATCCTTTATCCAAACATATATTACCGTTGTACATTTCAAGATTTCATTTTAAATTCCCAAAAATATTGATACATTTATGTAAGT
Source organism: Gobiocypris rarus (assembly GCA_023029165.1). Taxonomy (NCBI): domain Eukaryota; kingdom Metazoa; phylum Chordata; class Actinopteri; order Cypriniformes; family Gobionidae; genus Gobiocypris; species Gobiocypris rarus. The sequence goes on from CM040918.1 coordinate 5,669,900, forward strand.
AATAAGGTACGTTGTGCTCTATCGTGAATAGTCACGACGCGAAGCAGAGTTCCTGCAACCCCTTCAGCCTTAACTTATTCACGATTCAACACTAGCCTTGAGTACTTTATGGCTTTTGTTACCACACAGTACAAATATTAAAGCCAAAAAAAAAATGTGTATTAAAGTAATTAATTTACTTTGTTAGCACACATTAAAGGGATAGTTCACCCAAAAATGAAAATTTTATGTTTATCTACTTACCCCCAGGGCATCCAAGATGTAAGTGTTTTTTTTTTTATTCAGTAGAACACGAATGAAGATTAAATTTTTAACTCCAACCGTTGCTCGTATAATGCATGTCAATAGGGTATATTTCTATGAGAGCCACTATGAGAGTAAAAACACACAGACATGTGAGTCAATATTAAACCATGTGGCTCGTGGCGACACATTTATGTCTTAAGACATTCTGCGAGAAACCCAATTCATGATGCTTCGAAAGAAGCTTCAGGAAGCCGTGTTTTGAAATCGGCCATCTCTTTATAAGTCTTTATTTCGTTTTTTTGTTGCACAAAAACTAACTCTCATCGCTTCATAAAGTTATTGTAGAACCACTGTAGAGAGATGGACTTCGTAATGACGTCTTTAGTACCTTTTATGGGACTTGAGAGAGGAAATTACATTGTTGTCAATGGAGGCCTTTCTGAACCATCGGATTTCAACAAAAATATCTTCATTTGTGTTCCGAAGATGAACGAAGGTCTTACGGGTGTCGAATGACATGAAGGTGAGTAATTAATGACAGAATTTTCATTTTTGAGTGAACTAACCCTTTAACATACTTGTTCTAAAAAAACAAGCCCGATACAACTCTCCAAAAACCCACATTAACAGAAATTCTTCTACATTAGCATAACTTTAATCACTACATCTCCCGCTTAACATGAATCTTGCACAAAAAACATTATATTACAACTTAATTTTAGCATTTACTCTCCCTTTCGAGTGCCATTGGCAAAGCATGCAGGGAAATAGAAATCCCAGCCCAGTTTCAGTTAGTCTAAATTGAAATAAATAATTTCATAAAACTCAGTTTACTTAAAATATATCAGTTCTATGAACTTGAAATAAAAAAGAAAGTGCTAAATACTCATAAAAGTTATTTTGGCTGAACTCATTTGTTTCAGTTTGTCCTACTCAAACCAATTAATTAATTTGAGCGTTAGGGTTTACAGGGAGATGAATATTATACACATGGTCAATAATCAATTGGCATTTTAACCTAACGTTGAGGTCATGATAAAATGGAGATAAAAGTATATTGGAGTTAAACTTTTAAACGCTATCAACAAGTGTACAAAAGCTATACATTTCTTGTACCACCCACTGCTCTTATATACCAATGGTGGAATTAAGCAGTTACAATAGCAAAATATGTGGTAGAGCGTTGCTATGTGTGACCGTGATGATATATTGTAACACTTCAAACTTAATACCGAAACAAAAGTTAGCACATAATTTGTAATTGAAAGTGTTTAATGACCATTTCTGGTTATGGTTACACTTAAAACAGTTACAGAAAAGATGTATGAGATGATAAAAACGTATACCATTATTCGTAACCAACATATATAGATAGGAAGAGACAGAAAGTGTAGAGAGAAAGAGACAAAGAACAACCAAAGCAAAGAAGCCCTAGCGAAAAGAGCAGAGAAAAGAAGACAGAGCAACAGTTCAATCTTATTTTAGTCCTTCTTTGACCATATGACTGAAACCCAAATGTGAGGAATTCCCCCTCCCTACATCTTCATGTGTGGAATTCTCTGTTACTGGGTAAAAGCACATTTGGATTTCTTGCTTACTTCAGCTTGTTACTCAAGTCATGAGGTTTTATATTTCGACAGCTGTAGTCTAGTCCATCTGCATCTGTTATTTCAACACACATTCGTTTTTGCCCAAGTGTTAGTTTTCAAAAGCATATAAATGTTAATCCTGTAAGAAACAGGAATGGTAATTATGATTCATTGAAAAATTCCACAACAATATTAATCTCATTCTACTGTATTGATTATTTGCCTATTCAACCTATTTGTTTCTTTAGCAGAGCACATGGAGTGGCTGAAAACACAGGAAACAGAGACTGCAGTGCATGACAAATGTTGCACAAACATGGCCTGACAGGATAAATCACAGGATAAATCACTCTTCATATTTAGTCATTTTAAAAGCCCCATAGTTCAGCATTCACTTCCAATACTTAAAACATAGACTTAAAATAAAGGTGCAGAGAATAAAAACAGATTAATATCCAATACAGGATAACATCACTGTTTCAAGTGAATATAGTCTGCTTTTTTTGGTCACTCATATTACAAATTACAAAATAATGCCAATCTGGTCTATATTTTAGCTTCATATGAAAGTCAATCATAGATGTACAAAGTTTCTTAAAATTTGGATGAACTACTGCAAGGCCAGTGATTTATTCACTGTTATTATCTGTTACCATAATTCATTATAGTACCACGGTTTTCAATTAAAAAAATAATTACACATTTATAAAAATATACAGAAATCCAATTTATCATAAAATGAGGCAATTCTGGTTTGATGTTAAGAGTAAGTGACTGTGCGTTACCCTTCTTTAAAAATCAATTCAGTTCAGCTCCACCAATAATGTGCACTGATGATTATTAACACACTTTTTTTTCTTTTTTTTTACATACAATTATACAATTCTACTGTCAGACATTTTCACTTTCACTTACATAATACTTTTGATCACAGACCTAAGTTTGGTCTCTTTTTAAAGGAGACTCTTGGTAGATTAGTGTAGAAGTAAAAAAAGGTTATGACAGTTTAATTTTATGAAAATGTAAATTTTCTGTTTTATATAAAAAATATAAAAAACATGTTTGACTCTAAAACTGCAAGAAAATCCAATTTGAGGTTGATAACTGAAGAAATGAGCTTTTAATTAAATTTTGCTTTGCTGCAGTACCAAACGCTTCCCTATGACAACCAGACTTCATTTGTGACCACATTAGGACTCTTCTGTTTCGGTTTAGGTGATTTTCCATATATGGATTAAGTGAAGATGAACTCGTGGCATGGAAACAAACTGAGTTTCTACCAAATATGAAAACTAGATATTGTACGCTTTTTAATTATATATATTTTGTCAATATTACTTTAGGTTTAGACTAAGACATTGTTTTAAATGTATAATGGCAAATGTCCCACTGCTGGGGTTAAACCACATCCAGTTTTTTGCCATAGGTATCATTAAACCTTGATAAAAGGTAATCCACTGAATTAACAGGAGGATATTTATCAGATCCATCGCAGCATGAAATCATGGCCTCATCATCAGGGTGTACAAAGAAGGCCAAAGACTGACGTGTGCTGGGGTCACCTGCAGGGGGCAGCAAAACCCTGTGAACCTGAGGGTTTAATAACAGAAGAGAATATTAGAAAAGAATTAAACGAGCATTTGCCAGTGCTATAGAGTGCATTAGTGCCTGCACACTTTTTAAGCTGTAAATATTTAGAGCTGCTCCAACAGGGCTCAACCAATCAAGAGCAGTGAGTGATTTTCTCTGTTTTGTTGTTTGATTAACATTGAGGACAAAGGGCAGCAGGTTTATTAGGCTGCTGTCACTTTAAGAGCTGCACATATCCAACATACTGTTACCATAGACAGTATAAAAATATGGACGCAGTGTTCGTGACGTCACCCATTGGATTCTGAAGAGCAGTTTTGAAGCGTAAAGTAGAGTCGAGCTGGCGTTCGCGTGTCTTTCCCGGACAATAGAAAATGGGCAAAGAGGCGGACGTGGCCGGAGCTGAGGTGACGTGATAACTAACAGACAGAAGACGAATGGTGTGTGTGTGTGTGTGTTCCTGCAGAACATTCCTATTTTCTGGTAACAGATCTGGAGTTTGTGTTTTTGTTTTTCTTTAATTTAATTTTATGTAGGGCTTTAAACTTATTTTGCTTAGTAACTTTTTTTTGCACATAATGTATAGCACAAACTATACCCTACCTCTACCCAGAAAAATACCCTTTCTATACCCTTTCTACCCTATTAGATAATAAAACCATGTTTTTGCCGTATTGATTACCATTTGTATAACCACACAAATACCATATAGTTAAACTATGGATTTGAAGCAAAACTATGGTCCTGTCTACTGAACAGCCTGGCATGCTGCCCTCTCTTGTGGGCACAGCATGATTTTCACTCAGTAAGAGCAAAACATGTGGTAGGCTCCATGAATACGGGAGCAGATAATCTGCCCCGGAACAGACCACCTCCAGGGGAGTGGAGACTCCACCCCCACACGGTCCGCATGATTTGGAGCATTTTCGGCCAGGCGGGAAACATGAAAGAGAACACCCATGCCCTGATATTCTTTTTGAAGGAAAAGACACATTAGCCCAGAGTAGGATTTCCCTCCAAAAAAGGGATACCTTCCCTCCAGTAGCACTGCTCCCTCAGAACATCAGCCGAATCAGGGAGGACATATGCTCAGTCTTACTTGTGGCACCACTCTGGCAGAACCAGCCGTTGTTCCTGGGAGTAGTTCAGCTGCTGTCAGCAGAACCATGGCCAATCCCTTTCCCAGGCGTACCATGCTCCTATTGCTGGCCAGTCGATTGGGAAACACGACCTGGTGGACAGATTTCTCAGAGGGGCCAGGAGGCTAAATCCACCTCGCTCCAATATGGCCCCTTCTTGGGACCTGTCTTGTCACGGTTCATGAATGCACTGTCTCTCCTGGTGTGTGTGTGTGTGTGTGTGGTTGTGTTGGAGGCGTGGTTTCTGATTACCGATCACTCTGATCACTGCCACCTGCTGCACTCATCACCTGGCTTATTTATACGTGTGTCTCACTCAGCCTTGTTGCAGTTTGTCCGGGTGTTCCTGTCTGTTTGAGTGTTCCTGATCTGCATCCTTCGTTCCGGATTGCTGGATCCCGCAGATCCGTTCTGCCCATTACATCCCAGCGTCGCCGTCTGGAGTGGTGTTCCCTTTCTGACGCCGTTGTCTGCTCCTGGCCTGCATCTGAGTTTTTGTGCCCCATTACGAACAGTCTGAACTATTGTGAACCTGAGTATAATAAATATTCTTTGTTCATTCTCGCTATTGGATCTTCTGTCTTTTCCCTATCATCTACTGTTACATGTATATTGTCCCATGGGCACTCTGGGGCACTCCATTTGAGGGCTGACCTTTGGGCTCTCTTACTTTCAGGTTCTGTCAGTGGACACTTCCTGCCTTGAGTTTGGGACCAACAACAGCAATGTTGTCCCTAAACCCAGAAGAAGCTATGTGCCTGGTGCTTTTCACACCCTTTAAGGCACGGATCATTTCGCTCTCCCCTCTACCCAAGGTGAGCTGACACCACACCCACTTTGCCCAGTGCGGGCCCTTAGAGTGTACATCAAGTGGCCCAGCCAATTCTGGCAAACGGAGCAGCCATTCGTAGTCAACTCTAAAGAGCTGCCAGTCATGAAGCAGAAACTGTCCCACTGGATAATGGACACAATTGCACTAGCTTACAAGTCCTTGGACTTGCAGTGCCCTAGTGGGTTGAGGGCATTCCACCAGAGAAATGGCCTCCTCTTGGGCTCGGTTTAGTGGAATCCATCGCTGACACCTGTGCGGCGGCCAGTTGGACCTCACCATTCACTTAACCTAGATGTCCCTGCACTAGTCGGCCTCCACCCACATGGGTTTTTTCTCATACCCACAGGCTTCAGTCTTCGAATCCAAGCCTGCCTAATGGGCACATTTAAGGTCCCTGACTCTATTAGCCTCTCTGGGGCCCCAGGCTACGGCCTCGCAGGACGTCTTCCGTTTTGTGCTAGTAGCACAGCGTTTTACAGTGCATTCCTCATAGCATCAGGAAAAACTGACGCAATGCGAGTGAACAGTATCAAAATAACGGGAACACGTATTGCATTGCTTGCCATGCTACTACACATATGGGCGAAAATTGTGGAAAAAATTAGTCAAGATCATCTAAATACCTTGGGAAAAATAGATTGTTTAAATTTAATTTTCTTTCAAATAAGAAAATATTTCATTTTATTAATGTCCACAAAAATGTATGTCAACTATGTTAATAAAACACCCCCTAAAAAGTTAAAAATAGTTTATCCTAAAAACCATGTGACAAGTGTCATGTGATGTCATTATCTTCTGGGGCAGATATTTTGAACACATTATGGTATATATCTTATTCATTTTTTCTATATTTTATCTCCGGTCAATATGGCTTGCAGTATTTTTATGGTTTTATTTCAAATAAATATTAAAATGTGAGGTTAACCCGATAAAGAAAATAACATTTGGTTGGCCAGACAAAGCGTGCTACTGAAATTATGAACTGAATATATATTGAGGGAAACATGATTCCTTTATTCATGGTGTTTCATGGGAGTGCAATTTTCTGTACAGCATCATGAATAATGTACTTTTTCACCAAAACAATTTTAAAAATAAGAAATAAATGTAATAAAGTAAAGATCGGTTCAACAAAAGCAAATAACTCTGTACTCACAACAGGTCTGTCTTTAAAGGTTTAAAGAGTAAAGAGTTTTTACTTCTGGAACCCAACTGTTGCAGTTTATTAAATTAAATTCCATATTAAGTAAAGATACTTACCGAAGACACATACACATCACTGGTCCACCTTTGCATCAGGTCTGCTATGTTAATCAAAACGGTTCCAGGAATGCTTGGAGCTGAAATGAATTCACCAGCCCGGTTCAGAACCTGGAGAACACACAGAGCCAAACATAACATCACATGCATCCTAAATGATAGAGGACCACATTAAACATGGTAAAATGTTTTGTCCTATATTGCTATTCACCTGCAGTCCACTCTCTGGGCTTTGGAAGAGCAGAGTGATGCTACCATAATCACCGTGTTCACCACAGCGCAGCTGATTGTCCTTCACACATGTGCTGTTCACCGGAGGGTAGTACAGAGACCGTAGAGTGGTTGCATTCACATCACCTTAAAACAAACCACACCATAAAGGTCTTCTCACAGGCCTCTCAGCCACTGACTCACTGGGAGGAAGAAGTCATGAATAATTGTGCTTACTTCCAATATACTTATGTGCACTGACGAAGACTTCTGAATCCAGGTCCAACCCAAGAGCCATCAGTCGGAGCACTCTGAGAGAGAGTTCCTTACAGCGCTGGAAGAATGATACCAGGGCATCTCGAAAATCCTCGACTCCTTCTGAAGGCCAATTCTGAGCACAATGAGAGAAATATAAAGTGTACAATCACAAATGCTGAGGTTACGTTAAGTTTATTAATGTTAAAGCTAAATATATTTTTCCTCTCATTTCATTTTTTTTTACCATCATGCTGTCCCTTTAGGGGCTCTGTATGAAACAAACACACAAAACCAAGGCTGCACCCGAAATCACATACTTCCCTAATAGTAGGTGAACAAGTATGTGATAAATGTGTCCAAATTCACAATACTCATAAAAGAGTAGGCAAAAGGTACCCGATGACCTACTTCTTCCGGCAAGATTCTGAAGTGTGCATATGGACACTTTACTATCCCATGAGGCCACGGGAGAGGATTAGTGAATGGTAGTAAAGCGACGCTGGTAGGTCACATGACGATGACAACATGGTGAATGTAGTACATTCAGATTATATTCATATAACATGCATCCAAACTATATAGTACATACTTTTTTGGAGGTTGCGCATTATTCAGCAAAAAAAAAGTAGTGTGGAAAGATGGACACTTCATACACTCAACTGTCACAACTTATGCAAGTAATTATCTATCGGAGGGGAGGGGCAATCAGACTGCACTGCTGAATGAAAAAATAATCTTATGAAATTCATATTACACAGCTAAGTACATAGTGTGTAGTGTATCATTTGGGACACAATTTAATGGGATAGTTCGCCCAAAAATGCTAATTATTTCATTTTTTCTCACCTTTACGTTCTTCTAAACCTGTATAAATGTATTTCTTCTACTGAACACAAAAGAAGATATTTTAAAGAATAAAGGTAAGCAGTAGATCACATTGACTTCTGTAGTAGGCTATGGAAAGTCAATGGGGTCCCATTGGAACAACCTGAGGGCGAACTATGACAGAATTTTCATTTTTGGGTGAAGTATCACTTAAGTACTCAAATAAGTGCTTACTCAAGAGAGTGTATGATTTCAGACACAGCCCACTGTGACTTCTAAAGAAACATAAGCTACAGCTTTTGTTGAACTTTTGATTCGAAACATTTATAAAAACCCATAGATGTGCACTAACGTCAAGTTCGTCATGCTAGTTTTGTTAAATCTGTGGGAGACAGAAAGGAGAAGAGATGAGAAGAAATTGATATTTACGATATCCGCTCTCAACGACGTTACATTATACGCCTCCTTCAGATCACCGGGACGGCGAGGATTCAGACTGAAATGACAGGATTTAAAACGTTAAATTGTTTGTCCATTATTCATGAGTTTTACAGTAATGCTTCTGAATTGAGACTGACGTGCCTTTCGGTTTCTAATGAAACCCAGCCATGGTTTACATTACATGAGAAACTTCCCCTGCTGAAAGGCTTCTTCGTGTCTTCTGGCAAACAGAAAAACTTCTTTGAAACACGCATGACATTTTCAACCTAAAACAGAGAAATGACAGAGAAATAATCAGCTACAAACAAATGGGACTTATCTTAGCATTGGCCGGTTGCATAAACTGCTTAGTCTCGCAGTTAACTCATCTCTCTCTCTTTTTTTTTCTTCAAGACGGACGAATTTTTAAAGTCAGTTTTAAAAGGTAGATTGGTTTCTTGGATCCGAAAACGCAAGCCTGAGTGATTGTTAATCATCATCAGGCTAGTTCTTAAGACACGGCGGTTAATTCTTGCTTATTTAGTGCCCTAGACAATACTGCCCACTCCCAAGCAACATTAAATCCAAAAGAGAGGAGAAACTTTATTTATATGCCTCTTATTATTGCTGTGCGCTGAGCTCATTTAAAAAACAACTTGTTAACTCGGAAAACTTATTATATTAAGAAAATAAATTAAGAGAGTTATATACTGTTATTAGCACATGTTAAGACTCGGAGACCATATGCGCCGTTAATGGGGAAAGGTTAGTCTTTTTTTACTTTCACTTTCTATGGCGAATCATTGCCTGGGGTTTGAGACTTCTTCACCGAAATATATCTAGCGCAAAGTTTGCATATTGCTTGTGTTATGTCCACTAACTCACCTTTAAGTTTTAATATAATATTTAATATTGCAACGTTGTGGCATTTTTATTCATCGACAATTGTTCGCAAAAAAAAATGAAAACAATTCACAAAGCTTCTCGCGCGCGCGTTATTTCAGGCCTAGTCGACCATATGCCAGAGCCCGCAACTAAAGGCGTTTATGCAACTAGCAACAATTATTAGGCCTATTTTTTATTTTATTTTATTTTTTTAGAAAATCACAAACCTCTTCTTGATGTATGCCCGTGTTTTTCAGGTAAACAAATCCCACCAAAGTTAAGGCTTTTCTCAACTCTTTACTCAACTCTTTCATGTTAGCAGCCGGTACATTGGCCTTTTGCAGTTCGTAGACACTGAAATCCAAGACAGGTATCTCCATACCTTGAGACAATAACACTTGTTTAAAAATTAGGAAGAAAATAAGCAAGGATCTTTGCTTCTGCAGCGCAGGGGCAAGTGTTGCAGAGTCAAATGATGTCTAGCTCCCCCTCTTTTGGCGTCTAAAGGAGTGGAGGTCGGTGTGGTTGGATATTATATTCTAAGCTCCACCCATTAGGTCCAGACCCAATTCGCCTACAAGCACGTACTCTTTTTGTGAAGAAAATGTACATACTTCTGAGTGTGTAGCAGAAGAGTAGGCCTACGCAAGCTTTGGGACATACTGGAGCCTCCATCTATATATCACCTATGAATATAGCTATCTATATAATCCTATATCTAAATAATTATATATCTTATGCTGTGCTGTCTGTCAATATCTAACTTAGCCTATATAAATGTGTCAATAGCCTATATCTATCCTAACTATCTGTCACTGTCTATACCTATCTGTCAATATATCTAAATTAAATCTAGTCTAAATATAACTAACCACAGCACACTATACATCTCACTTATATCACAAAATCACTGCTGTCAGAAAATGACAAACGTTTGTTGAACGTGGCACTGCAGTAAATTAACGTTTGACATTATAGACTCTGCTCATTTCATGTTTATATCATAGACTGTATAAAAATAGGTTTTCTAGCCCAAACAAATGAACACGGTATTCAGAAAGAAGAAAAAAACACCATAGCACAAGAAGTTTTATGATCATTTTAAAGCGTTAAATGTATGTAGGCAGCCTACATACATTTAATGTTCAGAGTATGTATTAGCCAGTAGGCTAATACATACTCTAAATCCATTAAATTCAGGAACACTGAATAAACTTGTCACATGCCTGTCCTGTCTCGTGTTGCACATTTGGTGTTTTGTTAGTTTAGGCCATGTGCTCTGTCATTGTCTGATCCCTCCCCTTGTTATCCGATTATACTTTGATTTCATCCACCTGTTCCCCCTTGATTAGTTCCCTTTATAAGTTCCTGTGTGTTTGCAGTCCTTGTCGGATCGTTGTTCTGTCTACGTCTTCCTGTGATCTCCCGGTATGTTCAGTTTATAGTTGATGTTGTTTTGAGTTATCTTATGTTTTCCCCCTCGTGGGTTTTTGGTTGAGTTTATGTTTTATATTAAATCTTCATTCTCCAGCTTTTGAGTTCTCACCTCAGTTTTTCCCTAACACACTGTGACAAAACTTCTTCATCGAAAGACTGGGTGGTTTATGAAGTAGGCCTAATATGTGTGTGAACAGCATGCAAGGACACATTTGGCCATTGCATTGGGTTGTTTTTCCAGTCACAGATACTGTACGGACAATCCGACCCAATACGGATCAGTTTTTCTATGTATCTTACTCTGTCAAGCGGCAGAAGTTATGGGCCAAACAGGGTTAACATCATTCATTTCCAGTGTGGTGGAATGGATTGTTTTCCCCCACGCCGACTCCGCAGACACCACGGAGTGACCAAATGGTTCCAGAACCCCATTCAAGCTGTGTATCTCAAGCACACTCGCTGGCAAATTGTTGAAATTACTGCATATTTTGAGATTTTATGGCATTAGTTTAGTTGACCTCTCAGGAATGTTGATAGAAGATTATTTTATGAAGCGTGTTAATGTTCGTTGTTATAATAGATCGTTAGACTCTAACTGCAGTTAGATAACGTGAGCTGCACTACTTTGGAGTATGGAGGACCAAATTACTCAAAATGAATTAAATAAATAATGATTTCAATAAAACAACAATTAAATGTACCAACTTATTCTGAAATAATTAACCAAATATATCTATTTATTTTGTAAAATTACATGACAACACAGCATTGTTTAATATATTTCACAATTACCTCTTCCACACGAAATATTTAGCCTATGTTTAAAATCTATATTTTTAATTAAGTGTGCTTTTTCAAAAAAGCCGTTTTTCATAATATAGCTACTGCGTTTATGAAGGATGCCTGTGCAAAAGGCCACTTATGATAATGTCAGAGCACTATTGCGCTATTCTAGTGAGACTCTTATTATGAAAGTTTGTGGCGCGAGCAAACGGAAGGGACACTGTTCATTGAGTACGGCGCGAACAGCAGATTACCTCAGCAGCTGTCCGAAATCAGTTTGCTGCATTCAGGAATGGCTGAAGACGTGCATCAATCTGATTAGATGTTTCTTGGGTTTGTTTGCGTCCTATAACGAGTGAGTACTTTACTCCTTCAATGTTGATTGATACTCGTTATCTGTAATGAGGCAGTGATCGGCTGTATAATGTCACATGGCAATGTTAACTAATCCGTGCCAGTTATTATAACTTATGTGTGGATCTTCAAAGTTCAGAATCATAATGTTAATAATGTTTAGTAAATAATGTAGATAAATAGTGAAAGTAAATGTGATGGAAATGTTATATCAGGTGTTTATGGATCATCGTCATTGTCTGAAGGGAGCAGCCTATAGTCAGTATGTGAATGATTATTTGTACTGATGTTGCTGTTATTTGAGTATTGCTCTTTGTGTGTTGCAGAGAAACCACACACACACACATAATACTGTACATCTACATCTCAACTACGGGCATACCAAACACGTCTACGTCTGTTAATGAGCATTCGGCCCACTTATGAGCCAGTTCTACGTCAATTAAAGCAGGATTCACTGACTGTGCACCTACTACATCTAAGTCTCCACTAAATGTGCTCAACCTGCTCACGCATTTGGGTCATTTTCCCTTTGCATGTTCATCGGCCATCACCTACGGGGTCAAGCAAAGCTAGGATCCATTCTCTTTGCAGGCTGTAAAGGAAGTCCTCCACAGTCCACTGCACTGTTTAGTTCAAACTCCTTCTTGTTAAGGCTCATGTAAAGGCTGACTCCCTCTCCTGTTAAGATTTTATACCAGTGAAAATAAAATCAGTTCAAATTGATGCTTCTCTCTGTGGTGTTCTGACCGACACACCTGGTTCACTGCAATCAAAATCAGCCCTTATCATCTATAAGCGTATCCTTCGTCACATTTGTGGTCCTTCGAGCCGGATTTGCAGCTGTGCTGGGAGTATGCGGCAGAGTGATGAAGCACCATGGGTCACTCGGCCCAAACGTCAAATAAGACCGCCATTATATTTGGAGGATTATGAGGTCAGTGCAGTGCGACCGAAGATACTCGGTCCACCACATGTCAGCCCTGTACCACACACGCCTAGAGAGGATGAGTGGAGTTAACCGCCTCATGTGAAGTGGAGTATGCAACCCGATGTACAGGATGATTTCACCTCCGGCTCTGAGGAGAGCTTTCATGACACCCGCTTAGGATGGCAACATACCCATCCACCCTACAGTAAAGAGGGAGCAGGGCAGAGCATGCTACATCGAACTGCAGTACAGTTTAGCCTCACCGCATGAGGATAGGAGGGATACGTGTGAGTTAACAGCCTCAGCCAGAGTAGTAGGAGCAGCGCAGCCAGATCCGTCCTCAGAGCAATGGCCAGTGCCATCTCATCCATTACCAGGTGACTCATTAGCGTTAGCGGAAGAGGAGTATGATGAGGGACTGCCACCTCCACCATGGCCTTCGTTTGAATACCCTCCACTGTCTGCGGTTGCCGAGGAGCAGCGGATGGTCACCGCGATAGACTGAATGATGAGCGAGTTACAGCTAATGAGGGACAGTGTGACTTCCAGCGTCACAGCCCATACTCGGCCACATTCTACCCCTCATAGTTTAAACCCCCCTCAGCCTAAACGAGGTTCTGAGCAGCAAAACGTCCGTTCCTACACCCCGGGGACAGAACCTTACATGCGCATCTCGCGTCGCAGCCTAGTATGTATCACCCTGATGCGGGATCCTCAAGGCAGTACCCAGCCAGGCCTGATACAAGCCAACCTCATCCCACTCGAAGCAGGCGGTTCCCGCCAGTATCTACGACTTTGGGAGGAGGAGAGTACAGGGGGCCGGCACCAAGAATTCCTTTCTTCGTCCATAAGGACCCGATGGAGTTTTCTCGGCTTAAACTAGCTCTAACAAACCTGTTACCTACCGACGCTACCGAGCTTTTCAAGTACCAGATTCTGGTGGATCACGTAAAACTTGAAGAGGCCTGTCTCATTGCCGACTCCTTTATTACCTCGCCTAGGCCATACACTGACACCATGGCAGCCTTGACGGAGAAGTTCGGTCAGCCGCACCATGTGGACTTGCAGAGGATCACCGCAGTGATGGATTCACCTGAGATCAGAAGAGGAGATGTATCTGCTTTTGAGAGGTTCTCCCTACATGTACAGTCACTTGTGGGTATGTTACAGACACTGGGCCCAGATGGAGAAGTCGAGCTTAGATGTGGCTCACATGTGGCCCGACTCCTCACCAAGCTTCCAATGGAGATGAGAGCGAACTTCAGGCATCAGATGTTCCATCGTCCCGGACACCCTCACACACTGCCCGACCTGGCGGAATGGCTTCGGTACGAGTCGTGGTGCCAAGGTTATGATAACCCATCAGACATCCGTACCCAGGGGCTGTCAGGTTACCGAGCTGAGAAGCGGCGCAGCAAGCCAGCAGCTACAGTGCTTCACAGAGTAGAGAGCTATCCATCGAATCAGGGATTGAGACAAGAGGGTCAGAGCTCATCTGCGCCGAAATGGAAGAGTAAATCAAGACCCTACTGTCCATACTGTGGAGCACTTCTTGAATAGGTGTCCAGTCATTCGGAGACTCACCAAAGAGGAGTTCATCGAGTGGATCAGGGTTAATAAGAGATGTTGGAGATGCGGGAAAGCACATCAGGCAGCGCAATGTGACCTCAAGAAACTCTGCGAGGTATGCCAAGGGAAACATCTGAGAGTATTGGATGACGCCAATGCGCGCCTCAAAGCTGTGCCGCCAAAGGCTGAAAGTTGTCTGGTTAGCACTAGTAACGAGGTTCTCTACTTAGACAGACCATCGGCTCACTCACGGGTTCTCCTGAAAGTCGTCAGAGTTATCCTGCGCAACAGGGACAGGACACTAGACTCTTACGCAGTTCTAGACGATGGTTCTGAGCGCACAATGCTCCTCCCAGAGGCAGTTGATAAATTGGGCTTACAGAAGAAGCCTGAGGACCTTGCTCTCCGCACGATTAGGCAGGAAGTCCAAACTCTGAAGGGAGCTGCTGTCTCATTCAAGATCTCCTCCTCCGCCAATCCAAAGAGAACATTTCGGATAGTGGAGGCCTTCACTTCTCAACGCTTGGGTTTAGCGGACCATTCTTACCCCATCGCCAGCTTGAAGAGGAAGTACAAGCACCTGGCAGATCTTCCCCTCGAGACATTTGATCAGGTCAAGCCGCTTGTGTTAATTGGTGCGGGCTACCCCCATCTACTTACCCCTGTTGAGCCTGTGAGAATGGGCCCTCCTGGAGGTCCAGCAGCCATTCGCACAAGACTGGGATGGACCCTTCAAGGACCTGCACACCTTACACAATGGGCCCCGAGCACCCAGCAGTGTCTCTTCACTAGTGTCTCACCCCAGGCGACAGAGCTGATGCAGGATGTGGTAAAGCTGTGGAAGATGGACATCTTGCCATACCAGAGTGGTAAACTGGCAATGAGGTCAAAGCAGGACAAGGAGGCAGTGGAGCTCCTAGAGGCTAAGACAAGGCGAATTCAGGTCGCAGGTGTCCACAGATATGCCACACCTCTGTTCGAGCGAGACATTCCCCTCTCCAGGCTCCGAAGGAAGCCGTTTTACCCAGCCTCAGAAGTCTGGAGAGACGCTTGGCCCGGGACCCCCTACGAGCCGACGAGTACTGTGCTGCGATCCACAAGTTGGTGGAGACGGGAGCAGTCAAGAATATTGACCTCAGCGAAGTCTCAACCACCGATGAGGCTTCGACCTCGGAATTGGAAGGAGCAGTTGAAGACCAAGCGACTCTTTCCGTTATGACATACTAAATGGTGGAATGATACCCTCCTTCCTGGACCAACATTGGGAGCCTCTCTTCTGGGTGTTTTACTGCGCTTCAGAGAACATGCAGTATCAGTCAGTGGTGACATCAGAGGCATGTTTCACCAGGTTCAGCTCCTACCAGAGGATCGGCCGCTCCTCAGGTTCATCTGGAGGGTATAAGCGTGGAAACCCCTGATGTCTTGGTGGCAGGTCTTACCATTTGGCACTGCGTGTTCACCGTGTTGCGCCACTTTTGCACTCCAGATGCATGCGAGAGATCATGGGGGTCCAGGAGAAGGAGTCAAGCATTCAGTGGAGCACTGTTTCTACGTGGACAATTGTCTTCAGAGTGTGCACACACCAGATGAAGCTAAGGAGCTGGTGGACCGGCTCAGGGAAGTGCTATTATCTGGAGGGTTTGAGATCAGGCAGTGGGCCTGCAACATACCTGATGTCCTCAGGAACCTACCTGCGGAGGCGAGGTCCGACAGTATGGAGCGATGGCTTTCACACGAGGAACCTGGACATTCGGAACCGGCCCTCGGACTCAGCTGGCACTGGGAGACAGACACCTTAGGCTACAAGAGCCGGCCTCTGGAGTATGGAGCACTCACAATGAGGAATGTTTACAGGGTGCTCGCCCAACAATATGATCCCTTGGGATTCATTGCACCTTACACGACTCGTGCCAAGATGATCGTTCAGAGCATGTGGGACAAGCCACGCTACTGGGATGACCCACTTATCCCTCAAGATCTACAGAAGGCATGAAAGGATTGGGAATCAGAGTTACACCTGCTGTCACACATCTCATTACCCCGACACTACACTCCCGCTCTAACCGATCCGATGGTTGCTTCGAGACAGATCCACGTGTTCAGTGACGCCTCGGAAAGGGCCTACGGATCAGTCTCTTATCTGAGAACAGAAGACACCCAGGGACGGGTTCACCTGGCATTCCTGGCAGCTAGGTCCAGGGTAGCGCCCCGGCGACAGCATTCCATTCCCCGCCTCGAGCTCTGTGGTGCCTTGACAGCTGCCCAATTGGCAAAGACGTTAGAAAGAGAACTGACGTTGAAGACTGATCGGACAATCCTCTGGAGCGATTCGACAACAGTGTTAACCTGGTTACAGTCGGAGTCATGCCGCTACAAGGTTTTTGTGGGTACACGTGTCTCTGAGATCCAGGAGCTGACAGGAGAGAGTACCTGGCGCTATGTCGACTCCGTGCAAAACCCGGCAGATGATGTGACTCGTGGAAAGACCTTGGCAGAATTGGCTGTGCCTAACCGCTGGAGCCAAGGGCCGTCCTTCCTCCTCAAGGGACCTGCTGAATGGCCATCCTCACCAGGAGAGGTACCAGAAGAGGATGTCACAGAATATAAGAAGTCTGCTACGTGTGGCGTGATATCTAGGGCAGATAGATCGGAGAAAAACCTGGGCCAGTCATTCAAGTCCTGGAAGGATATGGTTGAGTCCGTAGCGCAGGGGGCACACGGGGCGGCCGACCGAGATGAGTCCTTGAGAGCAGCGGACTACAGGCAAGCAGAGACGACTATCTTCAGGAGAGTTCAGACTAAGTGCTTTCCGGAGGAGTTGCGTCACCTAAAGGCAGGGAAAGCCGTACTTCGTAGTAGTCGTCTCCTTCCCCTGTCCCCGGAGCTGGCTCCCGAGGAGGGAATCATAAGAGTTGGAGGAAGACTCCGACGTGCCGAATGGTTAGACCCTGGATCCAAACATCCTATTGTCCTGGACCCCTCGCATCCAGCAACAAAACTCCTTATCCAGGACTACGATGCTCGTCTCTGTCATCCGGGTCCTGAGCGGGTATTCGCAGAGTTGCACCGGGTTTTCTGGATTCTCCGTGGTAGGGAGGCAGTTCGGAGGGTGCAACACCAGTGCGAGGAGTGCCGAAGATGGAAATCTAAGCCGCTAGTCCCTAAAATGGCCAAACCTACCTGTGGCCCGTCTACGCTTATACAAACCGCCGTTTTACTCCACGGGTGTCGACTGCTTTGGACCATTTCAAGTCAGAATAGGACGACGCTCCGAAAAGAGATGGGGTATCATCTATAAGTGTCTGACCACTCGGGCAGTGCACCTGGACATCTTGCACAGTATGGATGCAGACTCTTTCCTGATGAGCCTCAGGCGGTTCATTGCCCGCAGAGGGACTCCAGCTGAACTTTACTCCGACCAGGGTACCAATTTTAAGGCAGGAGAGAAGGAGCTCCGTGAGTCTTTTGACAGCATGTCCGCCGACCTCCAACTACTCCTAGCCAAGCAGAAGATTGATTTCCGCTTCAATCCCCCTGCAGCTCCTCACTTCGGGGGAACGTGGGAGAGGGAGATCAAGTCTGTCAAGATTGCGTTATATACAGTCCTAGGAGTTCAACCTATTTCTGAGTACTACTATATACTACCTTACTGGAGGTAGAGGCAATACTGAATACCAAACCTTTGGGCTATACCTCATCCAGTGTTGCTGACTTGGATGCCGTGACTCCTAATGTCCTCTTGATGGGGCGGCTGGATGGAGCTTTACCTCCAGTTGTCTATCCTCAGAGCGAGGGTCTAAGCCGGCGGAGATGGCGACACTGCCAAGTTATAGCAGATCACTTCTGGGCAAGGTTCATCAGGTGCTACCTGCCAACCCTCCAATACAGGACTGAAGTGGCATGGTGCCCCAGCTGATCTGACATTGGATTCAGTAGTCCTGTTGGTTGACCCCCAGTTTCCCAGGGCACTTTGGCCAGTTGGCAGGGTGGTTAAAGTACATCCGAGTGCAGATGGTCATGTACGTTCCGCGGATGTGCGAGTCAAAGATAAAGTGTACACCCGGCCAGTTGCCCGGCTTATTACTCTTCCAGTCATCCCAGATGCTGAGGAGGATGAGGATGCCCTCCAACGACTTTAAATTAAGGATGAGCCTTTTACGTGAGCAAATTGCACGCAATTTGGGGGCGGCTGTGCAAAAGGCCACTTATGATAATGTCAGAGCACTATTGCGCTATTCTAGTGAGACTCTTATTATGAAAGTTTGTGGCGCGAGCAACCGGAAGGGACACTGTTCATTGAGTACGGCGCGAACAGCAGATTACCTCAGCAGCTGTCCGAAATCAATTTGCCGCATTCAGGAATGGCTGAAGACGTGCATCACTCTGATTAGATGTTTCTTGGGTTTGTGTGCGTCCTATAACGAGTGAGTACTTTACTCCTTCAATGTTGATTGATACTCGTTATCTGTAATGAGGCAGTGATCGGCTGTATAATGTCACATGGCAATGTTAACTAATCCGTGCTATTATTATTATCCGTGCTATTATTATATCCGTGCAATGTTAACTAATCCAGTTATTATAACTTATGTGTGGATCTTCAAAGTTCAGAATCATAATGTTAATAATGTTTAGTAAATAATGTAGATAAATAGTGAAAGTAAATGTGATGGAAATGTTATATCAGGTGTTTATAGATCATCGTCATTGTCTGAAGGAGCAGCCTATAGTCAGTATGTGAATGATTATTTGTACTGATGTTGCTGTTATTTGAGTATTGCTCTTTGTGTGTTGCAGAGAAACCACACACTCATAACACTGTACATCTACATCTCAACTACGAGCATACCAAACACGCCTACGTCTGTTAATGAGCATTCGGCCCACTTATGAGCCAGTTCTGCGTCAATTAAAGCAGGACTCACTGACTGTGCACCTACTACATCTATGTCTCCACTAAATGTGCTCAACCTGCTCACGCATTTGGGTCATTTTCCCTTTGCATGTTCATCAGCCATCACCTACGGGGTCAAGCAAAGCTAGGATCCATTCTCTTTGCAGGCTGTAAAGGAAGTCCTCCACAGTCCACTGCACTGTTTAGTTCAAACTCCTTCTTGTTAAGGCTCATGTAAAGGCTGACTCCCTCTCCTGTTAAGATTTCATACCAGTGAAAATAAAATCAGTTCAAATTGATGCTTCTCTCTGTGGTGTTCTGACCAACACACCTGGTTCACTGCAATCAAAATCAGCCCTTATCATCTATAAGCGTATCCTTCGTCACAATGCCTATTTGACGAATCATGCATTTCCAAACCACGATTTTCTTTTACTGTCTATGGATTTTCCCAGATTTCTCCAATAATATCTGACTGCAGAGCCACAGTTTTACCCCATGCAGCAGCAGTTTCACCAACTGCTGTGGGGTAAAACTGTGGCTCTGCTGCTCTGCAGTCAGACCCTTCTCAATTATTTTCATAATAATAGGAGTATGAGGTCTCTGCGGAACAAGAGTGGGCGTTTCTAAATTAGTAGGTGTTTTCAAACTGATGGGTGTTTATAAATCATGCAATGAAAATGATCCCCTTCACCCGACCCCACCCCTAAACCCTACCCACACTGTGACGTGGGCAAATCAGGTAACACAGTTGAAACCGTCCCTCTGTTTATGGCCACACCCACTGATGAGGTAACGCCTATTACTAACCTGCAGAGAGGTAGAGAGGAAAATGTATTTGTATATTGGAATATTCTTGATCACTCGTGACACACTTCGTATATAATCTAGATAACAGCATCACCAAACAAACCATTCTCATCTATATCATCTGCAAATAAAAGCAGTGTGTTTTTAACTTGATCAATTCCTACTGCCACATTAATTTCCAATCAATTTCCCTTAGCCACTTGCCAGACCCAGCCAAACAAAAGTAATCAATCTGAGAGCATTATCCAATCAGCGCCAAGCACCGCCCACTGCCTGTTGATTGGTATTTGTGAAATGTCCTCTATTATTATGAAAAAAATATTTTGGAAAATCGTGCTTTGGAAATGCATGATTTGTCAAATAGGCGTCATTCGTAAATGCAGTATATTATTATGAAAAATGACTTTTCGAAAAAACACATTTAATAATATTTTATTTTTATTTTTAAACTAATATAATATTGTGGAATAGGTAATTGTGATTTGTAAAATGCAATTTTACAAAAAAATTTTTTTAAATTTAATTAATATTGAATTAAATTAACTAGTTAATTCTGGAATTAATTAATTCTTTCAGAATAAACTGGTACGTTTAATTGTTGTTTTATTGAATTCATTATTGATTGAATTATTTCATTTTGAGTAATTTGGTCCTCCATACTATGCAACAAATACATCCAGATGCCATCAACTTCTGCCGAATGAGTTTCTATGAAGTAGCCCGTGCAAAAAATAGCGTATCTAGAGCCTGGATATGAACAAATTACATTTTTAAACACTATTTTTAAAACTTATTTTTGGGTTAAATTCTGTTAGAATCATTCATTTATATTCACCTGGTGTGAGCATCATAAAATAACATTCGGGCGATTTCGGATTCAGCCCAGGACCTCCCATCACTAGCTGGAAACCTGTACATTTTTCCATCTTAATCTGTTACAAATCTGTGGGGACCAATCACAAACTGGCTTATCCATCTGGGCGCTATTAACACGATTACGAAAGCGAGCTTTTTACATTCAACATGGCGCCACCGAAGCGCAGCAACCTGTTGATGCCGCTGTCGCTGCTGTTTTAAAAGATTTCTAAGGCAAGTTTTCTTTGAAAACAGAACAGAAACTTGCCCCGGAACAATTTCTACAAAAGAAGGATGTGTTTAAATACCGACCACCCAGATCGTTAGTCTGATTGGTTGAAGCACTATCCAATTGCGTACAGAGTCATTTGAACTATACTATTGATCACACCTCTTGTGCAGTAGGAAATCAAAAACATCGGAAACCTACTGCTGTCATGAAGAAAGCGCTAATGTAAAGCTAGTCTGCTTAGTCTGTAGAACGCCACAGGTCACAATAATTGCCAGATATCAAACTTCAGCTAACTATTAAATCCATCTACAGTTAACAGAAAACATTTTGTTTACTTGCCATGGCTTAACTCACAATGTTGACGCTAGCCTGCAGGCTGCGGCTAACTACTACTACTTTTTGTAACACTTTACTCTTTTTACCTTGACTTAAATTCAGTCACTGAATTTCAGAGCACCAGGAAACGGAGCAGTAGCTTAGGTTCGCTACAGAGGGAAAATATATTTATAAAGCACATATAAAACACAGACAATGACTAGAAACATACCAATTTATATTGTTTAAGCAAGATTAAGTGAATGTAAATGAAGTACAATTAAAATAGCAATGAAATAAAAATAAATAAAAACACAAACTAATGACTTGTTTCTTCTCAATCAATCATTATTCTCCTTATTTTGAGCCTCAAACACGCTCGTGATCATAGCATTGTCTGCTCGTTTAATAGCTTGAGCGATTTTCACAGTTCACAACGCAACAAGCAGGCATTTTTTCTCGATGAGAAATTCCCTGGATAACACACAATTCAATGGGATGGAATGAACTTTCTGACCTCGACATTTTTCATGTGATGTGAACCGTGAAGGGGTATATGGAGAGCAGACTCCCCAGACTAATGTTCAATCTGTATAGATTGAGCTTGGGCTGGTGATAGTCAGAAAAAGTCTCGAGTGTACATTAGTTTGCACCATTGTTATCCTGAAAACAGAATGCTTGACCCAACTTCCAAAAAATAAAAATGTAAAATGTTCCTGTTGATGTTCGGTCTCAAATTGAGTATTTTTTTAATGTAAGTTATGCACAGTAAGTATATTATTTACTTTACAGATGCATATTAAAATGTATAAAGTCAGGCTAGTGCACTTTCAATCATGAGGTCTAAACCATGGAAATAATATCTGAAATATGGTAACAAGAAAAACAACAACAATGTACAACTTAATCGAATGAAAAAAAAAAAAAAGATTAAAAATTTGGTCTTGACTAAAATCCTTCATCCCATTATATTTTCATTTGGACTCGCAACTCGAATAAATATATTTACCAGAGACACTTAAAGGACACTTTAAAGTCTCCTAATCGTCATTTGCACATTTACACTCTAATAGATGTCTCTTTGACACTTGCTTCGAGTCGGATGACATATCGCCCCTTTTAAACACTATCACTTGGGAATGGAAGATCTCTAGTGTCTTGCCTCCTGTGCAAGCAATCAGACAAACTCCAGACAATGCCTTCGAATATGCTTTAATCACAGCTGGAACTTCCCCTCCCCCAAAAAGATGACATGTTTATTTCAACATTTTTCTCCAATATGATTGGTTCTTCATATGTGGAATCCTCTGTTACTGGGTAAAAGCAAATTTGGATTTCTTGCTTGCTTCAGCTTATTACTCAAGTCATGAGATTATATATTTTGACAATCATCTCTTGTCCATCTGCATCCGTTATTTCAACACACACTTGTAATAAATAGTCCACTGAGGCGAGTTGCAGTGAGAACTCATGTGTAGCTTTATTTAAATAAACAAGGACTTGGCTTGACAATTTAACTTAAAGGGTTCACCCCCCCAAAAAAAAAAAATTAATTACTCACCCTCATGTCATTCCTCGTAAGACCTCGTTCATCTTCGGAACACAAATGAAGATATTTTTGATGAAATCAGAGCGGTCTCTCTGAACCATCCATAGGCAGCAACGTCATTGCAACTTTCAAGGTCCAGAAAAGTAGTAAAAACAGTTAAACTAGTCCATGAGACTACAGTAGCTTCTGAGTTCTACAC
The DNA here is from genome assembly GCA_023029165.1 of Gobiocypris rarus. Lineage (NCBI taxonomy): Eukaryota > Metazoa > Chordata > Actinopteri > Cypriniformes > Gobionidae > Gobiocypris > Gobiocypris rarus. The sequence continues at coordinate 5,693,082 of CM040918.1, forward strand.
CAGAACGCCTGCTTACCATTGGCTGACGCTGTTCATATGAGCACCACAACGCATGTGTGTAATGCTGACGCAGGGGTTAGCCAATGGTAAGCCGGCGTTCTGACATAGAACTTGGAAGCGCTGCACTTTATTTACTATGTCAACAGCGCAGGGGAAAGACACAGATGATAAGAAATTGTTGAATAAAGTTGATATTTTTGTTCGTTTTTTTCCACACAAAAAGTATTCTAGTCGTTTCCTAAAATTAAGGTTGAACCACTGGAGTCACATGAGCCGCATTTCCACAGCAGGAACTTTCCCCAGGAACTAGGGACATGTGGGGTGGTACTCTTGTCTGTTTTGACCGCAGGGACCAGGATCTAAACGAAGGTCCGGGTAAAAATTTGCCCCTGCTCGCATACTTTTTCAAAGTTCAGGAACTTTTGGGAGTGGGATTTGGACACTGAACATGCTGATTGGTTGAGTTTACGCAGCATTTCATTTCAACCCCCATTTTTAAAAGTCTGTTGCAGTGTATGCAGTAAGAGTTGTTTACTATTCGAATCAACAATGGAGTTTAAAGAATACAGCATTGGACTAATGATGAGGTTCAGGCTTTATAAAGCTTATATGAGGAGAACGAAATCCAGTGGGAACAGGAAAGTCGCACGCGGCCCTACATCACTGGACTAATTTGCCTGATTTTCACAGTAGAGGACCACTTTAGACCGTGATGGAAACACAGACAGCAAAAGGTCAGGGGAAAAAATCCTGGGACAAATTGTTCCAGGCAATTTTGGTGAAAACCCGGCTATATTTTGATCTGTAGCTATTTATTTATATATATATATATATATATATACACACATTTTTTACATTATATCATTTACACGCATTTATTCAAAGCACTAGAAGCACTACTCCCAAGCACCAGTCATTCTAAAGAACACCTCTTACAATGTTCATTAAAGCAGCTGTCCGTAACTTTTCTTTGTTTGTATTTCTTTGTGGGCTTGCACCTGCATTCATTTAGCCTTCCTCTATTAATGAGATTTATTATACGAAAAAAATATCCACATTCACAATACAAAATGTTATCTTTATTGGTTTGAGTTACTAGGAGTATGCAATGGAACAGATTGTTGTCATGTATTTAATATATTGATTCATGCATTAATTTATTCATCTATCCACGTCAGAGAATATGGAGTGGTGGAAAACAGAAAACAACCTCCAAAACTGGGGTGCCGTGTAAAAACTGCTAAAATGTGTATTAAGTATTTAACACATACCACCAATCTCTGATATCTCTAATAATAACAAAGAGCACACACAAGTGGTAAGGGAAAAAGCTAATCATACGGATTCATGCAGGATTGCACATCACTTTAATTACAGCGCTAACATCCAAAGCCAAACGCACTTAAACGATCAAATATACAGAAAAATAGTCACAATGTCTGTCGTGCTGAGTATTCACATAAACACAATCGTACCAAGTGAACGTGAACAGTTCAGAAAATAAACGCATGAGTATACTGGATACGTGCGTCAGCTCTTAAAGTGAAAGCAGTTTAATAAACGAGCCGCTCTTTATGTTGTTGATGCTAATAAAACACACAAAAGACAAAGAGAAAATAACTTGCTGCTTTTGACTGATTAACTTTTGTAACGTTCTTCAGCATCACCCATTAAAATAGAAGTCCCGCTTCTAACACATCGGCCGCTGCCAATATTGAAAAAATACCAAATAGCTATCAAATACAAGTGACTGAAAGCAGCTGCCTATAGACACATTTTTGAACCAACATCACAATTACATCACGCCGTTAGCTGGAGGCAAAACAAAGGGAAAACTGGAGGTGGCCAATACGAACAAGCACAGAGTCTGAGCTCAAAATGTCTTGTGTTTTTGGGTGCCAATCGAAGGAGTACAGCTCCAAATTAAAATATCTTACCGCCAGACAAAAAAAAAGACGACAGCTGTTAAATCTGTGTGTCTTGTACGTGTCCAATTAGCACAGTTATAGGCATCTGATGATTTAACCTATGCACATTTAGGTTTTCACCATGAAGTAAACTGAGAAATTTTGATATTTAATGTGATTTTAGTGCTATTTTAAATAAACCTGTATAAAAATATCATTACTTATCTCGACAAATACAGTAAAACTGTACAACTGTAGAGTTAAAACATAAGGCTATTAAAAATGTTGTGTGTTACAAATAACAAAATCACACTGAGTACCCATATCACCTTACATATTCATATAAAATTACTCGTCATAAAAAAAACAAAAAACCTTGCTGGTTAGCATTAGTGAAGCGATCAGGGGAATTGTTCTGCCTCCAGTTAAGCTCCGCCCACAAAAAAACATCACAACGTTTATTATCTGAAACCAGGTCTATAGTGGGTACCGAATACTCTGTGCTACAGTAATGCTAGTATCGTGACAACATCAAAATTTTACTACCAAATTGAATACAGAAGTAGCTGTATTTTTGACATCCCTAGTGAGTACACGAGACAATTTTGGCTTGTTCAAGTTTCCTTTAAGATGTCAAAACTAAGTGACTGTGCTTTACTTCTCCAAATATGTGCACTGATGATTATTCCCACGTTTTTTTGTTTGTTTGCTGTTGTTTTTTGCATACAATTGTAAAATTCCATTTAAACCACATCCAGTTTTTTGCCATAGGTATCATTGAACCTTGATAAAAGGTAATCCACTGAATTAACAGGAGGATATTTATCTGATCCATCGCAGCATGAAATCATGGCCTCATCATCAGGGTGTACAAAGAAGGCCAAAGACTGACGTGTGCTGGTGTCACCTGCAGGGGGCAGCAAAACCCTGTGAACCTGAGGGTTTAATAACAGAAGAGAATATTAGAAAAGATTAGAGTGGTGCAAGTATGAGGTCACTTTGTAGGCCAACCAGCAGTTCCCATAACTCTGGTTCCCTCGAGAAAAACCCAACAGGATTTCCCCATAGGCTTTTGGATTATTGCAAAAAAAAACAAGCTCTGATCAACAAAAGTTTATGATACTTACACGTTTTGTCCATCAAGATCATTTTCACAGATGAACACAACTGAATTTTGAAGCCTCAATGTAGTCGCCAGAAGTAAAAGGCTTAAGGTAGGCTTATAAACGGACTACACCATGGTCCCACGATTTCAACGTCACCATCACTATAAGCTTCTGACAGCTCTTTCAGTTTTTATCTAAAAACATTTTGCCAGAATGTTTGAGTTAGACTAGTTTATAAGAGCACAATGAGTCTGTAAATGCAGCCTGAGTTTACCTGTTCGGTGTTACATCTCCTCGACTGCCTCTGTAGTCTCATTTAGCCACTTGTTAGCAACCGCCTTTTTCAAGACACGCAACAGCTTAAAAAACATCAAGTTGGTAATTTTATGTTGTAGGGTTAAACGTAAAAGTGTCTTGAGCTTGTGTTCCCCACAGACCTAATTTCAGCCATTTAACCAAAACCCCATTCAAAAAACCTATTGACTTTGACGAGGGAACCCGAAGTACTAAAATACAAACTTTTTTGCCTACAAAGTGATGTCATACCTGCGCCACTCTATTAAACAAGCATTTGCCAGAGCAATAGAGTGCATTAGTGCCTGCACTCTTTTTCAGCTGTGTTGGTTCTAGAATTACTTTTTCCCCATACATTTTTAAAAAGTCTTTGTTTAAAGTTTTTTAAGCCATGAAACAAAACTACCAGATACCAGATAAAATCACAACATTAAAAATGCTGATTTGAAGCAAAAAAGTATTAGAAAATCGGACAGAAAGACAGGTACAAGACTATGTACTTACAGTGCATGCGGAAAGTATTTACAGTATTTACATTTTCTTTTTCCACATTTTGTTACAGCCTTATTCCAAAATGGATTCAATTCATATTTTTTTCCTAAAATCTACAAACAATACCCCATAATGACAAGGTGAAAGAAGTTTGTTTGATTTTTTTTGTGCAAATTTATTACAAATAAAAAACTACATGTAAATAAGTATTCACAGCCTTTGCTCGATACTTTGTTGAAGCACCTTTTTGCACCAATTACAGCGTCAAGAGTATATGTATGATGATACAAGCTTGGCACAACTATTTTTGGGCAGTTTCTCACATTCTTCTTTGCAGGACCTCTCAAGCTCTATCAGGTTGGATGGGGAGCATCAGTTCACAGACATTTTCAGATCTCTCCAGAGATGTTCAATCAGGTTTAAGTCTTGGCTCTGGCTGGGCCACTCAAGGACATTCACAGAGTTTGCCTGTAGTCACTCCTTTGTTATTTTGTGCTTGGGAAGATGAAACTTCGCCCCAGTCTGCACTCTGGAACAGGTTTTCATCAAGGATGTCGCTGTACATTGCTGCATTCATCTTTCCCTAGATCCTGACTAGTCTCCCAGTTCCTGCTGCTGAAAAACATCCCCACAGCATGATGCTGCCACCACCATGCTTCACTGTAGGGATGGTATTGACCAGGTGATGAGCGGTACCTGGTTTCCTCCAGACATGACGCTTGCCATTCAGTCCAAAAAATTAAATCTTTGTTTCATCACACTAGAGTATTTTGTCGTAAAATCTTAGTCTTAGAGTAGGGCTGGGCCAATAAACGATATTGCATCAAATTCGCAATAAAATCAATGTCAATAACAATGACAAGCTGCGGACATTTTTACTCAATATGGATTAATGTAACAACCAATCACACAGCAGAAATAGCTTTTAGCTTGCACGTCAAATTACAAGCTCTACTGGCAAAGAAGGAGAAGGAAAAAATGAGTGGAAGCGGCAACGAACGTTAAATTGAAAGTGAAACTAACCTTGTGTTATCATCAAAAGATGACTGTTTAACTGTCAAAGTTGTCGATAATAGGTAGCACGAATTCAGTTACTCATTTGAACCACGCCACACAGACTATTTATCCGCTCAGGTCAAAGTCCAAACGGCAGCGCAACACGAGCTCACTGGAGCAGATCCGTTTACTTGGATCGTTCTCGGCCAAGTAAGACTAAACAGCGCTGTGAGATCCAGTGAGAAGCGTGTGAATTCAGCGAAAAACACAAATGTCTCTGTGATTTAAACTACTTTAAAGCCAGACAAAACAACGCAGAAATGTGGGATAATCATATAGAATTGTATTATATTATTAATGACGTATTAAATGTATTAAAGGAGTAATGAGATATTACAGTATTTTTATTCTAGATATATTTATACAGTATTATGTATTTAGATATAATTTGTGAGTTTATACTAAATGTTTTTCATACAAATACCATTTAAACCATATGGATACATTTTACCATGGTAGTGAAGATATATGCATGGTTTTAACTGTGGTTATCATCATGATCTAAATGTATGATACTATGGAAGACCTGATATATTATGAACTCTATCAATTTTACCATATAAAAATAAGGTTGTTACATTTTTTACAGATGTCTGTATTTTTGTTAAAAAACATACATTTACATCTGCATCCTCCTAACTCACGCAACTACTACTGTCAACTCGCTGTCAAATGTGCATTTCTAAGACATTTGTAATGTGCAAGTCAGGCAACACAAACCTATTTCATGACTAGAAACAACATCACCCGTTAGCACATGCAGAAACTAAGACATTATTTTTTTCTATTAAAAAATATTTGATTTAAGGAAAAATGACTGGAAAAGTGTAAGGAATTCAAAAATGTGAAGTGTTTGTCATGTTCTGACAATAAAGAGTAGTTTAAAACCACAATTAACAGTCTGCTTTCTACAACTTTCACTTAGGAGCAAAAATCTGCCTTTAAATTTGAAAGAAAGAAATAATTGATATTTATCAAAATAATTATCGATATCGACTGATATGAATATTTTTTTATCGAGATCACTTTTTGGCCATATGGGGATATTTGAAAGAGATACTTACCGCAGACACATACACATCACTGGTCCACCTTTGCATCAGGTCTGCTATGTTAATCAAAACGGTTCCAGGAATGCTTGGAGCTGAAATGAATTCACCAGCCCGGTTCAGAACCTGGAGAACACACAGAGCCAAACATACCATCACATGCATCCTAAATGATAGAGGACCACATTAAACATGGTAAAATGTTTTGTCCTATATTGCTATTCACCTGCAGTCCACTCTCTGGGCTTTGGAAGAGCAGAGTGATGCTACCATAATCACCGTGTTCACCACAGCGCAGCTGATTGTCCTTCACACATGTGCTGTTCACCGGAGGGTAGTACAGAGACCGAAGAGTGGTTGCATTCACATCACCTTAAAACAAACCACACCATAAAGGTCTTCTCACAGGCCTCTCAGCCACTGACTCACTGGGAGGAAGAAGTCATGAATAATTGTGCTTACTTCCAATATACTTATGTGCACTGACGAAGACTTCTGAATCCAGGTCCAACCCAAGAGCCATCAGTCGGAGCACTCTGAGAGAGAGTTCCTTACAGCGCTGGAAGAATGATACCAGGGCATCTCGAAAATCCTCGACTCCTTCTGAAGGCCAATTCTGAGCACAATGAGAGAAATATAAAGTTTACAATCACAAATGTTAGGGTTACAAACATTTTCTTAACCCCGATTTCACAGACAAGGCTAAAGCATAGTCTCAGACTAAAATGCATGTTTAAGCTGTCTTAACTGAAAGCAACTGGCACTGACATGTCTTAAAACTGGCATTGTTGTCTCTGCACACCAGTAATGTTTTTGAAAAGCTAATTGAATGCTCAAACTAAAGCCTAATCCTGGCTTAATCGAAGACCTGCCTGTGAAATCGGGCCTTCATGTTAAAGTTAAAAATATATTTTCCCTACCATTTAATCATCTTTAGAATTGTGTGGAAACACAGCACTTCCTGTGCGGTTGAAGATCAGTACACAGGACATAAACCGCTTAGGGCCTTATTGGTCAGTAGCAATACTTTTTAATTGATACAGAACTTAATAGGTAACCAGTGTAGAGATAATAAAATTGGATAAAACAGATGACCAACACCTGTGAAGAGTTGACTCCAACTCCTTCAGAATCAGATGACGCAGGTCTGAATCAACATGCACCAAAGCTAAATATTTTTTTTTTTATAAAATCCTAAAAATTTGTTAACATCATGTATTCTTAATGCATTCTTCAACGAAGACGGTTGGTTTGTTTCCTCCCCCGGTGGGCGTGGTTTTCAGTTTATGATGCGTCTCTGTCCTACAACATTTTTTACAACGCTTTTCCACTATGTTACAAAGTACCAGCTTGACTCAACTCGCCTTTGTTTGGTTTTCCACTGTGTAAAAGTTGTACCTGTACCTGCTTCCAGGTACTTTTTTTCGTATCACCTCCGGTGAGGTTCTGACTGAGCGAGCTGAGGCGATACTAAAATGTGACGCGAAAACACCGCAGACTGCTGATTGGTCCGAATCATCACTATTCACTGCATCATCATTGCACATGCCAGACGGAATATCCCTAATAACCACGGCATTTTAAACTATTTTGACCAGAGATTGCGTGATATATCATAGACAGTAAAAATGATATGCTCATTACTATTATTGCAACTCAGAAGAATATGCCGTGGTCAAACAAAGAGGTGCAGACTTTCCTTTGTTTGGTTAGCGGGTGTGTGTTGCGAAGATTACGTCACGGCGGCGACGCTATGACGACCAGGTACAATTGTGGAGGTACTATCTGCAATGGAAAACGAAGCAAAAAGCGAGTCGAGTTTATGGAGGACCAAATTACTCAAAATGAAATAATTAAATAAGTAATGAATTCAATAAAACAACAATTAAATGTACCAGTTTATTATGAAATAATTAAATAATTACTTAAATAATTAATTTAATAATTAATTTAATTAAATATTAATTAAATAATTAAATAAATAAATGTATCTTTATTTTGTAAAATTACATGAAATGATTTAATATATTTCACAATCACCTCTTCCACACACACTATTGTTATGTTTAAAAATCATTTTTTCATTATTAAATGTGCTTTTTCAAAAGCCGTTTTCATAATAATATGCTGCATTTTACGAATGGGGCCTATTTGTGAATCATGCATTTCCAAAGCACGATTTTCCCAAAGATTTTTTTCATAATAATAGAGGACATTTCACAAATGCCAATCAACAGGTAGTGGGCGGGGCTTGGCGCTGATTGGTTTGAAGTTAAAGAGTCGACAGACATGACAGATCGATCTGTGTGTGCTGTGGTGACATCACGGAACACCAAGGGTGCTTCTCATTTCTTATTTGTGACTGAAAATGTATTTTGACTCTATTGAATTTTCTAAAAACCTGTAAATGATGAGAAATGTGGCTGTGTTTAAGTAAGTGTGTTTTATATTGATCAATTCCTACCGCCATATTAATTTACAATCAATTCCCTATTTCCCCTTGCAACTTGCCAGACCTAGACAGGAAAAAGTAATCAATCTGAAAGGATTATCCAATCAGCGCCAAGGCCTGCCCACTACCTGTTGATTGGCATTTGTGAAATGTCCTCTATTATTATGAAAAAATCTTTGGGAAAATCGTGCTTTGGAAATGCATGATTCACAAATAAAGGCCCCATTCGTAAATGCAGCATATTATTATGAAAACGGCTTTTGAAAAAGCACATTTAATAATGAAAAAATGATTTTTAAACATAACAATAGTGTGTGTGGAAGAGGTGATTGTGAAATATATTAAATAATTTCATGTAATTTTACAAAATAAATAGATACATTTATTTATTTAATTATGTAATTAATATTTAATTAAATTAATTATTAAATTATTAAATTAATTATTTAAGTAATTATTTAATTATTTCATAATAAACTGGTACATTTAATTGTTGTTTTATTGAATTCATTATTTATTTAATTATTTCATTTTGAGTAATTTGGTCCTCCATACGAGTTGAGCTGGTACTGGTAATGGAAAAGCGCCAATAGTGTGTAGCCCATCATTAGGGACACAACTTAAAAGCACAATATGTAATTTTTTTTAGATTAAAATAACCAAAAACCACTAGAACAGTTATATATTTTGTTGACTTGTGTTCTTACATTATGCCAGATGTTTCCAAGTGATTTTAACGAGGATATGGACCATGTCCATGAATCAGCTATCAGTGACGTCAAACCTGCCTTACCCTCTATTTCCACTTTATTTTGTATAAACCATGGAAACACCAAAGAAGCTTTAATATATTGTGTTTTAATAGACAAGGGAACAATTGTTTGGATACATTTATAGACAGAAAATGAATTATTGAACAGGAATACAGCATTTTCTCCATCATACAATGTGTTTCAAAACATTAATTACATGCCATTTAGCAACACAAGCCATCCAGCATTTATGATATTCTAATATCGATCTAGCTCACTGCAGTGTGCAACAAGTGTCTCATAGCAGCCGCGGAGCCAACGCAAAGAGTAACATTAAAACAATTTTTAACACACTCAAATGTATCTAATATTATAAAACAGCGCAGCGTACGCATGATTGGAAAAGGTGACTGGAATAAGCCATCGATCTGTGTGTCATGTTCGTCTCTCATTAGCAATCACTCCATGCTCTGCTTCATACTACAGTTAATAATCTCATCCATTAATATGATTTCTGCCTGTGTCCCATCTGATTCTTTTCCACTGGCTATGAGGTGAAGACGACATCTCCCATGAATCCGAAATCAATCTCTGCGTCATCAAGCTACTGTTTTGAAAAGGCGACCTCTAGCGTCAGAAAACTACATAATGTGCCTTTACTTAAAATAAGTGCCGACTCAAGAGAGTATAACTGCGTCCGAAATCGAATACTTCTCTACTATATAGTATGCGAAAAATAGTACGCCAACAGAGTAGTATGTCCGAAATCATAGTATTCGAAAAACAGTAGGTGAAAAGTACCCGGATTACCAACTACTTCCGGCGAGATTCTGAAGTGCGCATACAATGGACACTTTACTATCCCATGAGGCCACGGGAGACGATTTAAGAAAGGAGGTGAAAGGACGTAACTATAGTAACTGAAACTGGTAGGTCACATGATAACAACACCATGGCGGATGTCCGGATTACAGTCATACAACATCCATTCATACTATATAGAACGTACTTTTATTACGCTCGCGAAGTTCGTTTAAATTCAAATGTAGTAACGTTACCTACTCACATAGTACGCGATTTCGGACGCAGCCTAGGCGATTTCAGACACGGCCCAGTTCTAAAGAAACAAAATGTATAATTATAACCCATAGATGTGCACTTTTGCCAACGTCATGCTATTGTTAAATCTGTGGGAGACAGAAAGGAGAAGAGATGAGAAGAAATTGATATTTACGATATCCGATCTCAACGACGTTACATTATACGCCTCCTTCAGATCACCGGGACGGCGAGGATTCAGACTGAAATGACAGGATTTAAAACGTTAAAATGTTTGTCCATCATTTATGAGTTTTACAGTAATGCTTCTGAATTGAGACTGACGTGCCTTTCGGTTTCTAATGAAACCCAGCCATGGTTTACATTACATGAGAAACTTCCCCTGCTGAAAGGCTTCTTCACGTCTTCTGGCAAACAGAAGAACTTCTTTGAAACACGCATGACATTTTCAACCTAAAACAGAGAAATAATCAGCTACAAACAACTTCAGCTATAGAACTTGTGGGCATACACTGCGATTTTAAGCGAAAGCGAAAGTGAAAGCTCGTACAAATGCGTGAAATGCCCTCTACGGACATAACGTATAGTGTGAGCACATAAAGTGTGACCATTAGCTAACGACAGTTAGAGTTGGTATTTTAAAATAGCTGAAATCGCAGTGTATGTCAATCTTTAAAAACAAAAACCACAAACCTCTTGCGGATTTATGCCCGTGTTTTTCAGGTAAACAAATCCCACATCGTTAAAGGCCCTTTCCAACTCTTTACTCAACTCTTTCAAGTTAGCATCCGAAACATTGGCCTTTCTCAGGTCGTAGACACTGAAATCCAAGACAGGTATCTCCATACGTTACCTTGAGTCAACAGAACTTATTGTATAATTCTTTCGGAAGTCGAGAAGAAAATAAGCACCGGATATTCACTTATATTATCAACGAAACGCAGTTAGCACCGGATATTCACTTATATTATCAACGAAACGCAGTTGGGCCTTTTTTTTTCCAAACGACTCCATGAAAGAGTGGCGCATGTATGACGTCACTCAGCTCGTAGGCCAACCGACAATGGTTCCCTCGATTTTTTTCTGGCTTTATTTAAATTCATGTTAATTATGTTCTCTCAATTCTATTTATTTATTTATTTTCTTTGTCTTTTCTAATTAATGTATTATTTATACTGTGTTTGAGCCTGTAATCTCTATCCACTCTTGTAAAATGTATATTTGCCTTTGTTGTTTATATAATTTTGTACTCAATAAAATAAAAATGAAAAAATGGTTTCCTCGATAAAAACCCTTTTGGATCTCCACAAAAACAAACTCTGTGAGCAACACAAGATAATGAGAGCTTCACGTTTTGTCCATTTAGATAATTTTCCACACAACTTTTATGAATTTTGAAGCCTAAATGCAGCTAAGGGTATATGCGTGTTTGGCTGAACTACCTCACGGTCCCACGACTTCAACTTCACCACAACTAAGAAAATAAAAGGTCTATAGTTTATAAGAGCACAACGAGGAAGTAAAAGCGTACTGAGTTAACTTTATGACGTTTCCCCTCGCCCTTTGTAATAACCTTAAACACTTAGCATCCGCTTTTTCAAGACACATAACAGCTAATAAATTACAGTATACTGTATTTTGAGTGCAAGCTATGCACAATAATATTATTATTTACTTTACAAATGGCAAATTAAAAATGAAAGTGCCAGGCTGCTGAAATCAACTTAAGAAAAACATTAGGTCTAAACCATGTAAATATTAATAACTGAAATAGTATAACAAGAAAAAAACAAATGTACAGCTTTATTTTGTTGGTTCAGTGGGGATAAAAAAAAGAAAGAAAACAATGGTCTTGACTAAAATCTTTTATCCAAACATGAATTCTCATTTGGAATCACAAAACTTACAGAATAAGCACAAATACATTTCAAGGTTTCATTTTAAAATCCATTCCTTTCATGTTCTCTTCCCAAATTTGCCCTTTTTGTCCTTATTTTTCTTCATCTTCTTGCCTTCCCATTGTACTTTCTGGTTCATGCCTTCCAGTTTTCTTTTTTTGTCACTGAAGGGGAGGAAGGGGGACAAAGATAAAGTTCATAGCAGTTCATGATCCCAGACAAAAATCCTGACAAACCCTTCCTAACACGAGCTCCATACAACTCTGAAATGCACAGCACCAGGATTTTTCTTTACCGATGTTAAGGGGGGCCTAGACCAATACTCGGTGCTAAGAAAATAATATTCATGACGTCAGTTTCCTCATAAAGAAATCATCGGTTTAACATAAATAAATAAATAAAGTGCAGCTATGCTACACACCACATTCAACAGAAGTGTAGTTTTAAGTTATACTTTATATATAAATATACTTAATTATACAAATATACTTGTGGTCACTAACAAGTGACCACAAGACAAGCGACAAAAACCTTTTACATGCAAAGATGAAAGACTGTAGCTGCAGCACATTAACAGCACAATACATATGTATGCATAATCAAAACTGTCCATACTTAACACTTAAATTAAACATTAAACAAACACCACATCACAATGGTAAATGGACTGCATTTATATAGCCCTTTAACAGACTCTTGGCCATCCAAAGCCCTTTACATGTTGCCTCACATTCACCCATTCACTCTCTCATTCATACACCGACGGCGGTGTCAGCCATGCAAGGCACCATCCAGCTCGTCGGGAGCAGCTGGGGTTAGGTGTCTTGCTCATGGACACCTCGACACTTGGTCAGGTGGAACCGGGGATCAAACCACCAACCTTCCGGTTTGTAGACAACCTACATGAACCACTGCTGCCCCAATCTTAGTGATTATGTGATGATTAAATGTAGCCTAATGCAGGAAACTCACATGACGAGGATGTTACTGTCAGTGTGACAGATATGTGTATGTCAGGACCACTCTTTCTTTTCTCCTCCTTTGGCCCCATCAGAGACAGGGTTTCCTACCTGCACTCTTTTGTCTTGTTTATCAAAAACAGTCCATCCAACTGCTTGGGGGCGCTAACCGGGGCTATTCAAAAATCTGACAGGGTTACAGCCCCCTCTAGTGCCGTCACTGACCTATGCTTACCTTTTTATGCTAACAATAGCTGTATGTCCGGCTTTCTTCAACACTTTGTCCCATTCCTCATCCTCTCCTTGGATCAAGTACCTTCATAAAAAAGTCAGAAGTGAAAAGAGGGGTCAACACAGCCATATTAGAAGAAGAAAAAATCACATACAAAACTATTCTTATAAGTGAACCTCAAGGAAAGACTTTATTTTGGTTTATAGTACAGTCATCTGTAAATATCTGTAAAACTTTTTTCATTGGTTTTCTTAAAAATGATAAACTTATATGATGAGAAGAACCTGAAACGCTTTATAACCTGCATATTCACCTCTGACCTCACCATCGGTTTGATACTGTAAATGTGGGTTGATGTTGCAAGCAGGGTTACTACAAATTTCAAAATTCCATACTTTTACAGACTCAAATTTCCAGACCTCCTTTCCAAACGATTTTTCATATTTAACAAATTTAACAATTATTTTCAGTAAATAGTACAGTCATCTGTAAATATAATACTTATAATTAGGACTGCATTGGAAGTACTCACTCTGAAAGATTCATGTCTTTAATCTTCTCCATGTCCATTTTGTGTTTCTCCTGGAACTCTCTGGCTGCATCATTCTAAGGGACAGTATAATATTATAATATGATAACTTTTGAAATATGATAACCTGCATGGCGAGGTAGACGAGCGAGAGACGTGGGAGGAGTAAGCGAGACCAGTGCGTGATTGAGAAAGACACCGGTCTCGCTCGCTCCTCCCTCGCTCGTCTACCTAGTCCCGTCTAGACAATAATAAGAAATGTTTCTTGAGCAGCAAATCATCATATTACAATGATTTCTGAAGGATCATGTGACACCGAAGACTGGAGTAATGATTCTGAAAATTCAGCTTTGCATTATAGGTATGCATTTTAAAATATATTAAAATAGATATATTTTAAATTGTAAAATATTTCACAATATTAATTTTTTTTTTTTTTAAGTAACTTTAAAAAAAAAATCTCACCAACCCAACATTTTTATGATTTTTTAAATTATTGATGATTTATCACCACAAAATAATCTATAGGTTGTCATACCAGATCTTCATTTAGTGTCTGCGCCGTTGGTTCCATGCTTATGTCTTTGGAGGCCACCATCTCTGATTCAACTGCTTTCTCCTGAAGAGTGTTGAAGAACTGCAGAAAAGATAGAATCAAACATGAACTACACACTGAAACATTACAGAAGAGTAGATCAATGCAGTTCATTTCTCACTCAGTCTATTCATTCTACGCTGTTTTAATCAGTGTGTATGAAAGACAAGGAGAGAGGGCTTGTTTCATCTTACCTGCACTACTTTACGGATGACACGGTTGAAGAGGCCCATAAGCTGAGAAGCTGGAAGATCAATCGCCTTCTCCAGCTCATCTACACTCTTGTGTTGAAGCCCAATTCCCAACAGTAGAGCCTGAAGAAAGAACCGATTATGTAGTACACACAAACCTGAACACACGGATACACCAGATACACAACTGCCTTAAAGCTGAAACTCAAACTAAATAAACGTCATTTAAATTTACATTTACAGTAGTGGCCAAAAGTACCAAGCCACTAATAGGACATGGTGATTGAAAAAATATGAGATGGGAGGAAAAAATACATTTCAATGCAAACGTATTGACATATAATTTCTCCTTCCATCTCATATTTTTTTTCCTTCAGCATGTCCCTTTAGGGACTCCATACAAAAGTAATGACCGGAAGGAATATTTGTTTTTAATGACGCTACAAGTTTGATTAAAACATCAACATATGAGAAAAATATTTTATGTTTTTAACTATTTTAAATATAAGTGAAAAACACTTGGTTAAGGTATTTATCTGACAAAATTATTTGGTAAACTACAGCTACAGGTTTTATTTTACTATGCCAAAAAAATACATAGAAACAGAAAGTAGTATATATTGACTACAACATAATCAGTTATTCATATTTTGTTAGACACTCTGGCCAAAAATTGTCTGCATAATTTGACATTTCATTGTGTTATCACAAATAAAACTGTTGACTTTAAGCACAACTACGCAACATGCTTACAAAATTGAACAGATTTTTGATAATATACAAATAAAGGGTGAAAATGTCAATTATATACATGTTACATTTGTATTATTATTTAATATTGTGTCAAAATATATTTGGATCTTAAATACCTAGTAAAATCACATTCTTGAAGATACATTTTGACTAAAGAAAGTTAAAAGCACACATGGCTGACTTACAGACTGGGCAACAGAAAGCCCGATGTCTCCCAATTGTTTGAGGAAATACATGCGTGCAACAACAGGGATCATGTCCATGATGAGGTGGTAGTCCACCATGTTTCTTGAATACATCTCCAAACGCTTCAGGTCGTATGGAGTGAATGTGGCAGCGAGCTCAGCACTGATGAGAGCTGAAAAGACACAAAAGCATGGGTTATCTTTAACCAACACACACATACAGCATTCAGTCGAATGAGGTGTGTACCTGCTGGGCTGTCGTCTTTAGCGCTTTTGTTCTGCAGTATGTTGAGGGCCAGGGTCGGGTTAAATTTGCTGAACTGGAAGGACAGCAGGGAGAGGAACCTCCGTCGAAATCTGTCCAACACAAGAAACGTTTGACTTTGTATAACTGATATGAGCATTATATGTATTAATACACAGCTCTCGGATTGGTCAAATGCAGTATTCACACTGGATTATTCTGAGAGACTGTGAATTCTCACCCTTCCAAAAAGCAGAGAGCCACTGGTTCTGCTCTGTTGACTCTTCAGCATTGAGCTCCTTCAGCATAATGCACGAGTGCTCTCCTGTCAGGTCATTCTACAGGCCACAATATAATACAAGTTACAAAAAGAGAAAGAGTCCTGACAATACTAATAAAAATGTGGCATCCTTACCGGAGTCTGTCTTAGATAAACAGGAACAAATCCACCCTTTTTCCAAAATCTGGATGGAAAAGAAAAAGAGGGTCAGGAGATGTTTTCTAATAGTGATGCAGTGCAAATATCACTGTAAAACCTTCTCGCATGAAGCGGCTCACTTGAGTAGTTGAGGAGTGAGACCGTAAGACACTCCCAGGTAGTCCAGCCTCTCGGCTCTCCTCTCATTCAGCTTTAACAGCAGCGGTGGCAGGTCTTTCCTGGGAGACACCACCTCCTCTAGAAGACTGACAGCCTATGCATGGACATGGATGAAAATACTCCTTTCAGAATACATATTTTCATTTAGTGACACTTTATTTTAAGGTGAACATGTATTTACTATAGTAATAACAGTACATCATGCATATTTACAAGTAACTAGCCCTAAACCAAACCCTAACTCTTTGAATCAATGAATACAAGGATTAATTATTTAGTATAATAATTTCTACCAACACCAAGACCAATATAGCCAAGTTTCCCAACAGATATGTCCACTAAAGAGAGTCAGACTTGTAACACGAAGATTGCGGGTTCGATTCTCGATTCTTGCGTGCGTGTGTGTGTTCACTACTCACTGCTCCTAATGTGTGTGTAGGACAAATTCTGAGTATGTGTTACCATATTTTGCTTTCACGTCATGTCACTTTAAACATTTTAAAACATGAAGTGCCACACAGACGTCCATGAACATTTCTGAGTGATAACACAAACAGAGCATTACCTCACTGCTCACAGATGTGATTGCACTGGCCGGTGTCTGTTCTTGCTCATCCAAGAGAGGAAACTGGCCCTCATAATACTGCTGCAGAAGTTGCAAAGCACGGCTGCCGTAACCCATCTACAGAACGGCACAATGAATCACACATGGGGAATGACATAACTGGTCAAACAAGGCAATAATGAAGCAACTTCTATACGTAAGCTGTTCAGTGAACATAACTGTGGCTGCATATAAAAAAAGAAGAGAAAAAGCGAATAATTTACCCCCTGATAATCAGGGTTCACGGCAATACGGACAATCCTGCCCCCAGAGAGGCCTCCGAAGTCAGGGTCTTGAAACTAAATGCAAAAACACAAGAGCATCAGAATCATCTGTTATTCTTTAAAATGTTTATTTGACAGTATAGCATAAATATTCTATATGCACTATTTTTTATAAGTTTGGGGTCAATAAGATATTTTCATGTTAAATGTTTTAAGTCTATATTTTCAGCATCATTACTCCAGTCTTCAGTGCCACATGATCCTTCAGAAATCATTCTAATATGAGGATTTGTTGCTCAAGAAACATTTCTAATTATTATCAATGTTGGAAATAGTTGAGCTGCTTAATATTTTTATGCTATAATACATTTTTGCATATATTTGAAATAGAAACCTATTCTAACATAATGCTTTTCTGTCACTCTTGATCAATTCAATGTGTCCTTGCTGAATAAGAATTAATTTCTTGATGTTTAAAAAATTGTCTTAATGACCCCAAACTTGTGAACTGTAGTGTAGTTTCATTTTAAATCCAGATTTGTTACCTGTTCCGAAACAGTCCAGGGGATGAGATCACCTGAAGCTTTCTTCCCTCTAGACAAGCTGGTGAGGATGGATTGACGTGAGATCTCTCCTTCCAGACACACCTGCAATTACGGTTTACAGTTCTCTCATTAACAACATACTTCCACTCAGATTTAGCAGTATCGGAATTACAGGTCTTTCTCAAAAAATTAGCATATTGTGATAAAAGTCATTATTTTCCATAATGTAATGATAAAAATTAAACTTTCATATATTTTAGATTCATTGCAAACCAACTGAAATATTTCAGGTCTTTTAATACTGATGATTTTGGCATACAGCTCATCTAAAAAAATTAGCATATCATGAAAAGGTTCTCTAAACGAGCTATTAACCTAATCATCTGAATCAACTAATTAACTCTAAACACCTGCAAAAGATTCCTGAGGCCCAGCCTGGTTCATTACTCAAAACCGCAATCATGGGTAAGACTGCCGACCTGACTGCTGTCCAGAAGGCCATCATTGACACCCTCAAGCGAGAGGGTAAGACACAGAAAGACATTTCTGAACGAATAGGCTGTTCCCAGAGTGCTGTATCAAGGCACCTCAGAGGGAAGGAAAAAGTGTGGCAAAAAACGCTGCACAACGAGAAGAGGTGACCGGACCCTGAGGAAGATTGTGGAGAAGGACCGATTCCAGACCTTGGGGGACCTGCGGAAGCAATGGACTGAGTCTGGAGTAGAAACATCCAGAGCCACCGTGCACAGGCGTGTGCAGGAATTGGGCTACAGGTGCCGCATTCCTCAGGTCAAGCCACTTTTGAACCAGAAACAGCGGCAGAAGCGCCTGACCTGGGCTACAGAGAAGCAGCACTGGACTGTCGCTTAAATTTCGCATGTCATTCGGAAATTAAGGTGCCAGAGTCTGGAGGAAGACTGGGGAGAAGGAAATGCCAAAATGCCTGAAGACCAGTGTCAAGTACCCACAGTCAGTGATGGTCTGGGGTGCCATGTCAGCTGCTGGTGTTGGTCCACTGTGTTTTATCAAGGGCAGGGTCAATGCAGCTTGCTATCAGGAGATTTTGGAGCACTTCATGCTTCCATCTGCTGAAAAGCTTTATGGAGATGAAGATTTCGTTTTCACGACCTGGCACCTGCTCACAGTGCCAAAACCACTGGTAAATGGTTTACTGACCATGGTATTACTGTGCTCAATTGGCCTGCCAACTCTCCTGACCTGAACCCCATAGAGAATCTGTGGGATATTGTGAAGAGAAAGTTGAGTGACGCAAGACCCAACACTCTGGATGAGCTTAAGGCCGCTATCGAAGCATCCTGGGCCTCCATAACACCTCAGCAGTGCCACAGGCTGATTGCCTCCATGCCACGCCGCATTGAAGCAGTCATTTCTGCAAAAGGATTCCCGACCAAGTATTGAGTGCATAACTGAACATAATTATTTGAAGGTTGACTTTTTTGTATTAAAAACACTTTTCTTTTATTGGTCGGATGAAATATGCTAATTTTTTTAGATTATTTTGGGTTTTCATGAGCTGTATGCCAAAATCATCAGTATTAAAACAATAAAAGACCTGAAATATTTCAGTTGGTGTGCAATGAATCTAAAATATATGAAAGTTTAATTTTTATCATTACATTATGGAAAATAATGAACTTTTATCACAATATGCTAATTTTTTGAGAAGGACCTGTAAGTTGCATTGGCCGTACCTGCACAACTGCTAAGACCTCTGGGAGTGAATTCTGTGTGGGTGGAACAGGGGGCAACAGGCAAAAGAGATGGTGAGCAGGAGCGTCCGAAAGCATCTGAAGGTCATTGGGTGAATTCTGAGGGAGAGGAGATTGAGTCAAAATTGGTTTGCTGTTAAGAGTTTGTGATATTATGCAATGCTCTAATACAGTCCACTGGGCGGTCTCAAGATGAGTAAATAGTATTAAAGGGGTCATGACATGAAAAATCTTTGTACCATTAAAACATCCTGTGAGTTTCAGAGCTTAAAACATCCTCATCGTTATAAAAATGATGTTGAGATATACATCATGTCATGCATATATTTTTTTGTGTGTGTGCAAAAAACTTAATTCACAGTATAAGTGAACCGCAAAGAAGATCAAATTGTAAACTGAAATTTACTTCTTATATTAAATGTTATAATATAATCAAATACTAAACAATAAAAAATAGCCTATATTAGGGAGCCTTCAAAAATTGTGTTTGGACAATGAGAGGCTTTGAGTCAAAAAGATTGAGAACCACTGCTCTAATAAACACAATATTTATTTACCTTGTAATGTGATGCTACGTAAAGTGCCATAAGACGCTGAAGGAAAGTTTCAGAAGCTTTGTGATAACAGAACAACGTGTCTCGATTCACATAATACCTGAAATAGGGGGTTAAAGAAATGTCTGGATAGATGGGTAAATCTAAGGTAGGTGAGAGATGTTTACACTGCTGGTGATGATGATGATGATCATGATCAAATAAATGTGAAAGACAGACAGGAAGTCCACATATGAAAACAAAAAATTCGGAAAAAGCCAAAAAGATTGGTTCTAATTACGTTCTAATTATTAAAAAAAAAAAGTGACATTTTATGCCATAATGACTCCAAATGACTTGCGTGGCAGGAATGGGTAACCATACTAATATGATGTTAGCATGAACATAATCCAGTGTAATGTAGATGTCTCGTTTGACTTTTAGAGGATACAGGTCGCACGTCTGGGGTAAAGGGCAGCCGGAAATGATGCGGGGTACACTCAGACAGTCCAAGCACAGCAGTTCATTCAACCATTTCTCCACATGATCCCCCTGGCCATAGCGGATAGACTCGTGGAGGGTCACCTCATGAAGGCTTCGTGCTGCAGAGCGATTTCACACATTAGACACATATCATCAGTCAGGGGGGAAAAAAAGCTATACTTTTGAATTCTTGTGCCAAGTGAGGAGATACAGAGTGCAACAGTCAGGTTCTGGAAGTAAAAACTCTATTAGTTAGGGAAATTATAATTACATAGGGAAATTGATTTTTAATGTTAACTTTTAAGCCTTTAAAGACAAATCTAGGTTTTAATCCATGGTATTTGCTTCTGTTGAAGCCATCAGCCCATATTATTGAAACTTATTTTTTTAAATTGGAATTAGTGGTGAAAACTACATTACCCATGATGCTATACAGAAAATTCCACCAATCAGAGAGTCACGCAGTGTGCGGAAAAGTCAAAGAGGAAAGTGAGGTGTTGTGCTGATACAAAGTAAGGGCGCTGAGCGAGTTGCAACCGGGACACCGTCTGTGGAAGCCATTGCTACAAAGGTTCACTAAAGTAAAATGAACTAGAGGAACCGCACGGCGAACCTGCAAGCTATAATTTATGTCAGGAGTGCAAAATAACCAATCTGCAATGAACAATATTTTGAATGAAATATCAACAAGAATAAAAAGCCACATCTTTTCCGTTTTATTTTTGGTCACAGACATGCACTAAACCGCATGTGTTCGGGCTCTTAGTGAAACAGTGTGCATATTTGGACAAATATAGATATATTTTAGCTGCCGTGTGACAGCGCGGTTTGTCACAGCAACCCAGCGTGCATCGCTCTGTGCTTCAGATGCGTGGTCGAGACTATAAAACATCAAACAGGGTTGAGTCCCTTAGCTTATACCCCGATCTAGTTTCTGGTGCACCTCAAAAGGAGCTAATTAGGCTGATAATGCGCCTAATGACACTCCCCTATTTATGCAAACCATTCCATCTTTTCACAAAAAACCCATCCCACCTTTTTCGCAGTCGACCACGCCCCTTTTAGGAAGCGTTTTCAAATAGAAGCTGAGAAAAAACACAGCTGCAGCAGGGAGGTTCATGACCCTTTAAGAGTCTATGATTGGATCATTATTGCAGTGATTGTTATGTTTCTAGCCTGTTATATGTTAGGCAACAGTTCTTCTAACTCTAATTGATGGAGGGTGTAGCTTTTCATTGCTTAAACAAGATACTAGATTTTGACCAAAACTTGATTCCAGCACTCTGTTAAGTCTCCTCCAGCACATCCCAAAGACTTTCACTGAATTTAAGGTCTGAACTCAGAGGTGCCGATTCATGTGTGAAAATGATTCTTCATGCTCCCTCCCAACCATTCTCTCACAATTTGAGCCTGATCAATCTAGACATTGTCATCCTGGAATATGGCCATGATGTGTCTTCCTACATCAGGGGTGTCCAGTACTGCTCCTGGAGGGCCACTGTCCTGCAAAGTTTAGCTCCCAGCCCCAATTAAACATACCGGAATCAGCTAATCGAGGTCTTACTAGACAAACTAGAAATGTTCATGCTGGTGTGATGAGGCAAGTTGGAGCTAAACTCCACAGGACAGTGATTCTCCAGGACCGAGTTTGGACGCCCCTGGTACATACATGGTTGTTTAAGACATGAAAAGATACACACTCCATCAATTAGGGTTAGAAGAACTGTTGCCAGACATATAACATGATAGAAACATAATAACCACTGCAATAATGAACCAGTCATAGACTCTTAAGCATCTAAATCCAAACATCCAAGCATCTTTTTTTGTGACTTTTTAAAATCCCTATGGGAGAAATTATTAGAAAAAATGCTTCCAGAACCAACACTGCTGAAAAAGCGGGCAGGAACCGCTGCAGTCCATTACATTTCAAAAGCAAAAGGACATTAGAGGATACCTGCTGCCAGTCTGGCTGTGCTGGTGTTTCTGTTCTCCGCCGAGAGGTTCTGCTGGCTGTCTGCGCTCTGCTGCCTCAACTGCTGAATCAGCTTCAGAGACAGAGAGCGACCCGTGCCCTCATACCTGCATGTTGACATGAGGATTACTGCATTGCTATTATACCATTGTAAAATGATGAAAATGAAACAGCTCTTCAAATACAGACCCATTGATGGTAGATGCCATGAACACAAGGTAAGGCCCCAGTAGTTTCTTCACTAAAGGCAGTGGGATAGCAGCAGCCTCGTCGATGACTAGCAGCTCTGCCTGGCCTAACTTCACCGCATCAGCAGGGTGAATGTACTGCAGATAACCACAGGTGAGGAAAATTATCAATCATTATTATAGTTGTGAATGATGCAAAATGCACCATATGAATCTGTTGTTTCTAAACTTCCAAATATTCAAGCAATTTACTACTGGAAAAATTAACTCTAAGCAAAGACAGTAACCCTCCACAATTCAAGAAATATTTCCAAGACAAATGATGGGGAAGAAATGCAGAGATGGGAGTCTGTATACCTGAATGGTCTGCCGATGCTCCTTGAAGATGTTCACACGAACCACAGCTTTGTTAAACTCTGGGTTCAAAGACTGGATTATTTCATAGTCCAGATGTTCCTAAAATTATTTTAAAAAATAAAATCTGGTTTGAAGTAGTTCCCTCAGATGTATGCATAAATGTCTGAATTATACCGGTATTCTCCTAATAGTGGATAACATATTTACCTATAAGATTTTTTTTTTTTAAATGACATATTTTAGCAAATACTAAAGAAATGACCAGGGTTATTAAAAATAAATAAACATTGATTAAAATAAAAATATAATATAAATATAAAAACCAAAAGGACACATTTCTTAATTTCATTTATTTTACTAGAATTACTAAAACTGAAATAAAAATTGATAAAAACAATAAATAAATTACAAAAGAAAACACTATAAAATTACTAAAACTTTATCTGAATTAAAATTAAATAATAAAAATGTATTCAAAATATTAATACAAATTGTAATAGTATATTAATGATACTAAAATATGCAGAGTTCATGCTCAGTTTATTAATAAATTGCAGTACTGCTGCAAGGCACTGCACCAAAAATACCCATAACTTGCCTTAGAATTGCATTACTGTACATTGTTAATAAGTCTTATTTACAGTAATACACTCTCATAGACTGGGTCTGGCTGTGATTAAATAATATCTAATGATGTTCATTGATGATTACCTGATACTGGAGGGCATCAAAACCTTTAAATATGAACTCAAACAGCGTGTGCAGATTGTCTGGGCTGGGCGATGTGACAAAAATATTTGAATAGCTGAGAAGAGAAATACAACAAAAGGCATGAAGTTATTGATATGCAGTCAAGAAAACAAGAGCTCGTTTATAATCATAACACTGTACTACATACCCAAATGCAACAGCTCCGGCTACAGCCAATCCCAGAGCAGCAGATTTACCTCGACCGCGGGCAGCAGTAAGAGTCACGGTGCTCCGCAAGGTCTTCTCTGAAATGGCCTCAATGAACTTCAGCACGGCTTTGGCCTGAAGACGCAAACACAGGAAAAATAAACACTAGCTGGGCCACATGAAACATATCAGCGTCAAGATATCTAGGGGTTATTTTGATTATACCTGGTCCATAGTTTTACAGCCGTCCACTAGAACGCCAACTGGCTGTGTGTCCTGTAGAGACTCCTTCAGGTCCTTCAGCTCTTGTTCTCGTGGAGAGAGTCCTTCATCCTGTTGGCATAATCAAAAAGATTATGGAATTCATATAAACGAATTAGCAAATAGAACACTGTCCGGGTAGGAACAGTGCTTACCTGTGTTTTTGGAGGGACAGGTTTGATGTTGGAAATGTGGGTGGAGACTGGCAGGATATTGAGCTGGTCATCAATCACGACACATGTCTTACAGGAGGAGAGGGACAGGATGAATCTGGGAAAAATATGACAAGCATCATTCTTGAAGTTCTGTCTTTCTTACAGGATAGTAAAAGATATGTACTAGGGATGCACTAATACCACTTTTTCCAGAATGAGTCTGATACTTGAATTTTTGGTACTTGCCTATACCGAGTACCAATACATGTATTTTTATTTCATTTGTAATTTTTTTTATATAATATTTAACGCAATTAAAGCACTACAGTATATGATCACGCTATCATTCATTCATTTTGTTATGTTATAATTGCTGAAAAGGTAAAGTAGGCTCTATTTTTCCTTCTCGCCCATCTGTGATTTCTTGAAAAAGCATAACATAAAAGCATGAACTTGTGCATTTGCTACTGTCGAACATGTCCGCATGTTCATGAAATCTCAAGAGTAAAGAAAATTACAGTGTAGGCAACGCACAACATGTTAATCAAACCAATACGTTTGAAAAAAAAAAATTAAAATAAAAAATTTAAATACACATATACATATATTAATATTATAAATGGGGGTTTTGTAACTAAATGTCAAAAGACTGACCTTTCATTGAACCTTCCAACAACATCCTGGTGAGCCTCTGTCCTGTATCGAGAATGAACATCCTGAAAGAAAACACACATTTTAAAATATATATATATATATTTATTCACATGCAGATTACCAGCTTCATATTGGCATTCAAGCACTTAAGAGGCCATCTACCATTGTCATTGTGTAGAGCTGCTTCAGTGACTTCATAGTCCTCAGAAGAATGACCACAATGCCTCCACCTTCAACAGTCTCAACCGTCCGAGCCAAGAGGTTGGGAGTGAGAGCCTCGAAGTCCTGTAACAGAAAGTGAGACCAACTTAACCCTATAAAGCCTACTGTCATATTTAATGCCTACATTTCTAAGACCTTGCTGAAAAACCTCTAGTTCACAATCTACTACATGCCTTCTGCTCTCTGATTGATCATTTATACATTTTTATCCTCGTTCAGGTCGTGGTTCACATGTCTTTTTGCAGTGAAATTTGACGTTAAGAATAATTTTTATATTGTTAGTATTATTATCACTACTACAAAATTATCATCAAAATTATCACTACTACACTGCAACAATTTTTACTTGATAATTTTTTAGAAAAATCATGTTAAAATGTGAGTATCAAATATGATATATATTAGACAAATTATTGGGAGAAGGTGTGTTCACACTTGTATTTCAGTTTGCTTGTTTCAGACCAAAAACGAAAACCCCATTTAGTCCTTGTCCACTCAGCGTTCAGTGGCATTTTAACACCGAACCTAAAGATGCCAAACCTAAAGGCATAGGGATTGATCACCTTTTATTACGTATATTTCGAGACAGAACTTACCGAACACTTAAAACAATGCTGTGTGTTCGGCTAAATGCGCTCGCTGTATGTGCGTAGCCTTCATATGATGGTATTTTGACCAGCTGAGAACTCGTGAAGAGCTTATAAAATGTGTGAAAGAGTAAAAACTGCGGCAGGAATCCCTCCTTCACACACAAACGAAGATCCGCTGCGAGGAGACGCGCTTCTGACGCCTGTACCGAACAATGATGGGCAACATCGCGACTATGACGAAAAAACAGGTGTGCTTGAGCATTCTGCCCTTTTTAGGGTCGCATCTTGTGGCATCACATCGTTTTTGGTTTGTTTACATGTCTTCAGTCCATATTGTGCTCTTACTTCGTTTGAACCGCACCAGAGTTTGTTTGGAAGCGGACTGATACCCATCTTTCAGTGGTCTCGGTCCGCTTGTTTGATGCGCACCAGGCTTCAGATGGCAGCGTTCACACTTATTAAAATGAACCGCACTAACAGAGAAATCACATTGTTTTAATCAAACCAAACATGCCACGTGTGAACACACCCATAGAGTGATATTTATATGCATTTTATGTTAGTATGCTCAAGCAATACTGTTATAAAGATCTCATTGATTTACAAGCAATCAGGATTTAATCTATTTTTGTTTGCCAGTTTGTTGCCCAGTTTTTTGGGGATTCTGTATAAATGTTCAATAAACGCTTCCATTTCAAATAATTGTTATGACTATTATCTCATATGTATGACTTTACTGCGTTCCACAGTAATATGAAGGTCCAGTCTGAGGTGTGTGTCACTGATATTACCTGTAGAACACACATGCCGTAAGTGTTTCCCAGGATCTTGTGAGTTTCATTGTAGTAGCAGTAGCGGATGTTGGTCGCAGCAACGAAGAGCTCAAACGGATCATCCTCTTTTAGGTTCAGTGTGCCTGTTTTGATCTTCTTCTGCAGCTGTCGCATCCTCTTCTTTCGATTGCTGTAAAACAACAGATTCAGTGTTCCTGATAGCAAACAACTTTAAACAAGCGGATAGTCTAGTCAGATGACTAAGGGTCTGGAAATAATGGTTAATATTTAATGGTTAATTTGAGGATATACACACAAACACACACACACACAGTTACCGGTCAAAAGTTTAGAAATATTACTATTTTTAATGTATTTGAAAGAAGTCTCTTATGTTCATTACTATTTACTTGATCAAAAATACAGAAAAAAACAGTAATATTGTGAAATATTATTACAATTAAAAACATCTATTATTTATATTAATATACTTTATAATATAATGTATTCCTGTGATCAAAGCTGTATTTTCAGCATCATTACTCCAATCTTCAGTGTCACGTGATCCTTCAGAAACCATTCTAATATGATGATTTAATAGTCAGTTATTATCAATGTTTTTTATGGAACCTACTTTGTTACAGAATTCATTGATGAATACAACAGCATTTATTCAAAATAAATCTTTACTATCATTTTTTTTATCAATTTAACATCCTTGCTGAATAAAAGTATTAATTTCTTTCAAAATAAGAAAAGAAATGACTGATCCCAAACTTTTAAACACTAGTGTGTATCATTATAAAAGATTTCTATTTTAAATAAATGCTGTTCTTTTTTTAAACATTTTATTCATCTAAAAACAAACAAAAAAAAACAAAACAACATTGATAATATTCATAACAGAATGGTTTCTGAAGGATCATGTGACACTGAAGACTGGAGTGATGATGCTGAAATAAACAGAAATAAATTATATTTTAAAGTACACTAAAATAGAAAACCAATATTTTTAAAAATGTAATACATTTTCACAATATTAAAGATTTGTTTTGTATTTTTGATCAAATAAACACAGGCTTGATGAGCGAAAGAGACTTCTTTCTAAACTTTTGATCGGTAATGTACATAATAAAAGCTTTAATCATAAAGCTAATATTGGTATATATTATTAGATATATAGAGTGACAACTGGTATTTATATGCATTTAATGTAAGTAAGCTATTCTGTTATAAATACCTAACTGATTTGCATTACAGAATTTAAAAGTTTTTTTCCCATATAAATAAAAAATATTCGCTCAGTTTGGGGTTTCGTGTTTCGTCCTCAATAAAAGAGTTGTTTTGTCTTTGCAGTAGTCATACCTGCTAAACACAAGCTCCTTCTTGTAGCACCACAACACTGACGGCCGGGCTCTGACTGTGGCTTTAGACAGCATGTGATGGAGAATGACAACCTGGAGGCAAAGTGCACAAATGAGTGAGGCTCTGCAAACGTCCTGCACTATTAGAGTGTTATTAAAGACAGTCACGCCTCACCTGATCTTTACCACGATCACCAACTATAACGAACATCGACCGATGGTGCTGCGCCACGCCGTTTTCGATCTGGACGCGAATGCGATTGTCCACCTTCTTCCGAAAAGTTGCCATTGCTTCAAAACTGCAACGCAATAGTGAGTTTAACACGGGAAATGAAGTTAACACCGTAGTGCGAGCAGAGAGAAATTAAACACATTTTACACAGAACAAACATATGCTTTACATGTTCATTCATATAATATGGCATACCTTAAATGTTGTATCGTTAAAGCAAAACTCCCGGTTTAAATCCTAAATACAACTTTTGGAAAATAGAACAACTCCTCATTTACTGTACACTATCATGCTCTTACTTTCACGTGTGGAAGCTTCGGCGGAAGGACCCTGGCGCGATGGACCCCAAAACAGACGTATAGCTGTCCATGATAGCGCCTGTTCACAATGACAGAAAACTAAGATTTTTTTGTTGTAAATTAAGACCTGTTGTTAACAATCTAAAGAGATCGTCATTTGTGATCGTCAAAATGTGAACGATGTTTTTTTCAAGTAGGTTGCTACATAAATGTCATGTTTATAATCTTGTCGTCTTGTGCCATTGTGGGAGTTGTAGTCCTTCTGTAAACGGAGTAATTTCTGGAAAAAGACTTAACTTTTATATAAATTTGTCATGTTATCCTCATTTGTGTACATATTTTGTTAAAGTGGTTTTTGACACACGGAATGTATTTGTCACATTCAAAATGGTGCCGTACAAGAATATTCCTGAAATGAGCTTTCCTGCAAATGTCTTTTATTGTTCCTTTTTTAGCATTCAACTTCAATATTAAAATGTAAATTGTCATACTGTAGACCCTAAATGATCTTATAAAGCCTGCAGCTAAGGAAATGCAGTGCTTTCAAGAAGTTAATGACATTTTATGTGGGATTTCTTGTTTATGTAAATGAATGAATCCATGAGCTTCTAAAGGTTAATTGTTCAGCTTTGTGTCTTCTGTCTGCTGTAAACAAATGGTAGTGCATCTAAGGTCTTTCAGGTTGGGCAGCTGTCCAATAATTGCATTAGTATGAAAAGAAATTCATTAGATTGCCAAATAAACAGACATAAGCCAAATTCGTGTGATGTGATATTTTACATGTGACTGAGGAAAAAAGAAAACACTACACCCAAATATAGAACAGTAAATGCAACACATCTTTATTGAAACTCTTGAAGCAATAACACTTTACAAACTGAGAGTCTGGGAGCATCTTTAAAAAACAATGTACCAAAAGAACCATTTTTAGAACCAAAATGAATTAGTGTGAACGAAACAGTGGGACAGAAAGAGAATCTCCCAATCTTAGACCAGCTGTGGCAGGTTTTTGAGTTTTATTTCATACAAAAAGAAAATAAATTAAGTCTTTCAAGTTGACAGGTATCTGTTAGAAACATGGGGGAGCTTTAAAAACTTGATAGCATTTTAACTTGTGAGAGTTGGCATTGTATGATCAATTCCAAGGAGAGAGAGAGAGAGAGAGAGAGAGAGAGAGAGAGAGAGAGAGAGAGAGAGAGAGAGAGAGAGGGGAACAAGAGGCAGGACATATGCACTTCAGTATGTGAATGTTCACTGTGGTCCAAATGTAAGGTCAGTTTACAAGACTTAAGACCGCATGGCTTGAGCGTTTCCTCGAGCGACCCCTCGAGTCCCTTGGCCAGCACCACGTTTATAGTTCTGTTGGTAACCATCCTGTGGAGAGACAAATAAGGATTAACAAGACGAGACTTTGACAAGAAATCTCATACATTATGGAACAGTCATGTGTCTCAATTTTTCTTCTTTAGTAATATCTGATGAATTCCATTCATTATGCTAAGCTAGCATAAAAATGGGTTGGAAAGATGTTGAATAAGCGCTATTTCTAAAAACGGTGGAGTGTTCCTTTAAAGGACGTGTTTGTAATATGCGCCTTGTGGAGCGGTGGATGGACGAGGGAGGAGCGAGCGAGATCGCTGCGTGATTGATAATGATCGTCACCTGCGAGGCACACTGGTCTCGAGTCCTCTCATGAGTGAGCTCGGGAGGCATATAAGGACAAGCGACACCAGTGAAGGACGAGAGAGGGCCAGGCCTGGACTTAACGTTGTGTTTTGTTTACGTTTTGTTATGTGTGCGGGGTTTACTTTCATTTTGTGTTTATTTATTAATTAAAGTCTTTTAAATGTTCACCGGTTCCCACCTTCTTTCCCTTATCTACGAACTTCATTACACGCCTATACAGGTGCACAACACCCACACACTCTGCTTATTACACTTACACACAGTATGTGTGTGCCGGTGTCAGACATTCCCAAGGAGATTAGTCATTTTTGGTGAGCAAAAAAGTTGCAAAATCTGACAAGGCATCAGATTTGCACAATCCATAAGCACAATGCTTCTGCATGTTCCGCTCGCTTGAAAGCTTGAAAGACCTTCCGCGCCTAGTTCAGGTTGCTAAGCCACGATTGGCCTGTGGCAGTTTTCGGGCGTGTCTTATCAAAGGGTCAATTGGTTTATTGTACATTATGCCCAAAACACCCATGACACATTACAAGACTAGGTACAACCCTGGCGCACAAACCATTTTTCCCGTCGTTAAACTAGCAAAAGTGGATTCGGACACGATAAGTGCACTTATGCCATGTGCTTCAGACCATGCGACCAGATCATTAAAATAGGGCCCTTTGTCTGAATATTCGTCTTACCCGCTGATAGTTGCCATTGGCATAGTCGCGCGGCGTACTGAACTGGGTTTGTCCATATCCAGAGTTTGCAGCGTTTGAGAAGGGAGGGCGATAACCATCATATCCCCCTGTAATTAATAGAAAAACTCTAATTCATTTATGATGATTTTAATGATCTTCTAATGGAGGAGAAAGGGAAAAAAAACCCTGCTGTAGACAACTGCAAACACAACATTGTTCTATACCTCTGAAACCATTGGATGGTCCTCTGTAGCCGTTGATCATACCACGCGTGTTACGGGGACCGCCACGGGACATCCCTCTGCTGTTGTAGAAGGACTGAGCCTGGCGGCTGAAGCCATTGCCCTGGCCACCGGGCTGCTGGGACATGGGCTGGTGGCCAGTGGAGTTTGGGAGTGACTGGTCTTGAGAATGGAAGGCACCAACCACTGTTAAAAAAGGGATAAAACCGCTGAATCAAATGTTTAAAAAGGTGTGTTTACACAACTTAGATGTACTAAAAATGGAAACGTTTTTCCTATGCGTTTTTCACGTAGACCACGTTGTCAAAATGATCCCTCTTCACATGGATCCATGAAATCAAAACATGGAATAAAAACACTGACAATGCCAAATACTGGCCTGGCAGAAGACACTTTGTAAAGAAACATCATACTTCTATAGACTGACATGTAATACGTGTGCGCATGACATCACTGTGTAAACTACAAAAACACAAATGTATTAAAACAGAGATGATAAATGTAAAGTTTTCAAACTTGTGGTTTCAGGCCCACAAAACACTGTTGTTGTGTAAATGAATGACCAAAACCCATAAAAAGTTTGTGTTTTTAGTTAAAAACGACAAATGTAAACGGCCTCTAAGAATCTGTTTAGCTATAAAATGTTTAATTATTATTATTATTATTATAGACCGGGACAAAACCGGTTAATCAAAAATGTTTCAGTATGCGTAAATGGTGTATAAAATATTATATTGTGGGAATTAAAAAATGATCTGAGCGATTCTGGAGGTTTTCCTCACCAGACTGGAGTGGCTCTGGTGGCATGTCTGTCTGTTCCACAGGGTGCTGCGTCTGGCTATTAAAACCCTGGCTGTAGTTATTCTGGTATTGGCTGGCCTGCTTCATTGGGTCCGTATCATTAACTGGTGGGACAGGCGCATTAAGGTTGAACACCTGTCAGAAAGAAACGATTGAAGATAAGTGAACATTATATTAGATTATTGCCCGGTTTCACAGACAAGTCTTAAACCTAGTCCCAGACTAAAATGAATGCGAGTCGTTTTAACTGAAACAACTCAGTGCCATTGTTTTGTCTCAGGAAAAAAAAAAACATTGATGTGCATCTTAAGGCATGTTTATTAAAGCTACTTAAATATCCTAATTGAACTAAATTCTAATCCTGTCTTAATCCAAGTCCTGTCTGTGAAACCTGGCCAAAGAATATCCAACACATCTAGTCAGTCATTTTCATTGAGGCATGTTACCGTTTGCATGGACTGGAATGGGGCTGCGTTGACATTGATGCCACTGCTGTGCAAGGGTTTGGATCCAGGCTGGATCACCTGTGTCTGAGGGGCAGGAGGGAGCACCGTAGATGGAGGCGGCTGCTCTGTCAAGGGCATGGAGGCCTACAGAGGACAAGTAATATTTGATGTCAAAAATAATTTTATGCACACTTTGAAAGCTCATATTTTAGCCACATAGTAATAAAATAAATTGGAGAACTTTTAAGAAGCGATTAAAGGTTTGACAACTTGCCTGAATGGGATCCATGGAGTCCGCCTGTGGTCGTGGATCAGCTGTGTGAGGGGACTGATACATTGGGGGAGGTGTGGAGAAGGTTTCTTGTGGAGAAACCATGGAGATCTGCAGAGAAAGCAAACTGTCAAACTTGTCTTTACACATACATATAGTCAATGATCTCATCTTTAATTTCCAGCCAGTTCAGCAGACTCCTTTTCATCCAGAAAAACTTTATACTCACTTGTGTGGGTTCAGGCTGAATGCCAACAGCTGGAGGCTGTGTGAGACGAGACTCTGGGCGAGCTAGAAATTGAGAAACCAAAAGCCCTGCGCGTTAGTGTGATTAGAAATGCTTAACCCACAAATGCCCTGATATATGGTTACTGAACAACATGTAAATGTGTTGCACAATATCCTTTCAATAACAAAATAAACGACAGTGGTGAGAAAACAGCTGGTGCAAATAGATGTTTTCTTAACTGCTTTGCAATTCGGCACCCAAGTTGAAACAAGTCATGTTTATTTTAGTGTTGTCAAAAGTACTGACTTCAGTTCTGAAATTTAAAAAAAAAGTGACGCTTTGAGCGCTGGTGAGCTGGAATTGTAAACACCTCTGACTGGCCAATGTGCTCACGCACTCATTAAATATGTCTATGATTGGCTACAATGATCAATGCACGGGAGCATTTGAAAGCACACAGAAGTGTTTGAATGCGGGAGCGTTTGAATGCACAAGCAGGCGTCGATCAGCAGACCGGTCCACTGATAGACGCCTGCATTCAAACGCTCACGTGTGCATCTAAGCACTCTGTAAAAAGCATCATTGATGTGTATTTACAACATGTTTTTGAAGAACTGATCATTGTAGCCAATCACAGACATGTTTGAGGAGCGCGAGCACAATGGCAAGTCAGAGGGGTTTACGATTCTGTTCAAAGAATTTTTAAAATTTCAGTACCGACTAGGTAACGAAGTCGGTACTTTTGACAACACTAGTTTATTTATATGCCACTTTATATCACCACGAACCAATGGTAGCTCAAATGCATGTACCAGCCAACTTTTGCAAGCTATTTTGATCTCCCGAACTTCATTTTGGCCTGATTTAGTTCAAAATTACATTATACCAGTTCAATTTGATCAGTTTGATTTTGCTTTAAAAAGGACAGTTCACCCAAAAATGAAAAATCTGTAATTTACTCACACTCATGTTCGAAGTCTGTAAGAGCAGACAGTAATGGACCCCATTGACTTCCACAGTATTTTTTCCTTCTATGAAAGTCAGTGGGGTCCATCAACTGTCTGCTTATCAATATTCTTTAAATTGTCATCTTGTGTTCAACAGAAGAAAAAAAACCTCATACAGGTTTGGAACATGAGGGTGAGTAAATGACTATTTAAGTTTTTGGGTTAAATAACTAAGTATATCAGGGCCTTAATACAAACTGTACGACCATGTGGTGCAAGTATTAGCATACCTGGTTGACACACCATCGGAGGCATCTCCATATTTGAGGCTGGCTTCATTGGTTGTGCCGATACAATAGCCGGATCAAGAGGATGTCCGTCAAAATCAAGCATGGAGTCCTGGGAATGGAGAGGCGGTTTAGTATGCATATGAACATATGGCACAAGAACAAACCTGGAAAAGAACCCACCTGCATGAAGTTGTATGGACCCTGCATCTGTGCCATGAGATCCTGAACCACCTGCTGTCTAATCACAGGGTCTGAAGGGGGTGTTGGAGTTACTGTGGTCAGTGGGTGGGGCTCTGGGACGACAGGGGTAGGGCTGGTTTGAACCGGCTGCTGCATGGAGTTAACCACCTGTAACAAAGCCAACGGATTTCAGAAATGAGCCCAATTACACACTAATCCAGTGATTGTCAACCGGGGTGCCAGGACCCACTAGGGCGGATTTCAAGGCATTTCAAAGCATTTTAAGTTAAGACAAAATATGCTAAAACAACTAAGAATATATACATTTCTTAACCAATTAGTAGAATTCCAGAAGATTGAGGGAAGTTTATTTCAATTAGAATTATTTTAGCTACTAATCTATGAAAAATTTTTTAATAAAAGGTTTAAATATCGTTGTGGACAGTGGAGTTCTTTGAACACAAAATGGTTGAGAACCAATTATACACTAACCTAAAATTATGAACTTATTTTCCCTTGTTTCTTATTTTGGGTACAGAGCAGCTTACCTCAGCTTCCACACTCCATTCCTCTCTTTGCTCCTTTTCACCAGTACTGTTTGTGCTCTCCGAAACAAACTGCCTATTTACAAACTAGAGAAAGAGAACAAAAGGTCAAGAAAAGGAGGGAATCAGGAGGAAACTCCACTTCCACGAAAAGATTATACAATTATAGGGTTCAATCATGCACATTCATTATGTCCCTGAGGCCAACTTACGTTAAATATTTTTGCACCAAGAACAGCTGTAATTTAGAATTTTCACTACCAATTTGTCCATCCTAAATCCTGGTTTATACTGGTAGAGTCCATGACTGCATGTAGATGAATTTGCAAAACAGTGTTATTTGATTATCTTTAAGATATATTTGTTGCTTTTTTTGGTAATTTTTCTTCTTGGAGTATTTTTCATTTTTATTAGTTTGATATATGTATATAAAGTTAGTCATTTCTATTTCAGTTTTTGCTATATCAAGTTAGCTAAATTGTCTTGACAACAATCTGAAACCGAATGCATTATATACACAATTTTAAAAGTTAAATGTTTTTCATTTCAAGTAATGAGAGTGTTTTAATGTTTTAGTTTACTCTATTAACAGTGCTGCAGAATTTGACCTCATCACAGCAGCTTTGTGGTAGTGCACGTTGCCTCCCTAAGGGTTACACTTGGGGCCTGTTCACACCAAGATGAATATATAAAAAATAGTGCAAGTAACATTTTAATTTGAACAAACAAGTGTTGAAGTGTCACTTATTTCAAGATGATGTCCCTTTTTCATTGAACGAAAGAAAACAGCCAGCCAATAAGATTTGGTCCAATGTATCTACAGAGTAATAGCATACAGGTATACATTCCTTTTTTACTTAATTATTAAATTACTTAATTAAGGTTATACATGTTAATTTCAAGCTAAATCTTTTCATTACTACTGGAGCTGCCATGGTCTAAATTCACTCAAAAAACAGTGTATACCGGGCGATTTCAGACAGAGCCTATGACTTGATAGCATTCATGAGTCTCATGCCAAGTGACAGTGTACGTCAGAGAAAACACACTCTTATCTCTGTACGTTTGTATTTGGTGTTGTCTGATAAGCAACAGTGAATACAAAAATCTGAACAAGCAGAGGTCAAAAAAGTAAAGTTGGGCAGGCAGTGCGGTTTTGTGTATGCCATTGTGGTATATCTATAAGCACCACGTTCTGTCAGAGAGAATTTGCATTTTCATTCTGAACATTTGTAGTGGTGTAAAAAGGCCTTCAAGTTTCAATAAATGTGCTTTTTGGACGGGGGAGGAAAATTTGAGTTCTCAAAATTACATTTTCATAGTACAATGAGCATCCACGTCAGAAGATCCAAAAAATGATCCCTAAAAGCTTGCATTTCACAAGCCCTGCATTTAAGCAACTTGTCTCACCTCTGTCGGCTCAATTGGAATGGGTTCTGCATACTCTTCCGTCATTTCACCCTCTGCTAGAAGACAAAGGTCAATCTCTCAAATCAGTAAGGATCACAGCATTTTCAGAATGAGTCACTCGACTGAGCACCATGAAATGAGATTTACCCGCATCAGGAGATTTACCCTCCTCTGCTTCAGACGCTTCCACCGCAGCGGTTTGCTCCTCTTCCTCCGCACAAACTCCGTTCTGATGAGACTGCACTCGGTCAAAGTAGCCACTTTGCAAAACCCGCTCCAACGTCTCATTCAGTGCTTTATCTGAGAGAAAAGGAAGCATTTACTCTACCGTTCAAAAGTGTAGGGTCAGTAAGATTTTAATGTTTTGAAATTCCCAAGCTCACCAAGACTGCACGCACTTGATTAAAACTAATTTTAAAATGTAATTTATTCCTATGATGGTAAAACTACATTTTCAGCAGCCTCTACTCCAATCACAAGATCCTTCAGAAACCATTCTAATATGATGATTTGCTGCTCAATATTCTTTTCTTATCAATGCAGCTTAATTTCTGTGGAAACAGTAATACATTTTTTT
The DNA here is from genome assembly GCA_023029165.1 of Gobiocypris rarus. NCBI lineage: Eukaryota > Metazoa > Chordata > Actinopteri > Cypriniformes > Gobionidae > Gobiocypris > Gobiocypris rarus. The sequence goes on from CM040918.1 coordinate 5,729,826, forward strand.
CTTTTTAGGATTCTTTGATGAATAGAAAGCAGAATTTATTTGAAATAGAAATCTTGAGTAAGTGAGAGTCTCCTTGCTAAATAAAAATAAATGCCAAGTCAAGTTCTGCCTGAAAAAGGAACTACATTTTAAAGCGGAGATCCTAAATAGTCTAAATTAATACTGCATAATGCCAGCCCAGCTGGAGCACAGCACAAATGGATGCATTTATATGCCATGACCCACATGATCTGCCACTGAAGGGAAGTGCTAGAAGCTTTCCAAGTCAGGGCTTCAGTAGGTGATAGAATATTTATGATACATTTACATTGGTTAAACTTAAGCATCCCTGTGAATATAGAAATATAATAATGTGCTTTTTAACTAGCCATTAACATGTATCAAGTATCTTTCACAGACAAGGGGTCACATGCACATGAATTTGTGCTTAATCTGTGCACAGGTCGAGGAACAAATTACCCCCACCCCCCTCCCCTCCCTTTGGGTGGCCTTATAAGCATGTTACGATGAAATGTTATACATAGATTTCATCTTAAATGTATCTCATCATATACAGTGAAAAAAAACATGCATTCTAGCTCGAGCTAAAAGGCTTCTCTATAACAACGCAGATACAAGTATTTTAAAGCTCGCTAATGAGAGTTCTATGACCTGGGTCTGTAATGATTGCACATTTGGCGTCGCTGCATAGAGTGTGTCATGTTTGCTGGGAGTGACGAAAGGCTCTCAAGGAAAGGAAACTAACCATGAGCATGGAGTCGCTCATTTGGAGTAGAGGTCAATAGACTGAGGTTAAGACCAAATTCATGTGTATGCGCACATGTTGTGAATCAGGCGAATTTGTTTTTGAGAGAAGTTCTCCTGTGCACACAAATTAATTCATTCATGCAATAAGTGAATATCCTTAGAGAGCTCTGATACAGAAGACGGATTAGGAGTTGGAGACAGGATAGCCTTTGCACATATCTATGACTTACTTTGATAAACCTTCCGTTTATCTGAGTTTCATTCTTCTGTTGAACACAAAAAGATCTTTTTTAAAGAATGTTGGCAACCATACAGTTGATGGTAGCCACTGACTTCCATGTTTTTTCCCCTACTATTCAATGGTTACAGTCAACAGTTTGATTACCAACATACTTTTGTGTACAGCAGAAGAAACTCGTACAGATTTGGAACAAATTAAGGATGAGTAATCGATGACAATCCCTTTAAAACCCACAACAACAAAAACAAAAAAGTATGCATCACAAAATTATAACCTATTATTACTATTTATTATAAAAATTTAAACTTCTTGTGCATAGACCTAAAAAGAGTTTAAAAACTCCTGTTGACATACATGTTGTGCCTGCTACAGGCTTGTCCTTCCCCTCCAAAAGTTCCCATAAGTGCTGTGATGCTTCTTGATACTGGTCAGTCAACCTGTGTGAGAAAAGCATTCCATTATGATTAAACTATCCAAAAGATGAAAAAGCAGTTCAACTAAAAAATAAAGATAAAATGTTGTCGATCAATGTTTACACGCGAATAAACACTTACATTTTGAGTGAACTAACTCTTTAAGCTAGTGTTTCTCAAATCCTTGGGACACAAGAATGTTTTAGAAGTCTTTCTATAAAACACTAAAGAAGCTGATGATTCAATAAGGTGTTTTAATTAGTGAGACTAAAATATTCTGGTAGGTTTGTCCAGGTTGCATGAAGTTGAGAAACACTACTTTAAGCTTCTTTAAAATCTTGCTTTCTTTAAACACATTGGCAATGACTGTTGACAATGCACCTAAAACTCTCAATTTAAGTTAACTTCACATTGCAGTTGGTAGAACACAAGCATTTTGTTTGTTTACAGCATGGTTTACATTTGCATGCAATTTTCAGAAAGGTGGTCAGGATTGAATTGACAGTGAATTTCACCTGATGTTTTGGTCACGTTCAGGCCCCACTAGCTTGTAAAACTCATCCAGGGAAGTAAGGTCACTCTCAGTAAGCAGCGAAGGTCCTCCGGCTCCTTGCAGAAGCTCTTGTCGCACGCTTTCATCTCCAAGTCGATCAAGGAGGAACTGCAGCTCCAGAACCCGTTTAAGCCTTTTCTGTTCCACATCTTCACGCTGGAGCTGCTCACGACGTGCCGCTTTCTTAACGGTCTTCTGGATCTATCCAAAATTATGGATTGTGGGAGACAGTCTCACTGATACATATAAACAAGGGGTTCAATCTCGCTCGGAGAGCCACCATCCTGCAGAGTTTAGCTCCAACCCCAATTTAAACACACCTGATCCAGCTAATCAAGGTCTTACTAGAAACTTCCAGGCAGTTGCTTTGAGGCAATTTGGAACTAAACTCTGCAGGATTGTGGCCCTCAGGAATGAGTTTGGATAGCCCTGATATAAACAGTCCAATTAGGGCTGCACCGATACCAGTATCAGGCCCAATACTGCACTTGTGTACTCGTACTGCACTTGGGTGCTCATAAGAGTGTTTTAAATGTATTCCTATGAAAGTTCATAGAAATGAATTGGAAATGCTCCCTCTGCTCTGCTTGACATCGCTTATTCATTAACATGTGCAGCGGCAAAACACGCTGTTCATGCTCCACAGATGCTTGCGATCTGAAATGACATAGAATCACGGCCATTTATGGACAAGATCATGTCTGTGTTTGATTCAAGATTGCGATCTTTTAATGATTAATCATGCAGCTTTTGTTTGTTTTTTCCAAATCCTGACAGTGGCTTTAAAACCAAAAAAGGGTTTGCGTTGGTGCAGCCAGTTAGTAAATTTGGCCCCTAATCTGTAAAGTCTTAAGTGAACGTAAACAGTTGAGTAATGATTACTCTTATTTATTGTATACACTGAAGACTATAGAGTTACTTTTGATAACTTTATACAATTTCTGCACCTGAAAATTGTGATACTTAACTGGTTTCTAAAATTTAACCACTGACCTAACCAGGCCAGGAAAAATTAATGAGCAATAATATGACCGTTGAAATTAACAGCAGCTCCAACATAATACATTTTAACAGGCATAATTAGGCATGAAACTAACAAGGACATTTCCATTTGCTAAGCCAACTAATTTGATTCATATATTTTTTTGGAATCACTGGCCAATATTTTTGAAATTTAAAAATGAAATGAAGATACAGGTATTGGTGCTCGGTATCAGCAAGTACTAAAAATGAAAGTATCAGTCTCTGGCTGCATTTACACTCTAGGTCTTGATGCACAATTCCAATTTGCTGACTATAGCCGATTTTGACGACCCACTTACATCATCTTTTAAAAGCGACCCGTATCCGATACTTGCATTTACAGTATACACTGGCAAAACAGCCCAAGATATTCTGACCCGGAAAAGGAAGTAAAACTGCACAATATGCAATGGACGCAGACGAAATTATTCAGAGTTTTGCTTTCTGCACTCTTTAAAGGTCAGCAAAACATTGCTCTCGTAAAGTGGAGAAAAAAGGAGAGCCCTTGATCGCAGTTTGTATCCACCGGAGTTGACGTCATTCTCCTCCATCCCTTTTTCAATGACGTTCGAATCACATTTATGGGGAATATCCGATTTGACCGCTTACATGGCAAATGCATGTATCCAAATCATATTACCACATATGAGTGAGGACTGAATCAGATCTGAGAATATCAGAATTCCTGCATTTTTTTTCCTGCTTACACGTTCACATCATAGCCGATCTGTGCCACATGAGGGAAAAATCGGAATTGGGTCACTTGAACAATGTAGTGTAAATGGGGCCTCTGACTTGTTCTGGAAAAAGTGGTATTGGTGCATCCCTAAGTCCAGTGAATTTAGTTTTTTGGATCTATACACATTCCCAACACAAAAACAAACTGTGATACCTAAGGATATGGAGAGCAAATAAAATTTCCATGTACTCACTTCTTGACCCAATGCCAAAAAGCTCTTCTGCAGCTCCCGTGCAAACTCAAGGTTATGGATTACCTCCTGGTACTTAGACAGAGCTTCCTAAATTGATTAAGAAAAAGAACAGATTTGAGGAAATCTGAAAGACAAATAAGGGGTAAAACATGCTTGCCTTGTTTACCCACCAGCTGGTCCTGGTTGAGACCTTCCCCTTTGCTGTTCCTGGCCTGATAGTCATCAAGCTTGCTCTGCAAGACAATAAGTGAAAAGAAAATATAAAACTTGAAAAATAGTCAAGTTCTGTAATAAAAAGTGACATTACATTGCTCATGCTGAATTGGTTGTCACAAGAACATGACAGATAAACCATCTGATCAAAATAAATTCTCGCCTCTCATAAAAGCAGTGGTGCATAGAGGTTTGTATACACTAACATTTAAGTTTAGGGTCTGAAAGAGATTTTGGCCTAGTTTCAAATACAGGGCTTAGATTAAGCCAGGAACAGCCCTTTGTTAAATTAGGAAATTAAAGTAACTTTTATAAATAGAAGAAAAAAACATTAATGGTGTGTATCTTGAGACAAAACAATGGAACTGGCAGATTTTAAGAGGTGTTGTTTTCAGTTAAAACAGCTCAAACATGCATTTTAGTCTGGGACTAGTTTAAACCTTGACTGTGAAACCTGGCATTTATGTTTTTGAAAAGTCCCTGCCAATTTCTTTTTAAAAATCAAGAACATAGTAAATAAAGTAATGTTAAATATTAATACTACAACTAGAATAACTGACTCAACTCAGTATATTTTAAAACGTAATGTATTACTGTGAGGGCAAAGCTGATTTTTCAGCATCATTATGGTCACATGGTCCGTCTGAAATCATTCTAATATGTTGATTTGGCGCGTGAAAAAATTGTTGAAAATAGTTGTACTGTTTAATATTTTTATGGAAAATGTGATTCTGAAAAAGTATTCTTTGATAAATAAAAGTTATTTAAATAGAATGTTACATTATAAAATGTCTTTTGATCCATTTATTGCATCCTAGCAGAATAAAAGTACTAATTTATTACAAGAAAAAACCCCAAACTTTTAAATGGTTGTGTACATAACCATATTTAAATTATGAAACAAATTTTCCATTCATCATGGATCAAGACAGAGGACTTTGTTCCATAAAGCTCCAGCATGTGGTTGATTTATAAGGGGGATTATCCCATTTCACCGGGTCCATGGGAGAGGTCAAGTTCACATTCCACAAATACACAATGTCAGAATCAGGACAGACAAAATCACAGTCATATTTTTTGGAATTTAATAAAAGATTTTCTTAATACAATTCATGATGAAGCTTACTAAATAAATTCCTAAAGAAGCAGACACAAATTGTATGGAAAACAAATCATGACTGTCATCGTGCCTTAACTGAAGTGCCTTGAAACACAGCACTATAGGGCTGTAATCTCCCAGTCGATTAGTCATTACGTTCTGGCTCGACCAAAATTGGTCGATTTTTTGCTGCGTTCAATTCATCAGGTGGACAGCACTAATTGCTAATGGGGGTGTTTTCAGAGCACCCTGTTTCACAGGTAACTTGTTTTCACTTTGTTGGATTAGCCCAACCCACTGGACAAGAGAGACAGATTGAAGGAGGCTACTTTGCTGTATATTATTTATTTAATTGTGAGAGCGTTTTCCTAGTCAGTCCTCTTCTACCATGTCAACAAAGACATCGGCAGTGTGGCAGCATTTTTTAAAAATAGAAAATGGGGAAAAATGTTGAAATCAAATTTTGCAAGCAACAGTTTGCATATCACAGCTCGACGAAAAATCATGTCATATCACTTAAAACCGGTAAGCTAACTTGTCTGCGTTAGGTTGCCCTGTCTGTTTATTATTTATGGGATTTGGGCACTTTATTATTTTATTTGGAGCCTAATGCGCCATGCGCTCAGCCCACTGTTTGTATTAGTTTTGAGCCTGCTTTATTATTCAGTTATGCACTTTCGTTTCTGCTCTTGATCTGGCTTGTTTAATAAATATTCCTTTTTTATTAAAGTGGACATGCCTTTTGTGTTTAAGAGTAAAAGCTTTAAGTTAATAGTCTATTTGTGAAGCTGAGCTGAGCTCTTATGTTGGAGCTGCACAAAGCAGCTGAAGTGATGGTGTCTGTCAGGTATTATACAAATTACAAAAACAATTGTCTAAATTATGTTGCGTTGCGTTTATATTCTTGGCTCTTCTAATTGCCTGTACATAGTATGCATCATCAAAAAGGTGTAAACTGAAATAGATCTATTAATATCACTGTTTTAGTACATTACAGCTCTTAAAGGGTGGGATTCTTTAGCCTGTCGTCAGTTCACCCTCAGTCTGCTGCTTGATCAGCTCTATAACAGTTTTACTGCGTAATTAATGTGTTTAAAACGAGTGCAACAACTCGATTTAAAATAAACCCTATATCAACAAATCCTAGATTAGCATTAAACTTTGCTCAATTGATTTTTTTATTGGTGCAACTCACCCTATAGTGTTTTCCACGTTAAGTGTTTTAAAAACGTCCCGCTGTTTATAGTGACTGAAATACTGCAGCAGGTGCTGTATATGGATTATAAGTGCCCAAAACGTGCATCTTGTTCACATATTTGTTTTAAGATGGAAATTTAACAGGCTTGTGCTGCAGTTCTATGGCGGCTTTGCCCACCAAGACTCCACGACAGTCACATGACTGAAAACTATGGATAGGGTAGTTTATATCACAGCCCAGACAGAGTCCTCGAGCTCTGTAAAGCCGCAGAATCCTCATCTCAAACCAATTCTCCTCAATGCTTTAATATACAGCATTCTGTGCGCAATTCAAAAGAGTCTGATACGTTTTGTGGTGCCATTGTTTCTCTTGACCGGAGTAGACATGTGTGCACTGTACGTTCACTTGACACGACCGTAAGACCAGACTTAATTCGCTCCAATGGAATGCATATTTACACTGTGCACGATGTGCCATTCACTATTACCAAAAATACTAAATGTGTGAACAACTGGCCAACTTTAGCTACAGCTTCAGTGTCTATTTGGGGGTGGGAAGCTTTCAATTCTAGAGGGCATTTGATTGGGTAGAAAATTTGATGAGAAGCAGTGCAGTGATGTCATTAAAATAATTAGTCAACATTGGCAGAAGTGAGATACTAAGTTTTGAATGCTAAATACAAATTGACATCGGAGCACACTAGATTATAGATAAAGGCTAACATTTATACTAAAAGCCAAAAAAAGGTCCACTTTGATTTCATGGGGATTTTAACATCTACTTTTGTGTTACACGAACAGAAACATGAGGGCGAGAGAATACCTTTTTTTAATAACTAAACATCCATTTTCTATAAAAGCAATAATCAATAAGATAACAAGCAAAGCAATATTAACGCAATATGCTGCACTGTCACTACGTTAAAAGTCTATCGTGCGAAGCTCAGAAACCTGCAGGACCCAAATGCGCTTACTGCATGTCCTGAGGACACACCTGCCCACTAATCTTCACAAACCCACGCCAACCCAAGCCCGAAAGCATCCAAAACATAAACAACTTTACATGCATTTAGCGCTGACCGTTTCCCCATTTTTTGCATGCTGAACCTGTTTCAGGACGCCATGTTAGCTTTATCTCCATGTGCGTGCAAAACCAAATGATCACAACAACTGACAAAACCTTCAGGAAATAACTTTGTTGTATCACGGAATATATAGAAAAGGGTAAACAAGTAGTCGTGTACATGCATTTGTCAAGAGAACTGCAATAACGACAAAAGGTGAGCGGCTAACATGTGCTAAAACTACGAACACGAGCCAGTTAGCATCTGTGCTCGACACAAAGAACAGTGAAAGAGACAATATTATATAAAGATGTTGGTTCATATAAAATTGCAAGAATACATACAATTAGCGTAATGCTCTCATAAACGCTCGATACGCCTGGTTAAGAAGGAGGTTTCTGTATCGTCAGATTGTATGAAATAAAAACAACGAATGGCCTGGATTACTGGAATGAACTCTTGATGAGTGGGGGCATTTAAAACTTTATCAATACATGTCTGTGGTAATATCTGTTATGCTTGGGTTGACGGTAATACCTTTTTCTTCTCCATATTGCGCACTTTCTTTTCAAGAACCACCAGCACCTGCTTCATGGCCTCGGACTGGGTTCCAGTCAGCTGGTTGCTGGCTGTGATTTGGTTCATTGATCCGGGAGCGGATCCCAAGTCTGGGCTGGCAGACTTCACAGTCCTGGTGCCATTTGTTGCCGAGGGCATCTAATCATGGATAAATGACAGGGTTTAATTTTTGAACAAACCAATAACAATGTGGAGGGAAAACTAAAATGATGAAAACAATCGGGTGAGAGGATCAGAACTAGTCGAAGCAAGAACATGTGTGATAGACGATGGTTTCATTTTCGAACATATCACACATCACTCTTTCGATCAGACAAACCAAAGTGTGATATCAAGTGTTAGACAGTAACAAAATCATATATATTCAATTATTTAGGTTTGACTTATCCTCATAATTTCATTATATAACGAAAACATACAGACGAGATTTTTCAGATGGTCATGACAGGGCAGTAAGATTAATAAAATCATATCCAAAAACCCATTTTATTTGTTTTTAATATAATAAAATCAAGCTCGTTATAAACACGAGTAGACCGTTAAATTCCAACCCATTGTCATAGCAACCCATTGTCCGCATTTCAAACAGAAACTGTCCAAAAGATCATCAGACTGTATATAACGTTCACGCCAGTGATTTAAATCCATATACGTTCTCACCTTTAAGCGCAATATGTCCACAATGGGGGGAAAACTATCGTTTAGAGTCAAAATATGCCGAAGCGTTAATTGTGTTGCTTTTATTTTCTCTTCTAATTTACTATGGGATCCGCCCCGCCGGCCTCACCGACAACTGAGAGCGACTGAAAGGCGAGGAAAGTGGTTTATAATGAGGAAGGGCCCCGTTTAGAGGCGACCGCGATTTTGCCTGTGGGCAATGTACATTTATACGCAGCTTATCATAACGATTACTGCAAATCCAACCAATATACAACAAAAAATTAAGATAGCTCATGGCACGTATAAGAAAGAATCGCGAAATGATAGCAAACACTAATATTTTATTCAATTGAAAAGCAGGCATACAATGATCTCCTCATTTGGATTTGTGATTGAACGCGTGTGAAAATCATGGTGAAAACGAACTGACTGACTTTATATAAAAATGATTGTAAAGGAAAATAAAACAGATTATAAAAATCTACATTACATCATTAGAAGAACACATTTAAAGGGATAGTTCACCCGAGAATGAAAATTCTGTCATAATTTTGCCTACTTATTTCTAAAACTAAACACAAAAGATATTCTGAGGAATGTTGGTACCCAAACAGTTGATGGACCCCATTGATTTTCCACAGTATATTTTTTCAATGGAAGTCAACTATTTGGTTTCCGGCATTCTTCAAAATATCTTCTTTTGTGTTCAACAGAATATAGATATTCATACAGGTTTGGAACAACTTCAGGGTGAGTAAACGATGACAGAATTTTGATTTTTGGGTGAACTATCCCTTTAAACGACCATAACAAATTCTAAGCTACATCAACGACATATTTGTAAATCAAACGATCGGTCAGCAGATGGCACCAGATATATTCAGGTAAATACACTCAAACTCCAACTTTCTTTTCTTCCACCATTCTAAACAGGAAGACCAAACATGCAAAAACAAAATAAGTGGCAGCCTAAATGCAATAAACGATAAAAAATAAAAAAAAGATTTAAGGAACATTCACATTTTCTTATTTATTTGCATTGGGTTGAGCATATGTAATTGCATAATAAGGCTATTGATTCATGCAAAATATCTTTTCAGGCTTATGAAGCATTTTTATTCCTTAAGAGAAGGGTTACACAAGCTTTACATTTTTTGCAATACATTTATTTTGCAGAACTATGTTTGTTTTCATCAGCTTTTCCCCAGTGCAATTTATTTAATAATTGCAAGCTTTTTTTGGTTTCTTCTTTCTGTAAAACTCATGAAAAATAATGTGAATGCAGTGGCATGAGGTTTTGTTTGGCAAATACAGGAAGCAGTTAACATGGTTGCTCTGCTCTTTGATAGCACTCTTCTATTGAAAGGGTGTTTTCTTTCAGGAATAATACTGATTAGAGGAAGATCTCATGGGAGAATGAAGCTCCTTTTAAACGAGTGACTCATATCCGCTCTCTATTGTTTAGTAACCGCAGCAGCAGTCCTCAACTTAAACATTTTAAGTTCTTTAATATCTCTTTCAAGGTCACATTGGCATCTCATTTGATTACTGATCAGCCTAAGTTTACGACAAGTAGAACAAAAACATCAGCTTGAAATCACAACTATGTTTTGATTAATCCAAATAAGAGCGTTCACACACAAGCTTTTCAAAAATGAGCCAATAGTTAAAGCTGAGATTGGACAGGAAGCAGTAGCCTGGCTATTGCTGTTCCAGAGTATACGGTATCAGAGAGTCAACAACAAATCCAGGCTCTCTCCGAACAGGAAATACGGCTTACTGTGATTACTCAGCCTGTGATGGATCAGTTTTCCAGTATTCCAAAGGCAACTTGGACCCTAATTAAAACAGAACATGTCAAAGCGGCAAGCCATGTTTCTGTACATGGCAACAATCAGTCAGTCCAATGGCATTTCCTATTAGGGCTGAACTTAAATAAGGCCTAAAGTACTAGGACTTGAGGAGGCTTATCTCCCCATATATATATATATATATATATATATATATATATATATATATATATATATATATATATATATATATATATATATATATATATATTAAATCCATTGATCAATACTAACACTATACCTTAACACTGTCACAGTATAGGTTTCAAATTCATGTCAACATTTTAATAGATGACTACGCAAATTCTGGTAACTCTTAGTGTGCTTATTTGTAATAAAAGGAGATATTTCCTGTAAAAATTAATAATCCATGACGAAATAACTTTTTCAAAACATGTATTGTGCAACAACCAAACTTTGCTTTAATTCTGGGTTGAATGTTAGAGACAGGGATAGGTTATATTCATATATTAGTGCTGTCAAATCGATTAATCATGATTAAAGGGTTAGTTCACCCAAAAATGAAAATTCTGTCATTAATGACTCACACTAATGTCGTTCCAAACCCGTTCATCTCCGGAACACAGTTTAAGATATTTTAGATTTAGTCCGAGAGCTTTCTGTCCTTCCATTGAAAGTGTATGCACACTCTACAGTCCATGTCCAGAAAGGTAGGAAGTAAGGTATGAAAAACATAATTAAAGTAGTCCATGTGACATCAGTGGGTTAGTTAGACTCTTTTGAAGCATAGACAATACATTTTGGTCCAAAAATAACAAAAACTACGACTTTATCCAGCATTCTATTCTCTTCCACATTTGTTTGATTCCCGCTGCTGACGTAAGACGCTGCTGCTGTGTTATCTGGTGTGTCAGAGCGTCCATGTAGTCTGAGGGAGACGCACGCTTTGCGTCTTGCGTCACTGTGGACTCGTGAATGCGGATTCAAACAAATGCGGAAGAGAATAGAATGCTGGATAAAGTCGTAGTTTTTGTTATTTTTGGACCAAAATGTATTGTCGATGCTTCAATAGAGTCTAACTAAATAACTGATGTCACATGGACTACTTTGAATGGTAGTCCATGTTTTTTTTTAAATATAATAAATATATACACCAATTAGGCATAACATTATGATACTTCCTAATATTGTGTTGCATAGTCCCACTTTTGCTGTCAAAACAGCCCTGACCCATCAAGGCATGGACTCCAATAGACCCCTGAAGGTGTGCTGTGGTATCTGGCACCAAGATGTTAGCAGCAGATCCTTTAAGTGTTATTCACTCCACCTGTCAGTGGTCATAATGTTATGCCTGATTTGTGTATATATGTATTTATGTGTGTGTGTGTGTGTGTGTGTGTGTGTGCATAGACACACATATATTATATAAACAGATAATTTTATGTTAGATGCGATTATTTGTGATTAAACAATAAACACTGTGCTAATAAATACTGTGCTAATATAATTATTCTGATACCACAGTTGGAAATTTTATAGATAATTGAGTGGTGTTTCCCTTAGTGTACCTTACCTTGTAATAAATCAGATATTTTCTTAAAAAAGAATAACCCCTAAAATATCTCTTTCAAAACACATTTGTGCATTTACTGTAAACCTGTTGCATTAATTCTGGGTTGAATGTAACAAGGATAAAGGTCAGTGCAAAATGGCCTTAAATAGAAAATATTCATTCATCCCACTACATTATTCACAGTAAATGTTTTCTGCTATATTTTTTTCCATTTCACATTTGAAATGTTAAATTTTTGGCGTTAGTAAAAGCTATATTTATATATTTCATTTTATGCTATAAAACATAGAATTTGGGACATGCAAATGTTTATATTCATATAAAAAACAATCATTTAAAAAAAAGAATGTTTAATTGTAATAGTTTTTTTTTTTATTTAAATTGCATGCTAAGGCAGTATAAAACATTTGAACTCATTTTAGATTTATTTCAGTCATGTTCTCCCTTTATTTTAGAATATTTTGTTTCTCTTTGCACGAAGGGAATATTGCATGCAATGATATGCATCATTTTTAGAAAATAGCTTATAACATATCTACCAGATGCCATTAGCCGCATGTTGATATGTTCACTACATCCCTAACCATTTTTGAAGGAAACCTACCCTGAGTTAAGAAAGCTTTTCCTGCCAAGTAGATGAGTTGACAGTCAGTGGTTTCCGAGGCACTGTCTCAAAAACCCTGCTCCTATCAAGGGGGGCCATCTGGAGTTATTCAACCAATCAGAGTCCAGCAGGGTGATCAAGTGAAACGAGTCAGCATGGCTCATACCACCCCCTGCCATGGTTCATCTGTGCTCATTTCCTGTACATCCTCTGGGTTTGCTGTGTCCAATCCACAGGAAATGGTGGACGCCTTACACACAGTGTTTAACAGTTATTAAAAACAGTAAAACTGTCAAAGCAAACAAGTAAATGTTTCAAATATGGAAACATCTGCATTCTTGGGTAATCTGTTTCCCTAAATAGTGTATATTAATTATACAAGTAAGTATATATATTCATGTTATTCTCAAAATGGCATTGATTCTCACTACGTCTTCTTTTGTATCTTTTCAAATTTTCTTTTCTAAATAAAACAATACTTCCAGGTTTGTGTAATTATTATTTGAATGATCACTCAGTGAGTCATTTAACCATGTATTACCAATATATTATACTATGAATATATGGTAACACTTTACAATAAGGTTGTATAAGTTAACATTAGTTAACACATTAGTTAACATGAACTAACCATGAACAACACCTCTGTTCAGCATTAGTTAATCTTTGTTAACGTTAGTTAATAAAAATACAGCTGTTAATGTTAGTTCACAGTGCATTAACTAATGTTAATAAGATTTTATTAATGCATTTGTAAATGTTGAAATTAACATTAACAAAGATAAATAAATGCTTTATAAGTGCAGTTCATCATTAACTAATACAACCTTATTGTAAAGTGTTACAATATATATATATATATATATATATATATATATATATATATATATATATATATATATATATATATATATATATATATATATATATATATACAGTATATATATAATCAATATGGTTATCAATATATATTTTTATATCAATATGGTAAGATTATCCTATTCAAATCAATGTGACAAACGAGTTAGGTCAAAAGCAATCTTAAAGTAATCAAAAAAGTAATGTACTACAATTTTTGTCATGTTATTTGGAATCAGTAACCGACTACAATTTGTAAGCAATCTACCCAGACTGCATACACACTCTGGGGACATCAGAGACTTATATACTTCAAAACCCAATGTGTGCGTGTTCATGTTTTTCTGTCCCAGTGGTGGAGACTTCAACCTGAATGCACAGTAACTCATGGAGACTTGTGTCACTGTGGGGACCTAAATTGAGGTCCCCATGCGAAAGAACAAGCTTATAATCATACAGAATGAGTTTTTCTATCTTTCTTTTTTTGTGTTTTGTGTAATGTGTAGGTTTAGGGGTAGGGTTAGTGTAACGGGAGAGAATATACAGTTTGTACAGTATAAAAATCATTACGTCTATGGAGAGTCCCCAGGTGAACCAAACGTGTGTGTGTGTGTATGTGTGTGTGTGTGTGTGTGTGTGTGTGTGTGTGTGTGTGTGTGTGTGTGTGTGTGTGTGGACTGGTAATCCCTACGGTATGGGGACAAAATGTCCCCACAAAGATGGCAATATCCAAATTTTTGTCCTTGTGGGGACATTTTTTTGGTCCCCATGAGGAAAACATCTTATAAATCACACTAAGTGATGTTTTTGAAAAAACAAAATGCAGCGTGTCTCCTGTGATGGGTAGGTTTAGGGGCAGGGGCAGTTTAGGGGGATAGAAAATACGGTTTGTACAGTATAAAATGCATTACGCCTATGGAATGTCCCCATAAAACATGGAAACACAACATGTGTGTGTGTGTGTGTGTGTGTGTGTGTGTGTGTGTGTGTGTGGACTGGTAATCCCTACGGTATGGGGACAAAATGTCCCCACAAAGATGGCAATATCCAAATTTTTGTCCTTGTGGGGACATTTTTTGTCCCCATGAGGAAAACATCTTATAATTCACACTAAGTGATGTTTTTGAAAATGTAAAAATGCAGCATGTCTCCTGTGATGGGTAGGTTTAGGGGCAGGGGCAGTGTAGGGGGATAGAAAATACGGTTTGTACAGTATAAAATGCATTACGCCTATGGAATGTCCCCATAAAACATGGAAACACAACATGTGTGTGTGTGTGTGTGTGTGTGTGTGCGTGTGTGTGTGTGTGCGTGTGCGTGTGCGTGTCTATACCTGATTGAAATGAGCTAAACCTGGCAAAACTCCATTTGAGGTTGTGTTAATTTTTTTTTACAAAAATGCACAAAGTTTTCTGTGAGGGCTATGGCTAGGGTTATGGGATAGAATATAGAGTCTGTACAGTATAAAACTCATTATGTCCATAGATAGTCCCCATAAAACATCAAAACCCAATGTGTGTGTGTACTTAAAAGGTTATTTATATGGATCCATGCAGAGCAGAACGGATTCTTGCGATTCCACAAAAGTTTCTTTATAGTGGTTTCTTAGACTTTTAAAAGGTTTCTTAGACTTAAAATATTCTTCACAATTAGAAAAAATGATAATTGAAAGCTTTCTTGAGGAACCTAAAATAGTTCTTCACTGTGAAAAACGACCGTTTGGAACCATATGTACAACAAGAAATGTTTCCTTTGAACTTAAATGACAAAAAAATAACAAACTTAATAAAAACTCATGAAAAAAAAGAAAAGAATTTGGACACTCAAATAAACAGTGTCGCCCACAATATTGTCACATTTGTTAGGATGAAATGACGTTTGCTTAAGTTGTAAGTCAGAACAGTAAAATCCTAGCTGAAGGCCGATCACTGACCTCTCTTCAGGGCTAAACTGGCACAGCAGCTTTTGGCTGAGATGCTGCCACTGATGTTGTCTGGGACCCATTCAG
Organism: Gobiocypris rarus; assembly: GCA_023029165.1. Classification (NCBI taxonomy): domain Eukaryota; kingdom Metazoa; phylum Chordata; class Actinopteri; order Cypriniformes; family Gobionidae; genus Gobiocypris; species Gobiocypris rarus. The sequence goes on from CM040918.1 coordinate 5,745,401, forward strand.
TGTCCCAACAGTGTTGTGCAGTGTGTTTTATCTCCTGTCCCAGTCCCACCGCTGACACTACCCGAGCAGCTCTGGAAGGAGATAAGAGGAGTTAACGCCAAACAACATCAAGCAGAGATGAGCTTGAGGAGATAGATCAGAAACGGTTCATTTGCTGTGCCTGATATAACTTAATGGCAATTACAGATTAATGTGTTTTCATATGATTATGACTTTAACAATATTTTGTCAATGTTAACATTGTGTAGGCCATAGGGTAAGTGTATTTTTGAAACTCAATTAATGTATTGGCTCATATATCTTGACTACAATAAATATTTTAAAGATTCCCATCACATTCAATTGTGGTGATGGATAAAACACCTTTAACTTCCAATTTTAAAAAGAGGCAAAAAAGTGCCAGTTTACAATCCTATGCTCATAATAACAAATAGGGTAAGGATAAGGATTTTAGTGTTTTATTAATGTTATTAGATTTGTGGAGTAGAGTTATAGTTATTTTGAAGTAAAAAGATAAAATGAGGACCCATGGGGTAAGGTGAGCCACCCAGATATTCGGTACAGAAGGCCCCAAATGGCATGTTGTTAGTGTTATTATTTTTTAATTGAATAATTATTGTAATTAATTGGGTTATTATTCAGTAGATCCATGATTTAACCTAACATATTCGGTGTATATCCTTTTGTCTTTCAAACACATTAAAAAGTGCAGATCCACATCATTTCATATTTACATGCAATGCAGGGATCCCCTAATTTTTTTGTCATCTGAACCTCTTTGACTTACTTGAAGTACCCTCAGAGATTTTAACTTAAGTTAGGTCAATAATAATAAATAATAAAATTAATCTCTGATGTCGGTTAATGGTCACATGCCATGCAGGTCAACAAATAAAATATATTTTAAAATCTTTTTTAGTAAGTGTTTTATTTTTATTTATTTATTTTATTTTAAAATTATTTAAATTTTACATGTTTATGATTTAATTACTTAATAGCTTTTTAATCAAACTTCCCTCTGCAGTTCCATCACAAACCCCAGTCTAAAATATATTGACTTTCTCTTTAAATTTTTCATACGTGTTGGTGTTTTCACACGATTATGACTTTAACAATACTTTATCAAGGTTAACATTGTGAAGGCCATAGGGTAAGTGTATTTTTGAAACTCAGGTATTGTACTGGCTCATATATCTTGCCCACAAACAATAATTTACAAAATTATTGGTTGAATTTTATTGAACATTTCCATTGTAATTACAATACTAATGCTGAACCTTCACCTAAACCCATGTATTTACCTTATATTACCAGTACTTTCTTAGGTAAGTGTAATTACACGCGTGTACTGTAAAATAAAGTGCAACCAAATTTTTTTAAACAGTCAGCAAAAATAAAATTTACATACAAAATTAAAAAAAATTAAAACGTGATAACTTGAGCTTAAATGTATTCTAATATGGTAATGTTAGAATAGCGTGGATAATTTAACTCAATTTAAGTTGAGTTCTGATCATTGAAACCAATAGTTCACATCTGACTTGCATATAATTATTGACAAATATTGTGACAACTAGCCTAACTTTATTAACTAGCCTATGTTGCATCTGTGTCCTTGGCAAATGGTAAACATTATCGCTCTGACGTTAATTATATAGCCTAGCTATTTGTTTCTAAAATCTCTCTGTTGTTTGACTCACAGGTAGTCCATTTGCTGAGGAGTCTGTCTGTTTGAGCTCGTGACATCTCCAGTCACGAGTCGTCGGGTTTATAATTGACTGTAGCGGCACGTAGGAGCGCTATTTCCTCTCATTGTCGAGCGGTCGTGAGCAGGAAGTCGGAAAAGAAAGCAGAAACTGAGGGGGCAGGGCCATTTAAAAATACCTGCTCCACTACAATAACGGGACCACGGACAGCCGCCGTATGGGACAGTGCTGTGGTGAGGAGACACGCTTGACGTAAACGCCGCATTTCTCTCCCAGTTGCACTGGAGTAATTAAACAACGCGTTTGAGGGACAGTCATCTGCGTGTGAGCACGTATTATTCAAACACAACATACAGCATGAGGATTGAATGCTTGGAGACTGGAATCTGATGTACAGCATTGGGTGCACGTACATAATGTGTGCAATGGGCTGTTGATCTTTAGTGCTCTAAGAAGGCAGCAAAGCAGGTGCATCTCTGAAGCGGTCATTCGGCAGGACGTTGATGGTCTCTCAGCACCGCAGACGGCGAGTGTGGGACATATCACATGTACTGAATTATTCCTGAACCATAGGCTATTTAATATGGCATCTACAATTGAACGGAAAACACTGGAGGCGAACGAGTGAGTAAAAAATGTATCTTATTGTTTAGGTTTCCAGATTTTTCCATAAAATATTAGATTTTAGGATATAGACAATACTTAGACACCTTAAATAAGCGCACTACGTTATTTACTTTAAAAGGTAACATATTTAGATATAAGTTTAGCATGGGCAGGATGATGATGCAGCAGCCAATGTGTTATTATAGGAAAATAAATAGGCATCAATGGCTAAACTTTTACAGAATGTATGAGCGACTTTTGATATAATTCTTATATTTAAATATTTTTAAAGTGTAATTCATGTAAAACACTAAATCAACTATTCTATTTAAAATTTAGTTTTGATTTTTTTTTTTGTTGAATAATTGAATAACTGCTGACAGACAAAGCAGAAAGGTAAAATTATTCTGTGACTTATTTAGGCATATGAACATTTACATGTTTAATTGCCCATATTTAAATTGAATATATCATAAAAGCAACACTATGAATGCAAATTGAATGATTTAACTGAACAAACCTATATTTCTGAAATGTACTAATTCATGGAAATATTGAATAATAACCCCATTAATTACAATATTATTACTCATCTTACCCCAATGGTCTAATTTTTTTTTTTTTACTTAAAAATAAAAACTATAACTTTTACTCAACAAATCTAAAAACATGAATGTGTCCACATATCACTCATTAACAAATAGACACAAAAAAACCTTTGATATTCAACATAATTCAGTGTCATAGATCACTGTTTTCCAGAGATTAATTAACCTCAAAACTGACTAAATCTCATAAATGTTGTTATTCAGATGAAATTACAAAATTAAAAACAGCGTAGCCATTCATCAAAAGCACTGAGATGAAATTTATGGTCAGGGGTGATTCATCTTACCCCGACTTACCCTATTTGTTTTTATGAGCATTAGTCTCTAATTTTAGGATTGTAAATTGACACGGCACAATTTTTTGCCTCTTTTTTTGGCCACTTGTTAAAGTACACAAGTCAAAGTATGTTTTATCCATCACCAATTGTATCCGGTGGGAAACTTTTTAGATGACCAAAAATAAATTAGCAAACAGTAAATTAACAATTTTATATAGCCTATATTTTCTATTATTTGTTAGGACTCGGAGAAAGGGAATGATAATCTTGGAAAAAATGTGTATTTCTTTTTGTGTATTTTTATATTGAGAATAAATGTGTATTTTATTACTTAGAACAGGGCCACTGACATATTATTATATGACAGCGTAATAGGCTATGTGTGTGTGTGTGAGGTCTTGGTAAATGGGGATAAAATGTCCCCACAAAACGGCAATATCCAAAAGCCTTGACCTTGTCGGGACATTTTTTTTGCCCCATGAGGAAAACAGCTTATAAATCAGACTAAGTGATGTTTTTTGAAAATGTATAAATGCAGAACATTTTCTGTGATGGGTAGGTTTAGAGGTAGGGTTTGTGTAAGGGCAGAGACTATACGGTTTGTACAGTATAAAAATCATTATGCCTTGCAAAGTCCCCATAAAACATTAAACCACAACGTGTGTGTGTGTTTATATTGTAATGCTTTAAATCATAATAATAGGCTTATACATTCATATCAATTTTACATAGGCTGGCAAAAATGGCACTCCTATCTGTATCATGAGGTGTTTTACTTGCTTCCTTTAATGAAGCTTTGGCACAGAATCATCCTTGAGAGAAGTTAAACACCTCTAGTCATGTGACTAATATAAATGTTTACATTAAATCAAAACAGTCTGCACTTCTATTCATATGTAAAACTTATGAATAAAATAGATCAGAAATTCTTTTAAAACATTTAGATAAAAATGTGAACCAGTGGGAATATGGGCTAATGTGTGCAGTCACCCAAAGCGCCTCATTTGCCTACTGCACTTAACACTTTTCTCCCTTGGGATCACGTGTCAGTGGTTGCAGCTTATTTATAGGCCTAAAACAAATGTAGGTACATCTACAAAAAGGTATAGCATGTGCTTGCCATTTTTATCTGTAGGGTATGGAACACACACAGGCTTATAGTAGTTCAGTGTTTTTAATAAAGTAGCATACGCACTATAGTGAACTACTGAACACTATAGTGACATCTGCTGTTCGTAATGGAGCATCGCATGTTTATCCACAGGGAACCCGTCGATGAGGTGCTTCAGATGCCGCCGTCGCTGTTGACCTGTGGCGGCTGTCAGCAAAGCATCGGGGACCGGTTCTTCCTCAAGGCCATAGAGCAGTACTGGCACGAAGACTGCCTGAGCTGTGACCTCTGCGGCTGCCGCTTAGGGGAAGTGGGCCGCAGGCTTTACTACAAACTTGGCAGGAAGCTGTGTAGGAGAGACTACCTCAGGTATGCCTGGCAAGCGTGCATTGAGAATTTAGAAGTCAATTGAGGGGCTGTAGTTTGCTATTGCTGTAAGTTTGAGTGACAGGTTGCCCCGCCCTCGCGCCAGTAAACACGTCATCAGAGAAGAGATGTTGTTGCAAGAAGGAGGACGTATACTTGAGAAGGAGGGGGAAGTTATTTTGATAAATGATTACAAGGGCACACGATTTTTTAAATAATAATGATACTAATAATAATTTATAATAAATACTGCAGTATTCCATAACAACAGCAGTTGTCCATTTAAATTTATGGTGACTCTTTCATTATCAGCAAATCATTATTTACATGTAATAAATAAGTAAATAAATATACATGAATTGCACCTATATTCCCTGGCGTTAAAATTTATGTTCTTGTGAAGCATCTAATGTGGGATAGTTCACCCAAAAATGAAAATTCTATAATCATTTACTCACCCTCAAGTTGTTAAAAACCTGTATTTCTTTCTTCTGAATGTCGGTAAACAAACAGTTGATGGGCCCAATCGACTCCCATAGTAGGATAAAATATTACTATAGAAGTCAACGGGGTCCATTGATTTTTTGGTTACCGACATTCAGAAGAAAGAAATACAGGTTTTTAACAACTTAAGGGTGAGTAAATGATTATAGAATTATCATTTTTGGGTGAACTATCCCTTTAAGACATTTGTACATTACTGTATAATAATCTGTAGGTGAGTTACCTAGGCTTTTTCTATGAATATTACCTACCGGTAGTTCAGTGCAAATATCATTGAAATCACACTTTTTTTCTATGAAACAACAAACTGTGGAAGTGGATATTTACCATCCATAATAAGGTTTATTATTTTGCATTTTAAGATAATTTGAGCACAGATTAGGTGTTTTCTGCAAGTGTAACTGTTCAAAGTGTAATTCTTTGGTTGATACTTTTTTCAATTATTACGTATAAAAAAGTACATGGATGTACTTTCACCCACATGGCTTATTTAAGGTGTGTGTGTGTGTATTACCGTGTTGTGATGGGGTGAGTGTGATTTCATTAAGTACAACATGTTTCTGGATCAACATCCTTGTTGATCCTGGAAGAACATTCCAATCAAACAATCAGATTGAGGGATTTACAGTTAATGTCAAGTTTAGACTTACAACAATTCACCATTCATATTCATCTATTATTTCCCGCTGATTTTAAGGATAAGTTATGGGTTTAGGGATAGAGATAGGGTTAGGACTGTTTTGAACAGGAATGTTGTTCCAGGATGAACAAAAGGAACATGTCAAAAGTGGAACTTTCGGGAATGTTGAAAATTGTTTGCAAAACAATCCCTGTTCAGGTCCTGTTTATAGTACATACAAACAGTATTTAATTTAACATAATAGTTGGTATGTGACTACCTACTACCGTTCAAGTTCCCAGAATAAGTATGATTCCTTCTCTGCAGACTGTTTGGTCAAGACGGGCTCTGCGCTTCCTGTGAAAAGAGGATCCGGGCCTTTGAAATGACCATGCGTGTCCGTGACAAAGTCTATCACCTCGAATGCTTCAAATGCGCTGCCTGCCAGAAACACTTCTGCGTCGGAGATCGCTACCTGCTCATCAATTCGGACATTGTGTGTGAGCAGGACATTTTTGAGTGGAGCAAACTTAACGGCAGCATAGTATAGTGTTCTGCTTAAATCATGAACAACATGTAACATCCTGTCAACATTTGCAACAAACCCTTTACTAAAAAAAAAAAAAAAAAAACATGAGAAGGAGAATTATCTTTCTGGCTCCAGGCGACACCGCCATGTATATCATTTCTGTATTTTTTATTTAAACTTGAGATAAATTGCCACCAGCAACATGAACTTCTTTTTCTATTAGTGTATTTCTAATAACAGCATAAATACAGTTTGTAATGTTAATTGCAATAAAAGCTGATTCCCTTTGCTACTTTCACAGAAAGTTAGATTAGTGTTATTTGTAACACAATCGCCATAAAATGTACAGACGTCTGAATAAACAATATTACCCATACTCTGGATTTGTCCCACTCCAAACAAATGTATCTGTATACACAGGAGAGAGACTCGCTTACCAATAACAACAAGACAGCAATAAGTAATAAATGCTATTTTTAAATATATACTACGAGCAATAAATGATTACTATTTAAATGAATTGGCATGTATACACTGTTTGGTGTCTGTAAGATTTGTTATGTTTTTGAAAGAACAGAAGTCCTATGCTCACCAAGGCTGCATTTATTTAATGAAAAATACAGTAAAATATTTTGTGAAATATTTTTACAATTTCATTTAATGGTTATCTATTTGAATATATTTTAAGATGTAATTTATTCCTGTGATGTCAAAGCTGAATGTGTCACATGATCCTTCAGAAATCATAAACTAATATGCTGATTTGCAGCTCAAGAGAAAAGTTTTGAAAAGTTATTCTGCTTAAAATTTTGTAGATTTCAGGATTCTTGATTAATATAAAGTTCAAAATAACAGAACTGATTTGAAATAGAATTTTAATGTAAAAGCTTTTACTATGTATCCCTACTTAATTCTATAAAGTAGTAATTTTTTTTTTTTATTATTATTTTGTCCACGGTTATTGATGATGATACATGATATTCTTGTGTAATGCTTATCTTTTAAAAATGTCATTCCAAATAGCAAACACTCCGGTTAATAAAAATATAAATGTTAACATACCAAATTAGAAGCATGCATACATGACAGTTACCCTAAAAAGCTAATTCTACCTAATATAACCCCTAAAACAAACCTTTGTTGGAGGAATTTAAAGGAATAGTTTACTTTCACCTGAAAATTTGCTGTGATTACTCAACGCTTCCAAGACTTTTTAAATGATTACTCAGCCTCAAGCCATCCTAGGTGTATATGACGTTCTTCTTTCTGATGAACACAATCAGAGTTATATTAAATATCCTGATGCTTCCAAGCTTTATAATGGCTGTCAACAGGGCACATTTGAAGCTCAAAAAAGTGTATCCATCCATCATAAAAATAATCCACACGGCTCCAGGGGTTAACAGAGGCCTTCTGAAGCGAATCAATGGGTTTGTGTAAGAAAAATATCAAATTTTTAAAGCTTTTTAAAGTAAAATATCTAACTTCCACCAGACCGCCTTCAGTATTCAACTTTCTAATTTATGCTACATCCGACGTCATTGTTACACCAGTTACGCTTTTTCCGTCAGTTGAATGCAGAAGGTGGTCTGGCAGAGGCTAGATATTTTAATTTATAACAAGTTAAATATGAATATTTTTCTTACACAACCTTCAGAAGACCTTCATTCACCCCTGGAGCTGCTACTTTTATAACGGATGGATGTACTTTATTGGGCTTCAAATGTTGGGCTCCTATTCACTCCCATTATAAAGATTGGAAGAGCCAGGGCATTTTTTTATATAACTCCATATTCGTCTGAAAGAAGAATGTCATATACACCTAGGATGGCATTTTAAAGTGAACTTATCCTTTAAGTTCTTCAAGCACTTCACTTGAGTAAACACCACTATCATAGACAGTAGTTTAAAGTGAGAAATGAGAACAACTGGTCAGATACTATCTAATCACATCAGACAACCTAAGGCCTGATGCTATAGCGACTGTTCTCATTTACATTCAGTCACACCAAAAAAAAACACCAACAAAAAAAACTACTGAAAATGTCCATATAATGTATTCATGCTATATTATTGCCAATACCTTGGATGTCACAGGGTTCAGGAGACCTGCACTAGACTTGTCCCGGCAAAGGAACACATCTGAAAGCCAAAGGTTCTTAACAGCATTTGAATTACGTGTTTTCCATCCCACTGCTCAACCTTGAAAGAGTTCTGATGCTGAGCTTTACAGAAGACAGTGTTAACAGAGCTGCAGTGAACCTGGCTTGGCTTGGCTGGACTGACCACATCCACTCCACATGTCACAGACATTTTGTGTTAGTTGTAGCACCTCTGCTATGTGCCTCCACTCATTCATAAACAGTTAAACGGGCCACCATGCCACTAATGGAAATTGTGAGGCAGTCAATATGTGTTGCAGCTGCCTTTATAAAGTCTGTGGAAGTTGTTTTCGTGGAGCTCTTGCTCGTTGGCCCTCGTGTTCTCACTATAAACGGAGGGGGGCGCCAAATATCCAAACAAATGGGCATTACTTTACATGTATGATTTACTTTAAATTTCCATACATTTATTTAGAGTTTACTAGAAATGACATAACCTTTGGCATAATGAATGAATATGTATTGTTATTGATTTTTTTTAAACATTTATTTTAGTTTTTTTATATTCTTCAAATGCAAGTGCCTCAAAACAAAGCTAATGTTTTTAGTTTTGTTAAAACAAAACATTGTTACTGTAAATCTTTAAGTTTTACAAAAATGAAAATTTAAGAAGATTAAGTTTATTAAAGTAATTTAATTTGTAAGAAGACATCCAAATATATAAGCTAAGCTGTTGTTTTCATTCATTATTTTGTGTTAAAGGGATAGTTCACCCAAAAATGAAAATAACTCACCATCATGTCGTTTCAAACCCGTAAGACCTTCGGAACAAAAATGAAGATTAATTTTTTGATGAAATATGAGCGCTTTCTGTCCCTTCATATATAGACTGCCTGACTGACTACCTGAGACTATAGTTTGAATTAAACTATATCCCTTTTCTTTGCATTGACATTACAGTGCAGACTAGCTTTTTCGTCACTATCGTGAACATTGTAGCTTATAAACAATTCATTTCACGTGTCACAGAACGGAAGAGAGGCTCTCGGGAGCGCGCGTAAATGTCACATGCTTTTGATTTTCCCGGCAAAACGATCCGAAAAATAAAATAAAATAAATAAGTCTACAGGCTTTTATAGACAACATAGGAAGTCGGGAAAGGTGTCTTTTTTATTTTTCGTTATAAGCTGTTTACACATTAGCAATACAAAAAGCGATTAATACATGACAATTCTTACTATAGCCCCTTTAACATTCTATTATTTTTTTGTGCTCTTTAGCCCTCCGTTTTGTTTTTGAATTGCCATATTGTAATTCGGTTTCAGCATTTGTTATATTTATTATTTAAGTGGTCTAAAATGTAATTTGTTATACATTTATATTTATTATTTTTAAAATATAGCCTAGTGCTATAGTGATTTCAGCATCGTTGTGTATCCTGCAATATTTTAACGAAACACACACATATATATATATACAGTAGATATTTACATTTAAAATATGTAAATAAACACTTTCTTCAGTTAAAATTGTGTTGTATTTTTCGTAACACTTTACAATAAGGTTTTTTTAACATTAGTTAACTACATTAGTTAACATCAACTAACAATCAACAATACAGCATGTATTAAACTTAGCTGTACACATCAACATTTATTAATTCATTTTCATAAATCAAAAGTTGTATTTGTTAACATTAGTATAATGAACTTTGAACTTACATGAATAACTCTATTTTTATTAACCAACACTAACAAAGATTAATGGATGTTGTAAATACATTGCTCACAGTTATTTGATGTTATACATGAGACCTTATTGTAAAGTGTTAACTTTTTTTTTTAAACTGAATTTTAATATATAGAAGACAAGCTTTTGCCACACATTAAGTTTAGTCACTACTGAGAAAATGGATTCATGTTTGTAAGTACATTTCTGGACATTAAAGATATTTCCACCATTTCCCACCAATATTGTGTCAACATGCCCCAATTGTGTTAGACATAGATATAACCCTTAAGGGAACTTTCCCGTGTGACAACCAGCCCCGGTTTCTTCTATATCTTTTCACTGTTGTAAGATGTAAACCATGATCAAATTTAGATTATTTTCTTTGACAATAACACAACAAAATAGTTTTCAAGATATCCACACATCCCACTCAGAGTAAGTATTAGTTGAGATGCTGATGCAGCTCTACTGTTGAACATAAATCTTCTTCCATTCCATCAGTGGCTTTTACACATGTTTCTGGAGTTGTACGTTTTTCCGGAATGCTTCCCATCTGTGAGTGTTTCTGTTTTGTACTGACCCAACAACTGGAGCTTCTTCTGTAAGGCCCTGTCTGATGGGGAAGATTAAAGGTTTTAAAGCCAATCCCGCATGAACATTTGAGGCACAGAATTCCTGTTGGACTTAAGAATTTGAATCTTCTTGGGTGCATCTAAAAGGTTTACATTTAGTGTGATGGCAGATAAAAGCACGGATCAAAAAAAGAAAAAAGGAAGAACGCTTGGTCTGGAGTCCAGCTGTCTAAAGCTCGAAGGCTCTATCAGATCTCAGCTGCTGACGATACAATCTATGGGATAATAATAAAACCGAAGCCTGAGTTGAATCGATGAGGAACTGAAATGTCAAAATTGAGATCAAACCACATCTGAAGGATCTATAAGATAGCATAAGGTAGATTGCACTGGTACTCTCTTTAAAAATGCACAAATCTGGAAATATAGAACATCCACATGTGCATCTGCAGTTCATTATGATCTGACTATGCTTTGTTCAAAGGTGCTGTCATATTGTCTTTTGAAACTCCATATTGATGTGCCCATTGTGTTCCATAGATTTGTTATTTGCAGCAATTATTTTTGTCTGGCATCCTCTCGGGTATCATTTTTTTTAACATGTGGATTAGGAAACAAAATTATTTTACGTGACTTTGGAACAGTTTGACAAAGCCTCTAATGACAGGGTAAATGTTCTGTGAGAAAACTGGCTCAGGTCAACAGAATGAAAATGAAACTGGGATAAACAGACGGGTGATAAAACATCACTGAACCAAACCCCCGTCCAAAAACAGGGAAGAAATGTTTTTCATTATCTAGGGAATTTTCTTCGATCTATTCTTTTTTCCATCTGCATCTTTCCCTCCAACTTTCTGACTCCACTTTATCTCCATAGCTCATTTGTGTGTGATACCAGAATCTGCATGGTTTGTGTTCTTCTGTTGTCTTCTGCTGCCTCACTACATTTTGAACCATACGTAATTGTTTACAGAAACATTACTCTAAACTTTACAGCTTTCACCCCCTCAGCTGATGATTTACAGTTAACAGACTAGCCCATAACATAAATCTGAACCAAAAGTTGAGAAGGATGTGTCATTTTCAGTGGTGGCTCCACATGGCAGTGGAAGAGTGAGATCTTTTGCATTTACTTGATGATTCAAAGGTTAAACATTTCGTGTATGTTGTTTTTAAAATGGTAATACTTTACAAAAAGGTCTCATTTGATAACATTACTTAATGGATAAACAAACGTCAACTAATGAGCAATATGTGTATACACTATTTATTAACCGTTGTTAATGTTAGGCCTACATTATATAGCCAATATAATGTCATTATATATATATATATATATATTTTTTTTTTTTTTGCAATGAAATTTTGAGGATTTGAGTTAATACAATGAAGAAGATTGGATTAATCAACAAAAAACTGAAAATAGTATGTTATCTGAACCACATTATTTATCTAATTTGATTTGACAAATAAAAAAACGTTGTGATAAATGTACCGGTTAGACTCGCGTTCCGGACGGAATTCTGATCGAAAAGGGCACTTTCACTTTCACCTTCAAAGGGGCAGGGGAAGGGGCTTTTAGATAGCTATCTCTCTCTCTCTCTCTCTCTCTCTCTCTCTCTCTCTCTCTCTCTCTCTCTCTCTCTCTCTCTCTGTGTGTGTCCTTGTTTATATTACATATAGGATAGTAAAACCTGAGGTCATCTGAATTGTGGGGACCAGCCAGCGGTCCCCACTTTTCAAAAGGCCTAAAAATCACACAGGATGAGAAAGTAAAATGCAGAATGTTCCCTGTGATGGGTTGGTTTAGGGGCAGGGGCAGTGTGTGTTTGTGTGTGTGTGTGTGTGTGTGTGTGTGTGTGTGTGTGTGTGTGTGTGTGTGTGTGTGTGTGTGTGTGTGTGTGTGCGTGTCTGTGTGTGTTTGTGTGTGTGTGTGTGTGTGTGATGGGTAGGTTTAGGGCAGGGGCAGTGTAGGGGGATATAATGTACAGTTTATATGGTATAAAAACCATAACATCTATGGAGAGTCCCCACAAAGATAGTTAACCAAGCATGTGTGTGTGTGTTTGTGTGTGTGTGTGTGTGTGTGTGTGTGTGTGTGTGTGTGTGTGTGTGTGTGTGTGTGGTGTGCGTGTGTGTTTATGAAATCATAAACATGCTTCGACTCTGAAAATCCTTCTTCAAATAAATTCAGAAATGAATTTAGATCTGTTAGCATTCATAACACAAGTTCCTGCAACAATACTCATAGCCACATAGGGGTTTGAAGCCTGATTTGGAAAAAATAAGTGTTCATATTCCTCCACACAAAGCCATATACTGTACAGATTTTTTTAGACCAATGAACTGCTATATATCCTTGGTCTTATGCAGGTTAATGGTAACAAGTTTTGCTCACACTTTAGTTTGGGGTTCAATTCTCACTATTAACTAACTATTAACTACGACTTTTGCCTCAATAAACTCCTAATATTAAGGTAGTATGGTAGTTGTAGCGTTTAGGTATTGGGTAGGGTTAATGGATGTAGAATATGATCATGCAGAATAAGGCATTAATATGTGCTGCTATATCCCATAATCATTCTCTCCTCTGTGTATTGTGCCACAGTGAAAACTTTTGTCTTTGGTAAAAATGACTGAACCTTCTTTAGACTCTACAGTAAAAGTCTGTAGCTCAATTACAGCTTGTATAATTACATATGATAATTACATTATTGAACTTCTCCCATATATACAATAAGCCAGTCACTGTCCGGCACAGTCAAGGCCTGTATAAGACTTAGCAGAACAGCTGGGAATCAAAACTAAAGTAAGTTCTTATCATCTAAACTGAACCGAAGGCATTTGAGAGCCAGAGGGATGACTAAAAACTTCCATGTGATATCAATTGAAATATTAGCTGTAATTCAATAAGCTATCAGTGGGCAGGGCGCATGAGCCTAAGGCGTAAAGTGAAAAAGTCAATGAGAGGGTCTTTTGTCTGCAACACTTCGCTTCAACCAGTACCTAAAAACCTGACTTATGTGGCTTTACGAGTCAATGACCAAAATTGTTCTTCATTTTTTATTATAATAATAGGGCTTGACATTAGCTTTTTTGTTGACCAGCCACTGTGGCTAGTGGTTTTCCAAAGTTACTAGCCATTACGCATTTTTACTGGCCACAATTTTGACATCGATACTATGGGGAAAAACTGCCATATAGATATTTTTAATATTATCTCATAATTTGGCAGCAGGTATATTAGGCTACTGTCACTTTAAGACCTGACGCACGCATCCATTGATTACACTGTTACATATGTGTTTTCTTTCTCAACTGTTTACGTTCACTTAAAACAGAACTGACTGTGTTTACATGAATACTCGCCAAGGCCAGCATTTTGACATTATTTTGTGTGTATTTGACTGTTTAAGTGCAATAAGCAGCGAAAATTTTGTCCTGAGAGGCGGATTTATGTGCGCGCACTTTGGGTGTGAGCAGGGGCATAGCCAGAAATTTTTTTCAGGGGTGCCCAGGTAAGATCCAGTGATTTTATTGGGGTGGCCAAAAAAAATACTAGCCTACTGACTATGACATGCGGTACCAAAGCTAATTCTACAGAAAATATAGATCACAAACAGCCACTTACACAACAGTGACAGTCATAATTTAAGTGTATATGTAATATTTGCGGTACCTTTTTTTAATTCACTTGCAAACATTTGCAGTAACTTTAGGTAACATTAGCTAATTTATATGATTAATAGAGAGTATGCACATATGGGTATTCGCTTTGGTGAGTAATGAAGCCAATCACAGTCACACACGTTTGTTGATTTCTAAAACGCTATGGCCAATCACTGGTGTTGACGTTAGAATCCACTCACCACCTGAGTTTTTGTCCAGCGACGAGGCCTGAACATGCACTAATAGACCTAATAGACCTTATTCACAGCAGCGCCTTCTTTATGAAAGAAATTAGTATGAAAGTGAGGCTGCGGGGATAGACATACATCTCTTCAGTGGGTTGTACTGTTATCTAATGTATTTTTTGGATTGTTCTGCTTATGAAACACTGCAAAATATCTTTCAAAGATGTTTCAGTAGACATAAAAGCTGTGGAAAATAAGCGCACTTTGCGCAGACTGTGTGAGAGCGGCGATTTAAACGTCAACTCTTTGTCATTGTCAAGTGCTTTTCAGCTTGCACAACAGGGGTGGCCAAGCTTCAAACAGGGGTGGCACTGGCCACCCATGGCCACCCCTTAGCTACGCCCCTGGGTGTGAGCACAAAATATATGCGGGAATAACTAAAATGATGCGCAATACATGCAAACCAATGCCGAAATTCAATCCCTGTAACACCAACAATATTCATCCGGAGCAAATAAAAAACGTCTTTGAATCCATTCAGCCGATCTTTGTATCTGGCGGTTGCACTTTTAGCATAGCTTAGCATACATCATTGATTCTAATCAGTCCATTAGCATCTCATTAAAAAAATGACCAAAGACACTTTCAATATTTTTCCTATTTAAAACTTGACTCTTCTACAGTTACATTGTGTGCTAAGACCAACTGAAAATGAAAAGTTGCCATTTTCTACACCTATATGGCAAGGAACTACTTTCTCATTCCTGCGTAATAGTCGTGGATCTTCGCGGCCGTGGCTGCAGCGGCGCAATGATTTGCTGGTATTCTGTGAAACATGGTGGTAGTATACACCTTCGCTTACTATCACAGCCCTTTGCAACACACAGAACCATGGCTAATCACACAGGTAAATCCACAACACAATTTGTCGGCTGCAAGCCTGAAACTTTCTCTGCAACTACACAAACTTAGTGCCAGTCACATTGAAAGTTACCTAGCTGGGGGCGTAATATCATAGCGCTGCTGCAGCCATGGTACAGCCGCGAAGATCCAAGACTATTACGCAGGAATGAGAAAGTAGTTCCTAGCCATATTGACATTCTTCAAAATATCTTTTGTGTTCAGCAGAAGAAAGAAATTTATACAGGTTTGGAACAACTTAAGGACAGAATTTTCGTTTTTGGGAGAACTATCCCTTTAAGAAAATCAAACTCTGTATCTGAATTGGCAGATATCATTCTGAATAATCGGCTATTGGTCTCAGCTGAGAAATTTAGTATTGATGCATCTGTCTCTTATATAAACACTAACATACATACATACAATTCTTACAATATTTTCATGGTTTAATTCATATATGTACACACACACACACACACACAGAATAAAAATCAGCACGAACATAATATAAAAATGTATACATTTAAAAGTGAATAAATGATATATAAATAACTAAATCATTAAATGTATAAATTAATGGGACATTTTGTGACATTAATAAAGTGAGAATGTTTCATAAGTGCTGATTAATAGTGAGAGATGGGTTGGACCTTATGTCACCCTCACTGTCTTATCCTCTACATCCTCAAATATTGGAACTGAGACATGGCACTGGTTTAACAAGTGTCCTTTCCATTCTAAGACAGAGAGTATGACTTTCATTAGAGTATGAAAGAGCCTCAGTCTTGTCTCTGTCAGGACATTCCAGATAATTACTGGCTGTGAAGGTCCTCTGTTCCTGCTTCAGTATGACCTCAGACCCAGCGGTCAGTGCTACTGAACCACCTGTAGAAGTGCTGTGAGAAACACAGTGCTTGAAATGGACATTATAACAAAAATATGCTTAGGGTCAAACCACGTCCAGAAGAACAACCCAGAAAAACTGGACTTGTGTTTGAAATATGATGTACTTGTAAAACTGTAGTAGGAATATTTTAAGATTTTAAGAAACCCTCAAAAAATTAAAATCATAAAATAAATATATATAATAATATATTTTATTATAAAATATAAAGTATAATCATATATTTTATATTGTAATGTTGTTTCTCATTAGGCAAATGTTTTATCAACTTTTTCCTCACAAGTACATTGCATTTTTTCTTAATTTTTAAATACTTTTTGCTTCAAATAATGTCAATGTGATTCGTTTTTTGGAACTGATTTGGTTTGGTTCACTGTAGACTTTATTATAGAATTTTTAATATTTATAATGGAAATTAATGGGAAATCCACTTGGAAAGTGAGTGTTCGACGTGGTCAAAATATTAAAAAATTTAGCCTACATATATCTTCTGTGGAAGTCTCAGGACCAAAGAACCGTTCGTCCAATCAGTGCATTCGGTCCGAATACAGTGATAGGATGTCCTACCTCTCTGTCAACCTATGTACTGTATTTGCATAATACTTCCGCGCATCTGCGCCGCCTTTACAGTGTCTCCTGAACTCCTCTTTGAAATTGCTTACCGTATAAGCAGAGAAGTTTCAAGCTCAAGTTATTCAAAGTTATTTTAGGAGATTCTAATTTTATTTGGTGAACATTATCTTTGTGTTCCCCAGTGTTCTTAGTTTGATTGTAATGAACTGTATTCAGCACTGGAGGGCTGTTCATTTGCATTCGACTTAAAGGTGCAGTATGTAATATTGACAGCTAGTGGGTGAAATGGGTAATGCAGTCCAAATTCAAAATATTTGTGAGAGTTGTTTCCCCATCCCCTCATTCTTAGACTCCATGCTCACACGGGTTGCCAGATTGAGGACATGCAACAGAAACTAACGCAATTCACCCTTCGCCGGGAGTTTGAGCGACACGCGATCTGACCAGTCATAATTTGCAGAATCTTCCATTTTGTCCAACAAAACAGTCAGGAGAGTTAATAGATTAATATCGGTTGAAACGACATTCCTTCTGATGTTAGTTCATGTCATGTTTTGATGCTATGAATTAACTGGAAGGAAGAGATGATCTGTTCACGAGCAGCTTTAACTGAGGCACTACAGCGATCTGTCACGACAGAGCCACAAAAAGGTATTTATATATAAAAACATATTACATATTTGTATGCTTTAATCTAAATAAATGAAACAACGACAACACAAATACATACAATATACAACACATTTAACTGCTCCTATGTTAAGATATACCAGTAGAATACCTTATTAAAATAATTACAGAAGTAAAATGATTCAGGACTGTTTTTGATAAAGGTGAATTCGAAAATTACTTTTAGGAAGCAGAAAATTGAGGTTGACCTCTGCATTTATATTTGAGGAGGAATATCAGGCAAGCCTCTGTGAAACTCATCCTAAATTCCTAAATCAATCTTAGTTTGTTTTCAAAATGTTCCACTTTTAACCCAGCTGAAACCTAATACACACCTCATGTGAGTAGATGAGGAATCTCTTGAAACAGACTAAGGCCAATCTAAAGAGAGCAATCAGGGGCTCTCTCCAAACACACATCATGATGTCATCACTCGTGTTTCAGCCTGAAGATAATGTTAACTAACCGATTCTTGCTGACAGACCCAGTCAGCACTATGTTTGATTCCATATTTCTTGTCTGTGTCTTATAGTAATTGAGATCTCCATCATTCTGTAATCTCTAAAGCCAAAGCAAACCGCAAAGCACATGCAATGTAATCTATCTATCTGTCTATCTATCTATCTATCTATCTGTCTATCTAATCTAATCTAATCTAATCTATCAGCAGTATCTCAAATAATTCATGATTTAAGATTTTATTCAGTTTAACATGTAGTTAAGAAAAGTACTAGATTCTATATTTTATTGTAGTGTTCTATTATAATTAGCTGTTCCACACTGTTATGTACAGTAGCTATGATTCATAATTACTCCTGTGCTAGTAATAGACTAAAAACCTTTCAAAGCAAACAGATTCTATAATACTTTCAAAGGTTTGCTGTGGAATGTTTGGAGAGAGCGTCATCATTCAGAGAACGGAAGAATAGTACCCATTTTTGTCTCTTTTGGTGCTCTTATTCAATTAGAGATCAGTAGAACTACTAGTTCTAGTGCTTAATTCAATCAGCTCATCAGATGACTGAGTCCCTACCCATCTCATGTGAATTCAATTACGGATTATGTGACTCTCTCTCAGACACCTCCATACTCCTACAAAATTATATGACAAGAATGTATTAATGTGGCTATTTGTTTCCAGCATCATCATATTTAGTGCCATTTTGAACATATATTGCCAAAAGTTTTGGTATGCCTGCCTTAACATGCACATTAATTTTAATGACATCCCATTGTTAATCCGTAGGGCTTAAAGTTTAACAGCTTCAACTCTTCTGGGAAGGCTTTCCACAAGATTTAGTATTTTTTGACCATTCTTCTAAAAGCGCATTTGTGAGGTCAGGCACTGATGTTGGATGAGAAGGCCTGGCTCGCAGTCTCAGCTCTAATTCATCCCAAAGGTGTTCTATCGGGTTGAGGTCAGGCCAGTCAAGGCACACTCCACACCAAACTCGCTCATCCATGTCCTTATGGACATTGCTTTGCGCACTTGCTTTTGGGGCCTTGGTATGCTGACGCATTAAGAGTTCCTTTCACTGGAACTAAGGGGCCAAGCACAACCCCTGAAAAACAACCCCACACCATAACCAATCCCCCACCCCCATCCACCAAACTTTACACTTGGCACAATGCAGTCAGGCAAGTACCGTTCTCCTGGCAACCGCCAAACCCAGACTTGTCTATCGGACTGCCAGACAGAGAAGCGTGATTTATCTAGAGAACACATCTCCACTGCTCTAGAGTCCAGTGGTGCATGCTTTACACCACTGCATCTAATGCTTTGCATTGCACATGGTGATGTAAGGATTGGATTAGCTGCTCGCCCATGGAAACCCATTTCATGAAGCTTTCTACACACTGTTCTTGAGCTAATCTGAAGGCCACACAAAGTTTGGAGGTCTGTAGCTACTGACTCTGCAGAAAGTTGGCGACTTCTGTGCACTGTGACCTTCAGCACTGACCCTGTTCTGTGATTTTACGTGGCCTAACACTTCATGGCTGAGTTGCTGTTGTTCCCAATTGCTTCCACTTTGTTATAATACCACTAACAGTTGACCGTAGAATATTTAGTAGTGAGGAAATTTCATGAGTTGACTTATTGCACATGTGGAAACCTATCACGGTACCACTCTTGAATTCACTGAGCTCCTGAGAGCGACCCATTCTTTCACAAATGTTTGTAGAAGCGTCTGCATGCCTAGTGCTTGATTTGATACAACTGTGGCCATGGAAGTGATTGGAACAGCTGAATTCAATGATTTGGAGGGGTGTCCCAATACTTTTGCCAATATAGTGTATATGCAAAAATATTAATTGAGAACATTTTGCATTTGACATTTTAGAAGCATTAAATCCTTTTAGTTTGTTGAGGATCTGAGAGTAAAATAATAGCCTACAGAAGAGATTGTTCATATACCTCCTTCCAAAAATGTGAAATAGGGGAATACTGAGAGATTTGGCAGGGGTGCCATCTTATCACAAAATGTAGGTGTTTTTCCCCCTGTTGCTTTCACAAATTCTTAACATTTCTGTAATGATCAGTTTAGGCTATATGGGCTGGACAGGCTTCTAAGGATGTGATCTAGTCTTTTTAGCCTCTTTTTTCTATAACATATGCCACTTAAAAAACATATTTTTTAAGTGGCAATGAGATACTCAAATGATACTCGAGTGCCGGTCAATTTAATGGTCCAATGGAAAATAATGAAAACCAGGACATTTTCATCACTTTATAAAAACCAGCCAGGACAGGACTTTAAAACAGGACATGTCCTGGGAAAACAGGACGTTTGGTCACCCTAGCCTATCACTCATTACAAATAGGCTATGTGTGACAATACTGCATTGTATTTTATTGTCAGTTGTACTATCCATCAGAGAAGATATTTAATTGCTGGATTGTTTTGCAGAAAAGGCACAGTTCTGTATCAAACTGTTCACTGCTGCAGTTTTGGTGAGATGGATGCTATTATTCAGCTGTAGCTGTCAAAGCTGCATACACTATTGTGTAAGTTATTTGGAAGCTTGTGATATGATTAAACAATGTTGATTAAATGAGACATTTGAATAAAACTTAAAAACATGCACAACAATTGCATCTGTGGGTGGGTGGTGGTCATGACAGTGTTTTCACCTTTGTAACTCATTTGTATTGGTTAAGCTGATGGTGTTTCAACTCTTCCCTAACTGAATAACAGCCTGGAGCTCAGTGAAGCTCACAACAGTAATTCAATGTAAATAGCCAATAAAGATAAAAAGCATAAAGTAGTAATAAACAGGAAAATACTGACCAAACGTCATCAAATATAAGACAAATTCTTACAGCAGTTCTGCTGTAAAGCAGCTACAGATGATATTTGTGTCATTATTCAGCTCTGCTCAGTTCCTGTTGATTCAGTTCAGTTCAACATCGGTGTAAAGTTAATGTAGAACAGGAACAAATTAGTAATGTTCTAGTAACTACACTATTACCTAACTAGAAACTCTGATTAATGAATTGGTATAAGTAATAGTGCTCAGCTGAATGTGATAGTTCACTATTTAATCAGCAACTATTTTTTTCACACCTCCCAGAGGACTACCAGGAACAACTATATACAGGTTCATAATTAATGTGAATAATGCATCATGTTTAATTAATTCTAAAGTGAAGGTCATAGTAAGCCATTAGTAATGACTCAAGTATTACCAAATCCTTCAGAAAGAATTACTAATTATGTGGATCAGTATTCTAACGTGAATATCATGGTAACTCACTAGTAATTACTCAAGTGTTACCAAATCTGTCAGAAGCCTTACTATCCAAAACATACAAGAACCTCAAAAGCTTACAATGACTTCTGTCATTACTAGAGAGTAATCACGCTTTACTGATATTCCTTCTAAAGGATTTGGTAACATTACTAGTGGGTTACCACCTTCACTTTAGAATTAATGATGTGGTATGCATTATTCATGTTAATTATGAATCTGTAGTTCTTAGTTGTCCTTTGGGAGCTGTGAAAACGACTTATTGATTAGCTAGTGAACTACCACCTTCAGCATTGTTATTACTAATTTGTTAAGTTTCTTGTTAGTTAATAGTAGTTATTATTAACTAACAAGAACTAACAACTAACAAGAGTGATAATGATGCATTACTCATTTGTTCCTGTGTGGTTATTCATTAATGACGGAACAGCATTCTAAAGTCTTACCAAGTTGAGTTCAATTCATCTGGTGTAAAGTAAACTTGATGCTAAACAAAAAGTGTTTTTTTGTTTTGTTTTTTTAAATCAGACTATTTAAGGCGTTTTACTTTTATTTGTTTGTAGGCCTAGCCATGTTCAACACTCTTTAATAGAAAAATTAAGCATTTTGATAGAATAGTGATGCAGTATAAATATTTTCGTTTAAAATAAGCGTTTGTGTATTATGAAGGCCTATATTGGCTTGCTCCATTTGTCGGATGCGTCTTAAATTACATTAATGTCACGCGTTGTGTTTCTCACGTGTTAGATAGAGGAAAAAGCTCCTGTGCCCCACGATCTGACCTCTTATCATGACGGGACACCAGGACATCATCCTCCGTTCATGCATTTCTCTCTCTCTCTTCTCTTAAAGACGCTTTAGCATTTGCTTTTGCCTGGAAAACATCTGAATCATTTTAACCAACTCCAGCTGTCGCCCTGGTGTGGGTGTGTGAGAAAGTGCAAGGCCGTCTGTGAATGAGAGGAGACTCGAGCTAGGGTGACGTTTAGATTTACCAAAAAAAAAAAAAAAGTTAGGATATTTTTGCGTCTGTTTTTTGTCGGTATGAACGCAGATACGTGCGTCTCATACTGCGATATGACCTCCATGGATTCATATTATTCCCCATCATCAGGGCAAGGGAGAGTCCAGCAGGCCAATCCTTACAGGACGTTCCAGCCGAGCGACTCTAAATACAGTCCCACCTTTCTGCCCGCCAAAGGTCAATCTTACGGGGACAAGCCACGGAGTCCATTCCACCCGGAGTGCCCGTCACTGGACGAAAACTCAGCCGAGAGCGCGTACAGCAAGTACCATCTTTTTATGCAGAGACCCACATGCAAAACTCCCCCTGAAGACAGCAAACTAGAGGACGGCGCGCTCATCTCCTGCTATGGTGAGTGGCATCGTGTTGATGTATTTTATCAGGAGCCTATATCTCCAGAAATTACATACAATATGCTTAAATTTCCACCTTATGTTTAGGATGTCAGTGTATTTTGATAGTTGTTCTGTATCAGAACATCCAGGTTGAAGGTAAAAGAGGCCTTTAATGAGTAGCTTCTATTTGTTCTCACATTTGTTCTAGTTCATTTGCACTTCTCACCTCGATAAAAAATGACGGTAGCCTAACACACTTTATTTTAAGGTGGCGTAGTTACACGTTACAACATGTAGGCCTACTTACTTTTGTAATAAAATACAGCATAATTACAGGTAACTAACCATAACTGCAACTCTATAGTAAGTACATGTTAATTAATATTACTCAGTACTTATTTGAGCAAGTATGTATCTACGTCACCTTAAAATAAAGTGGTAGGACCAAAATTACGTGTAGCTATATGCTTCATAAGTGCACTTTTCGACCACTTTTTAAAAATTATATTGACAAAGAAAGTTTAAAATGATTATAACAGTTGACCTAATTACTTTAGTTTTTTTAGTCAGACTGACTAAGCTTAAATCATATCAAACTAAAAGTGCTATTTCGCAGCCGTCTATTCATATAATGGTAAAAATAAGATTTTTGTATAATAATAATACATAATGGTTACACTGTATTTTAACAGTGTCGTTGTTACAGTGTAATTATATTTAAGTACTGAGTAATACTAACAACATAGGCTACTACGAGGGTTAAGGTGGTTTGGTTGAGGGTTAGTTGCATGTAATTATGCATAATTTACTGTTATTATATGGTAACTAAGTAGCCTACATGTAACAAGGACACTGTCAAATAAAGTGTTGCCTAAATAATTATCAATGATAATTCACAACTTTGCATTTATGAAATCGAATAAAAGTTTTTTATTGTGCTCACAAAGTTGTGCTGTGTTTTAGGATTAAAGACTTTTCTGTTTAATGCAATGAACTGCACGCGAGGAAGCGTAAATTCACTAAATAAATGTTGAACATAATTAGGCCTGGTTCATTTATTCATTGGTATATTAGTCTCAGACAGAGTGATTTATCGCACCAGATCGCTCAAGCACTTTCTGAAGGCTGTATTTCAGAAAGTGATTCAGATCCACACTCATTCTCGTCTGTTAGCTGTTTGTCAGATCGAACATTTTTACGTTGACCACACGGACGTTACCGAAAATATTAATATATAAACAATTTGTCTGGTGGTCTCTTAAACGATCAAAGCAGAAGTCATGAACAGACATAGGCAGATGTTGCGATATGTACACAATGAATAAAAAGATTATCGTCGTCTTCTGACTTACAAACAGTGGCATGAAAATCCATCTTTGTGGTTGTAAATCAGGCAAGGGCTATTTACGATGTGTTGACCGCAGGCCAGTGAAAATAGACACCGACTGTATCTTCAATGTGGCTTGGCGTCAGAAAATCCTGTTTGTTCGGTTAAACTTGATATTTAATAATTTGGATATGTTTTTACTATTTCTAAAACGCTCTGTTTTTATGACGACAAACTAAGACGAAGTAGTGCAATAAATAAATAAATAAATAAAATAATGGCCTGTTTTGTTACATAAATAATGAAAGGCTGTATCTGACTGTATACCCGTCTATAACACGGCCTTTAAAACGTAGCTTTTATTGGGTTACATCTTACAAATGCCCAAAGCAAGTCATTGGGAAATTAGCATGCTTCCAGATAATTATTAGAAATGCCTCTACTTCAGACAAAAGGCTATAGTAGTATACAGCCAAGCTTTAACTGCTCTTTGATTAAACATAATATAATAATATAATAAAGTTTATTTATAGTTTATCTGTATTTTGCAATCATTGCTACTGGGTGTTTTTTTTATTTTTTATTAAATGCTATCAATCAGGTGATATTTTGGGCTATTTGTAAATTAAAATTATTGTGTAAAAAGGTCATTGCAGTCCAGCTGGACATACACACTATACACATGTTAATATTTGCAGAAAATAGTTTGTCAAATTGTATACGCAGGCATGAATATACGAGATAATCACTAATGATCCCTTTATTGGATATATTATGAGGCACAGACACAGACAGCGCTGTACTTAAGAGCGTTTTTCCTGTCTGCGGTTTGAGGAGAGTGAACACTGTGTTTCCCACACCACGGTCTGTCTGTAGATGTCAAGGGCAAGAGCTAGCCTCAAGGACAGCCTGATTGACCAGTCGGAGAATATTGGGAAGCCGAAAATGGCATTTCATCCACTATTCGACACAGAGAGAAGGGAAGATATGTGCTCTGACTCAACACTTTTGTCAAGTGTGGGTTGTACATTTTTCATGCAATTACATCCAAAATATAAGAGCTCTTTCCAGCCATTCAGAACCCAGTAAAACTACAGAGTGAGTAACAAAGTTGGTTTGTCACGGGTGTAAACTGTTAACAATAAGAGTGCAACTTTTTTAGAACATTTCTAATTGAACCTTGCACATGAGTATCTAGTTATTTAAACTCACCAGTTTTTAATGATATACTTCCAAAAGCAAGTAATACCAGGGTTAATCCTCAACTAATGCTGTAATCTGACAGTGCATTTAGAATCAGTGTAAATTTGGATAAAATATTGGAAATATTAACAAAGTAACACAGCAAAGCATAAAACCTCTCCAGAAAGCTGAGTAATTCATGACTTGCAGCAGGAGGGAGTAGGGTATTATTCTCCCAGAGTTATCGTTCATGCCTTTATGCTCAGCACGATCAGTACCGCTGGGAGGCCTAAAATGACTGGTTTACATAACCTTTCCTTACAAAATGACATGTGCATATAAAGCAGCATTCAACAATTTATGGGATATTAAGTCGGCTATTAAGTGTCTAGCGAGACGGTCTCTGTAGATCTTGAAGGTTTTACACACATGATTAATTCGGCACATTGTGGTTGTGGATAACAGATTTCAGAGGTGTGACATCATGGACAAGATATTTCAATTAAATTAAGCTTTGTGTGAGAAAATAAAGTTGCTTGTCCTTGCCACCAAATGCTGGTGTAATGTATCCCGATATTCAAGGAACTGGATGAAATATTCTGAAAGATATCTATTAACAATCTCAATTTTGACTTGCTTAGTTTGGGACTTAAAGGCACAATTTGTAAGATGTTTTGATTTTTTTATTAAACAGTGTTACGTATTTTGTTGACAGGTTTGTACTTACATTATCCCAGATGTTTCCAAGAATTTTTAATCCAGAGAAATAAGCAATTTTAACCAGGACACGGGTCATGTCCGTGCGTCGCCTATCAAGAACATCATGCCTGCCTTACTCTCGATTATATTTTGTATGGAAACACCAAAGACGCTTTAATATATATTATGTGTTTTATTAGACAAGTGAACAACTGTTTGGATTCATTTATGAACTAATTATTGTTATATATAGCTCAACACATTTAGACTTATCGTTTGAATCTTGTTTTCTTGATTGTCCTGCATGTTTTCATCAGACCTCAGAGAAAAACACAATTTTTTCAAGTGGCAAACATAGCATAATCAGATGCAGCTTTATTTTTAGCAACAGTAATACAGCAGTTTCTCTGTCATACAGTATGTTTTAAAATGAATTGCATGCCATTTATCAACACAAGCCATCCAGCATTTATTAATATGATATTTTAATATCGATCTAGCTTACTGCTGTGTGCAACAAGTGTCTCATAGCAGCCGCGGAGCAAACGCACATGTTATATCATAATTTTACTCAAATTAATATAATATGATATACCAGCGCTGTGTTTCCCCCATAGACTGTAAAAAAATATGGACGTAGTGTCCGTGATGTCACGCATAGGTTTCTGAAGAGTATTTTTCAATCCTAAAGTCGGCCGTTGCCATCTTGGCAGTGCATCACCATTCGTCACTCCCAGATAACTAAAAATGGGCAAAGAGGCGGGACATGGGTGGAGCTGAGGTCCTGGAGGCTGAAACCATGCCCGCCTATCTCGACCTTAGTGGCAATCCACCTGTTTAATTAAAAAATTCTGTCTAAATTAAACAGGCAAAATTAGCTTCAAAACCACTATAGAACAAAACCACTTTTTGTACTGTAAAAGCTGTTAAGTTGGGCATTTTAACATGTGGGAGATACAGATTTGACTCCCTTTTGGAGCATGTCTCTAGCGGTCAGTCGATGAATTGCAGTTCAAGTCACTTCTGTGTTGGTTTCAAGAGAGACTGGTTGCCACTTGGTTCGCCCACATATGCTTGACCGGAAGAAGCGGAAGCGGAGACTGTGGCATCATAAGTTCTGCTGCTGTCGAGCCGTGTGTCACGCTTGTCTTAGCAAACCGCTCCAGCGACCTCGTTCAGCTCCCACAGCGCTCAGCCCTGCTCTGCTTCATACTACAGTAATGTTAATAATCTCATCCATGAACATGATTTCTGCCCGCGTCCCGCCCGATTCTTTTTTTCCACTGGCTGTGAAGTGAAAATGACATCTCCCATGAATCCGCGCTCAATCTCGACGTCATCAAGCTACGTGTTTGTTTTAAAAATCACTTGACTATCCCTAAGCTAACATGACGTTACATTTTTAACTGGTGTTTGTTTCCCATTCAAACCTTATAATGAGTCATTTACTATAAGACATCCTCTATATAATGCACAACCCCAAATCAGAAAAAGTTGGGACAGTATGGAAAACGCAAATAAAAAAAGAAAGTAGTGATTTCTAAATTTACTTTGACTTGTATTTTATTGCAGACAATATGAACACAAAATATTTCATGTTTTGTCTGGTCAACTTTTGTAAATATGCATCCTTTCCTGTCATTCAGACCTGCAACACATTTAAAAAAAAGTTGGGACAGGAGCAATTTAGTGCTAGATAATGATGTTAAATAATGGGGTTAAATAATGATGTGATTTGAAACAGGGTTTGTCAACACGTAATTGTAATTATGAGTTGATCCAAAAGCAGCATCCAAGAAAGGTCTAATCCTTTAGGAGGAAAGATGGGCCGAGGATCGCCAGTTTGCCAACAAATACGTGAGAAAATTATTGAAATGTTTAAAAACAGTGTTCCTCAAAGAAAGATAGGAAGAGATTTGTATATTTCACATTCAACAGTGCATAACATAATTAAAAGATTCAAGGAATCTGGAGGAATTTCAGTGCGTAAAGGACAAGGGCTGGGCGATATCCCAAAAAATTATATATCTCGATATTGTCAAATTTTTTACGATATTCTATATATATCTCTATATGTTTGCAATTGCTTTTAAATAAAAAAATATTTTCTTTTGCCCCCATTAAAAACAACAAAAACTATTTTGATAGACCCAAATTAAATACAAAATGTTTACGTTTACTGAACAGGTTGGGATGACCAAAATTTTGAGTCATGATATGAGTAATTTAATATTTTTTTAAATGTACTTTTATATTTACAATATAGATTTTTAATAATAAAAAAAAACATAAGCAAAACATGCAAATTACAAACAATATGTAGCCTACAGTGGGTCTATTTAACAGTAGCAAGTCAAGAAATAAAAAATAAAAAATCTAATATATATATATAAAAAACTGCTCAGTCTTTACTCTAAATTAACTATAGGCTACACTGATTCTTAATAAATATATTAAAGTTGTTTAGCCAAGCATGGCGTGGTTTTCTATTTGTCGTTGTTGTTTGATTAACATTAAATCACACAGAATATGAGGTCCGGCCCTTTAAGAGCTCCACGGACCAAATTCATCGTAACAAACGATTTCTCACTCAACTCTTCGTACATTCACTAAAGACATACACTACTGAGTTTACCTGAATACTCGCCAGGACGTGCATTTTTACATTTGTTTGACCATTGAAACCCAATAATGAAATTGCGCAAAAATCTCGACCATATGTTGTCTGAAAGGCGTGTGGGCGCGCTTCAGGTCAGAGTCCGGCAGCGCGAGCACGTCCCGCGCTGCGCTATTATTTCTCTCATGCGCGCATGTTTCTGTTGCTTTCTTTGTTATGCGCTGCGTGTGTATATTTAACTCTTCTGCTTCCAATGTTTAGTGAATGGTGGAAGCAGACCTGTGCGTTATCTGGTAATGTTATTTGGGAAAGTATGCATGTTGAATTTGAAATATTCGATATTCACGATATTTTCAAATTTTACATCGTCGTCAAAATGATTACGATATTATCGCTAATATTCGATATATCGCCCAGCCCTAGGAGAAGCCTAAGCTGAACAACCGTGATCTCCGATCCCTCAGGCGGCACTGCATCAAGAATAGTCATTCATCTATAAGCGATATCACCACATGGGCTCAGGACTACTTTTGGCAAACCTTTGTCAAGTACCACAATAAGTAGTTACATCCACAAATGGCAGTTAAAACTGTACTGTGCCAAAAGGAAGCCCTATGTTAACAGTGTCCAGAAGCGAATCATCCAGACTGTTACCAGCAACAAGTCTGTCATGGTATGGGGTTGTGTCAGTGCCCTTGGAAAAGGTAACTTGCACTTCTCTGAAGGCACCATTAATGCTGAAAAGTACATAGAGATTTTGGAGCATAATATGCTGCCTTCAAGAAGACATCTTTTCCAGGTCCGTCCATGCATATTTCAACAAGACAATGCAAAACCACATTCTGCACACATTACAAAGTCCTGGCTGCGGAGGATGAGGGTACGGGTACTTGACTGGCCTGCCTACAGTCCTGACCTGTCTCCAATAGAGAATGTGTGGTGCATTTTGAAGCGCAAAATGCGACAACGAAGACCACGTACTGTTGCCCACCTTAAGACTTGTTTGCAGGAAGAATGGGACAAAATTACACCTGAAACACTTCATCACTTGGTGTCTTCAGTCCCTAAACATCTTTTAAGTGTAGTGAAAAGGAATGGCAACATTACAAAGTGGTAAATGCTTTACTGTCCCAACTTTGTTTTAAATGTGTTGCAGGTCTGAATGACAGGAAAGGATGCATATTTACACATGACATGAAGTTGACCAGACAAAACATGAAATATTTTGTGTTCATATTGTCTGCAATGAAATACAAGTCAAAGTAAATTTAGAAATCACTTCTTTTTTATTTATTTGCGTTTTCCATACTGTCCCAACTTTTTCTGATTTGGGGTTGTATAACACGTATACAAATTCAGCCATGCGTAAAATACTCTATTCTTCAATGCATGCAATGAAGAAAATATTTGGATCCTCTTCATGAGCTATTTTAAATTATAGTGAGCATATGGGAATGAAATCCTGGAGACAGAAAACTGGCTCAGTTCTGCAGTATATGGATGTCATTTATCAGGATCTCAGATTTAACGGAAACACTGTCCTGGTTTCCCACAGAATCCACATTCCTGTGCGGCTTTCAGGCATTGATCTTCTCACAGACACATCTGGAGGTTTTGCTTCTGCATATATATACAGTACCTGTATCTTCAACGTACAGTCGTGTAAACTGGCAATTGGAGGCCAAATGCTAGAACTTACTTAGAGTAGAGCATTTCACTATTAAATAAAGGATCTTTATTGGCATCTATGGTTTCATAAAGAACCTTTAGTATCCATGGAACCTTTCCATTGCACAAAATGATCTTTACAGAGGAAAAATGTTCTTTAGATGTTCTTCTCATATTAGAAAAAAAGGCTCTTCTAATGGTATTGCTACAAAATCCCCCTTTTGGAACCTTAACTTTTTAAGTGTTGTTGGTTTTGCATCAGAGTAACATAAAATTTGGTCTTTTGGTCATTTTCCTCATAATAATCTTGAATTTAAAGGCATTATTCATTATTAAATGTCACTGAATAACACAGTTTTTGTTGATTTACAGCGTGTATTATCTGGAGCTGACCCTAGCCATCACATTCTATAAAAGCTAACGAGTGCCCTGCTGCTTTACAGCTAGTTAAATTACACTTTGATGTTTTTCTCCTTGTTTCTTGCAGTGATTAAATAGCCGCTCCTAGTAAGCATCTGACCTCTGCTAATTCAAAGACACAGCCGACTCCTTCAGGATGGAGTCAGTGTTCTCAGGGGAGCGACTGCTTCAAACATGAACTCCAATTATACATTTTGCCTTGGTGTGAATTGATTTTCAAAAGAGGTATTACTGTTAACACCAGTTTTCAAATACTGGGATATGTTTCTAGGCTGGAAGGCTTTTGCAATGCCAACATCAGTACTGAAGTAGTCCTGTAAAAGATGTGAATTTGCAATGCCTGCAGGATAAACAAGGTTCTTTAAAAATTAAAATGTACTTTATTGACATATTTGGTTTCCTGAAGAACTTTTAACATTCATGGATGGCTTCTTTTGATTTTTTAAATGTTCTTCACTGAAAGGTTCTTTGTGGAACCAAAAATGGTTCTTCTATTGCATAAACACCCTTTTGTAACCTTTATTTTTAAGTGTGTACACTTTTAAAAATAAAGGTCCTTACTGGCATTGAAGAACCATGGATCTCTGTCCAGGTAACACTGAGAACGAGTAAACATTGTTCATTTACATATACACCAATCAGGCATTATTACCTAATAATATTGTTGGTCTCCCTTTTGCTGCCAAAACAGCCCTGACCCGTCAAGGCATGGACTCCACTAAACCCCTGAAGGTGTGTTGTGGTATCTGGCACCAAGATGTTAGCAGCAGATTATTGAAGTCCAGGAAGTTTAGAGGTGGGGCCTCCATGGATCGGACTTGTTTGTTCAGCCCATCCCACAGATGCTCGATTGGGGAATTTGGAGGCCAAGTCAACACCTCAAACTCGTTGTTGTCCTCCTCAAACCATTACTGAAGCATTTGCTTTGTGGCAGGAGCATTATCCTGCTGAAAGAGCCACAGTCACCAGGGAATACCGTTTCCATGAAAGGGTGTACATGGTCTGCAACAATGCTTAGGTAGGTGGTACTGTTGGCACTTTCGGCGGTGGACAGGGGTCAGCATGGGCACCCTGACTGGCCTGCGGCTATGAAGCCCCATACGCAACAAACTGCGATGCACTGTATATTCTGACACCTTTCTATCAGAACCAGCATTAACTTCTTGAGCAATATGAGCTATAGTAGCTCGTCTGTTTAAATGGACCACACGGGCCAGCCTTCTCTCCCCACGTGCATCAATGAGCCTTGACCACCAATGACCCTGTCACCAGTTCACCACTGTTTCGTCCTTCGACCATTTTTGACAGATACTGACCACTGCAGACCGGGAAGCCATCACAATTTGGCCCTTGTCAAACACGATCAAATCCTCACGCTTGCCCAGTTGGATAAAAGCATCTGCTAAATGTAAGGTAATGTTAAGTGGATCTAAACATGATACTAATGCGGGTTGACTCTTCATTGTGAGACCTTGAGCAAAATCTTTCATCCCAGGAAACAACAAGGGGACTGTCTCTGACTAAATGTGCTGCAAGTCACTGTGACTAAAGGCATCTGGTAAATGACGAGTAACTATTGTGCAATAAAGCTAAGTCAAGAGGCGGGGTATTGGGTCAAAAAGTGCTGTTATATATCAAGTTTAAATGCCACAATCCGCAAGGTTTATAACAGCACTTTCTTTTTAAGAACTGTGTCTGACGAAATGTATATCTCCATACCTTTGGTTAGATTCTGCGTTCTATATGGCAAGCAGAAAAAACACAGCATTGCTAAAATCCCCAAACATTTGGACAGTGATCAAACCCAGACTATTGCTGTCAATGCGAAAATTGCAGCCAAAACCAAGGAGCTTTGGCTCTAAAATGCAAAACATGCAATGGCACTGTTTAAAAAATGTGGTGGTACGCAGATTCAGCATAACATGGGCTACAAAGCCAAGGAAAGACAGCAGGGTGGGACTGAAAGTGCTCACCACAGCAATGATGAATATTTCTCCGCCAAACACAGAGAGACAGAGGAGCTTGTGTTATCACAAAATACTATTGCATTTCAATAAATCTGATAGTCTAAACAGAGTATGAAATAAACAAACCATTTGTACGTAGTTATTGTGTGAAAATGATATGTAGTTATACAAATGATGACTACCCCTTTGTGTTGTCACATACACCACAATCAACAAGTTTGCCTGTAATAAAGTTTTAGATTAGAGTTAGACTGTCTGGTTAACCAGCGGCCAACAGTGTGAGTGAGGAGCATGAGATAAAATATAAAACATTTGAGAAGAAAACAAAGAAATATCTCTTGTGAACAGAATATTTTATCCCACTTTATGTCTTTTACTACTATGTACTTATTATAAAAATAAAAATAAAACATTTGTTCAATGTACATATTTTGTTCATGATGTATTGCAAAACACGTCTGAGATGGGATAAGGTAAGGGAAAGGTTTCATGGTATGGTTAGGTTTGAAGGTGGTTAAAATAGGAAAAGGTTTAGATGTAATTACATAAATTAATTACATGCAGATAATTTTTAAATGCATGTACAATTTAAACATATATATATATATATGTAATAAATTACAAAAAGTCCCTCCATTTGGATAATATAGTTATAACATAAACGAATAAACTTACACTCTAAAAAATGATGAAAAAAAACAACAACCCAAGTTGGGTTGAAAATGGACTAACCCAGCGATTGGGTTGTCCTAAGCAAACATTTAACCCAACCGCATAGTTAAAACAACTATGCTGGGTTAGTCCATTTTCAACCCAACTTGGGTTGTTTTTTACCCAGCATTTTTTAGAGTGTAATGTGTCATATTTGTCAGTCCTACATAAATGAAACCGAAAGATTTCTGTAATAGTACAAATAATCTAATGTGTTTAAACAGGTTTATATATTTATCATATTAAATCAAAATCGTTTCAATCATTTCAATCAATACATTTTAATTAACTGATTATTACTTGTCCAGCTAACTATATCGTAACCATCTTCATGCTTTTTAAGTAAATAAATGCAATCATTTTCACAGCAAATGTATGACTGACAAATATGCATCACATTAAGTTAAGTTATTTTAAGACTGTATAATCCAAATAGAAATAATCCGAATAGACTTTTATATGCAATTCAACATAAATCTTAAATGTATGCCTATATTTACGAGTGCAGTAAAGTCTTAATGTTTTATTGTGGGTTTCCAATCAAGTTGTAATTTTATCAAAGTCTGCAAAAATGTGAAAGTAATAATTAATTGTGTTCATTTGGAATACAAATTAGCCAGCAATACAAAGAATCTGCCATTTTAGAATTTTAACATATAATACTAAACATTTGACTTATGAATGAAATCCAAGAACAGAATCCTGCAAAGTACATCAAGAGATAAAAAGAACAAACTATACACAGCTTGTTTGGTTAATTGGCTCAAACATAAGCAGAAAAAGTTACTAAAACGGAGACGTTATCACCCGTATAACTTTGACACAGTGGAAAAGATCGAACTGAGAACTGAGAACCTCAGTGGGGTGTGCTTTATACAGACATGATTTGATTATTTACTTACAATCTGGGATGTTTGTACTTTCATCAGGATACTGATTCAGACATCCAACAGGGAAAACATATTTTCAACTAAAACAAAGAAAGGCTTGTTGCACATTAGAGGCCTTTGAAATGTAAGGAGACAACAGAACCCTCTTTACGTTGATGTAAAGAATATTTGTATAGGATTCGATGAGTGTAATGTCTCTTTGGGACTCTTATGTAGTGTTCCATTGTTCCCTATTTTCCCGCATTATCTCGTATCAATTGTCTATTTAAGCCCACGTTTCCAGTTCAGTTTTGTCAGTCCTCGCCTGTGTGAAAGTTGGTTTGTTTAGAGGTTCTCCTGTAGATTTACAGAGTGTTGTTGTTATGTTTAGTTAAATAAAGACTGTTGAAATTGATATCCATGCTTAATTTTCCTTGGCTAACTGTGATAATGAGAGTTTTTGTGAATGTGTTGATGTTCTCATGTTCACTTCAGATGCATTACTTGTCTGTAATGATGGTAATGCATTGAGAAAAAGGTCAACATAAACCCTCTTTCTCCACAATATTTTGTGCATTAACACAAACACTGAAGCCACAATTTTACCTTTCCAGGTAAAGATGGCACTGGACTGACAGACCCAGAGATGCCTCAGTCTGCTGATCCTACAGGCATGGATGGTAGTTACATCAATCTGAAAGACCACGGGGTCAAAGGTCAAGCAGAACGCCCTGTCTCTGAGCTTGGCAGTCCTCTAGACAAGAGTGAGGCTGAGAGCAATAAAGGCAAGAAGCGACGGAACCGCACCACCTTCACTAGCTATCAGCTGGAGGAGCTGGAGAAGGTTTTCCAGAAGACGCACTACCCAGATGTCTACGCCCGCGAACAGCTAGCGCTCAGGACAGATCTCACTGAAGCAAGGGTGCAGGTAGGCCTGGCTTTGAAAAAACTTGATAGTTTTGCTGCTTAAATTACATTAGAAAATATTTGATATGTCATACACAGAATGAAGAGATGCAGTAGTTTCTAGGTTATTTAATTTCTATGTACAACTTTTTCAGCCGGTTATGAGTTACTACAAAAATAGTGACTCAGTGGCCATTTACACGACATCGTTTTCAACTTGAAAAAAAAAACAAAAACAAAAAAACTGCGTTTTGGCCATTTATTTACACGACACTGGCATTTTGGGGGCCT
Organism: Gobiocypris rarus; assembly: GCA_023029165.1. NCBI lineage: Eukaryota > Metazoa > Chordata > Actinopteri > Cypriniformes > Gobionidae > Gobiocypris > Gobiocypris rarus. Next base: position 5,780,799 of record CM040918.1, read on the forward strand.
GAAAACGCAAACTTTTGAAAACGGGTTCCAAAGTGCAAACTTTTGAAACCGATACTTTTATTGTCTAGTACACAGTTTATTGTTTACACACGAATGTGTGAAAATTGTGACATCATGCGCATGTGTGTTACGTGTTCAGGCTATAGGCGTGTATTTCTTCAATTTTGCGGATCTGTGTGAACAGGGATCGTCTTGAAATTGTTGTCAACTGCATGTGAAAAACCCAGGAAAAAGTTTCATTGTCGTGGAAATGTACTCATTCTTCAGTTTGTAAAACAGCAATGTTATTATTATTACTATAAATAATAAAACTATCACTTTTATTAATATATGATATTGCACAATATTATATTCAAAAAGTACTTTAATTTCTTGCAATGTTTAATACGTTTAATAATATAATATTATTATAATAAAATATTACCACTGTTATTAATATTGCCTATATGATATTATATAAAATCATACAATGATATGGGATAGTTTTTTACACTTTTATTATTTTATAGGCTTCTTATGACCCTACAGAGGACAAATGGTTTGGGAGAATGGTTGGATGGATGATACTTTATAGTTTTATATTATTATTAGTAGTAGTATTAGAAGTAGTGGTGGTAGTAAAATATTAATAATAATTATTACCGGTATTATTTTAGCTACATTTAACCCTTAAAGGGATAGTTCACCCACAAATGAAAATTACCCCATGATTTACTCACCCTCAAGCCATCCTAGGTGTATATAACTTTCTACAATTGGAGTTCTATTTAAAAAATATCCTGGCTAATCCGAGTTTTATAATGGCAGTGAATGGCCGCCCAAAATTTGAAGCCCAAAAAATGTCCGTATTCTGCCTTCTGTATTCAACTTACGCAGAAAGTGTAACTTCTCGCAGTTACTCCTCTTACACTACGTCCGACGGTTACGCTTTTTCCGTAAATGGAATACAGAAGGTGGAAGCTTGATATTTTACTTTATAAAGTTGTAAATATGGATATTTTTCTTACACAAACCCGGGATGTCATTCACCACCCTCCTCCTCATTAATTTTTTAAAGTCTGACATAAACCTTCTTGGTATACCTCGATCAATTCATTATAAACAATATTACAAAAGAGAAAAAAAAATCATAAAATGGTATAGGGTCTCTAACTACCCGAGGTGTGTAACAGTGTAAGTATATTTTTTTCTGCACAACAATGGAATTTTTGATGACTAAATAAGTGCAATGTCTGATACACAATGATGAAGTGACTTTTCACCATAGTCACTGCAGGCAGTAAAATAAATGAATAAGTAGTATCATGAGCAAAACTTGAAATGGCTCAGCAATTTACTGCAGAGAAAGTGCTGAATGCAATCAAATATTAGAGTCACTGTCACTTGATGGTGGATCTGGTGGAGAAGCTGCCAGCAATACAAATATTGATTTTAAAGATGTTGAAAATGGTAGCTTTGGTAGCCAGATGCTGGGAAAAGAGCTCTAATGAGGACAGTGATGATGGTATAAAACATCTGCTCAAACTGAACCCTTCCAAGCTCCAAAAGCTAACAAAATATGCTTTATTTTATTCTTCGGTAATTGTTAATATCGTGACAGGTTAATACAGATATCGAGTTAGAAATTGATATGGGTTAAAGACCCGAATATGTAATGATTGGTGAAACATGCATTTAAGGGTAAATACATGTGCCCATTTTTAAATCCATTCCTCAGAATTCTTCAGGTTCCCACCCAAGTCTGTAGATTGTGCTCTGCTAAAAACAACAACAGTCTCTGCTGTGCATAACACAGATCTCAATTCTCACATCATGACAGAGAAGTTGGACCCACACATTTTTTCCCAAATTTCTAGTCCATGTTTAATGTACCTCTCTACAACACAGTGTTTAAGGATGTTAAGAAGAGTTAGGGAGGAAAAAACACACGTTCTCTGGCAGTTGAGGAAAACAGTTTGAGATGCCATAGTCAATTTCCATGCAGAGAATGAGGCATCGTCAGGAACCTGGCCATGTTTTGAAGGTACAGTGCAGTAACTGCATTCGTCACACACACATGAGTGTAATTACCTCTGTAGGCTGACAACACAGTGCAGACTCTGTTGAGTAACTACAGGGTTTGACCCGTTTTTCAAAAACATACCTATAGACATACGCAATTGTGATGAGCCCCTCCCGCTTTCCTCCCCAGCACTGTTGTTTAGTGCTGGCTTTTGCTCTGTCCTGCTCGCTCTCTCTATTTGTTTTTCCCTCAACACACTGTAAAAGAGGATGTTTTGGATGATATCATATATAGTGTTAGTCCTCGGGACAAACTTGGAACATACATTTTGGAGTATAATTGGGTATCTTTGCATGCTTAAAAAACCTTGTGTTATGTGAGCGCATGTATGTAGTGATGCTCCTATGCATTATAAGTGTCCTTATACAATCCGAGTATGTGTGTGTGGATCTGCACAAAAGGTCCACTGCTCTGGTCTGTGGGTCTCTGAGGTCAGAGGGGGTAGCTCTGGAAAGCCGGGGGCTTAGGCGTCAGGAAATTAAACATGAAATGTAAACAAACTCCAGCCTGAACATTCTCCCCTTTCACTTTCTAACATCCTTATTTCCCTTCAGAATTTGAGTTTGAAGAAAAGAAAGAGCAAAGGAGGAATTTTGCATCAGAGAATGATGAAAAAAAAAAACTGAAAGATGAAGTCTGAATTGAGATGTTAACTCAAAATTTTCAAAACATTTTGGAACCCTTAAAGGGACATGGTGCAGAAAGAAAAAAAAAATGATATGGGAGGAAAAAATATTTGGCAATGCTCTTACATCCTCTCGCATCAACACAAAAACACAAGAACACAAAAGTTTTGTGAGCAAACTGAAACCTTTTTTTGAGGAAACTCAAAGGTTTTGAGGAATGAATGCGAAGTTTCTCGAGGGAACGCAAACATTTTGCGAGTAAACAAAAAGGTTCTCGGGGGGAACGCAGATATTTTGCATGCGGACACAAAGTTTCTCAGGTTGAACGCAAAGTTTTGCAAAAGTGTTGACCCATCTCATTATTTTTCTATATCTGTCGAAAACGTAAACATTTCTGTCTATTTTAATGCCTGCAGTCTTCTCAGCAACTTTAGTTATTAAACTAAATGTTTAACTCTTTCCACTGCATTTTCGTGTTTTCACTGTTATAGGGTAGGGGGCGCTATTACACATATTCTGAAAGAGTACAGAATCTCCTGATCAAAACACATGACCAAAAAGAATCAAAAATAAGTGATAAAAGCATTGCTTATGCACTTTGTAGCCTTTAAGAGAAAAAAAGAGATCTTCTCAAGTTTTAGTTCAAAATGTTGCTTTTCTATTAAACCCACATTCAAGTGTTTACATTGTACATTGTGCTTCAATTCATCTTCAAAACATTTCCACCCATGTAAAACAACATAAACTAAGAATACAGATGCTGTTTGGCTCATTGATCATTGGTCATTATCTCTGATTACTCTTAATTTCGTAGGCCAAGGAAAAACAATATAAACGTCCAAAGAGACAGGGATTCAATTACAAAGATTCTGGAAACAGATGACATGATTATAATGGCACTTGGAGAGGTCAGGAATAAGCCATGACAGATCAAATTACTTTGTATACAACTGGCCCCTATAGGACAACTTCAACTTCAACTAATTCAAACAATATATTTGGTAACTCAAATAAAGTTGAAATGCATTGTATCTTTTCTACCTTTTATGGTTCCCCATTCGTGTGAACTCAGTGTGCCATATTCTGTTACCCCTCCAGAATATGTCTAGGGCTCTTGGGGCTTTAATGTGATTGGACAGAGATTCACCTCACAATTTCAAGTTTAGCTCAGTGGTAGTGACAGATTGACACTGCCCTTTGAAATAGTCAAGCAAAGCATATGCATAACTGCTCAAACATGGGAAGAAATCATCTTTCTTCCTAAATAACACACAAGAGACAAATCCATGAGTAGCCTATTTGTTTCGTCCAGTGGTGATTGTGGAGACCAGTTGGTATAAATCAACAACAAATCTGAACGTGTGTTTTTTGTCATTTAGAAAATAGAAACAGACTGTTCTCTGTCATATACTGTGAAGTGATGGGGATGGCTGAGGGAGAAACTTGACAGGATAATTTTGAAAAACAAACATCTATAATGTAAATACATGGAATGTCTCATCTGACCGTGCATGTCTGGTTAGACTTTGCAAATTACAAGTCAACAATGAATGAGATTAGGTAAATGTCAAAAAATGACTTCTGCAACAGAAGAATACAACATTGCATCCGGTCAAATTTGAAACAATAATCAAATAACAAACTGGATTCTAAAACAATTACATGTATTTACAAATCATCAAATATCAAAACATATGTTGAGGTCTGACAGCACGCAGCTGTGGTTTGGGGTTGTTGGTTTGTGTCATGGATCAGAACTGGCCTCATTGTGATTGATGAGGTGGACCTGCTCCAGACATGAGCGAGGCTGGACCCGCTGGATGAGGGGAGACAGACAGCGGAACAGCTATCAAAGTGCAGTGCTCCAACCTGTGCTGGCCGGAGAGACTTCAGATCCATACATAAATAGTACGGTGCGGACAGCACATTAAAGAAATCAGCTGAGGAACCGTGGCGGTGCTTTCATGTGCCTCACGATTTATGGCTTTGCATGGGCTCAGTTTTTCACTACAGGGAGAATACAGTTCTCTCAGGATTTGAAGTAATAATGTTTAGTGTATATAAACGGCATTGAGAATTTGTATTCCAGTACCAAATTTAGAAACAGCATGAAGATTTTATAGAAGAATATACAATGCCTGCATTCACTCCAAATCTTGGAGATATTTCAGTTAATCAGATATTTGGTTCGTTTCCTACAGGTGTGGTTTCAGAATCGCCGGGCCAAATGGAGAAAGAGAGAGCGCTTTGGTCAGATGCAGCAGGTTCGGACGCACTTCTCAACGGCCTATGAGCTTCCTCTTCTTACACGAGCAGAAAATTATGCACAGGTAAAAAGGAAAAATCATACAGTACATTTTTATTTATATACCAAGATGCTAGTTTAGAAACTATCATTTAAGACTAATTCCTTAAAAAATGTTATTACATGTGGCCGAAACACAGCCGTGCTTATCTTACACCGTCAACACGACTGCAAGACACAGCAGTTTAATGAAAAATAATTTATTTACTTCTTACATTATAGACACAATATTTACAGCTACTTTGTTTTTACAACAAAGAAAAGCATTGAAGGGATAGTTCACCCTGAAATGAAATTTAAGTAATATTTTACTCACCCTGCTGTTGTTCTAATGCCGTATGTCCTTCTATCCTTTTCAGACCTCAAAAGCATAGTCCTGCACGCGCTCCTTCCTATAATGGCAGTGAATAGCGACCAGGCTAAAACATTACAAAAATTATACAAGAGTATCACGCAATGATACAGTGAGACGCGTGCCATATTATGGAAAGTGTTCAGGAGGCATACTATAAGGTTTTGTGAGAAAGAAACCGTATTATTCAGTCAAAATACTGAGCTCTGCAGCTACTCTGTGCACTAATGCGAGCAGCCACCAGCGCTCATGCATACTCGCATTGTTGTCATGGCACCCAAGACACACACATACACAGACATATACGAGAAATCAGGCTCAATAGAAACAAAGGCGACTCTTTTTTTTTAAGAAGGTATATGATAAGAAATAATACAAAACTAATAATAAAACCTCCTGAAGAGAATCATGTCATGACAACATTGCGTGAGGGGCTGCTGACAGCTCGCAGGCCGAGCTCAGTATTTTGACTGAATAATACGGTTTCTTTCTTGCAAAACCTTATAGTATGCCTCCAGAACACTTTACATATATGGCACGCGTATCACTGTAACAATGAATCAGTGTTTTTAAAATATCAGTTGAGTGAATGATTCATTGAGTCACTCATACAGTTGTTTTGAAAGAAACGGTTGCGCGAACAATTACTCACACAAAGATGGAGGCTGCACAGAGTCCAGCCCAGTGGAGAAAAAGTAATGCAAATGTAATGTAGATGCACATTAATTTAATGTAAATATTATTTTTTAAATATTAGTACAATGTAAAACATGGATGTTCAAAATAAGTGCATTGTATCAAATTATGAATTTAAATGTCTCTACATGGTAGACACTTAATATAAAGTGGGACCAGGATTGCATATGTGTTTTCCTTTTGTATTTTTCTTTAGATTCAGAACCCATCTTGGCTAAGTGGCAGCAGTGCAGCCTCACCAGTGCCGGGCTGTGTGGTACCATGTGATACTGTATCTTCCTGCATGACCCCTCACCCTCACTCCGCTAGTGGCATGTCTGACTTCCTCGGTATGCCAAGCCCGGGTGGAAACATGGGACAGACACACATGGGCAGTCTTTTTGGCAACTCTGGAGTGGCCGGAACCATTAATGGTTTTGATCTCAGTGTTGAACCAGATCGCAAATCCTCCAGCATCGCCAGCTTGCGCATGAAGGCGAAAGAGCACAGTGCCGCGATCACATGGGCCACATGATGCCTTCATCTGGGACACAGAAGACCAGACAACCTCAGCTCTAAGCTGTCAGCACTAATGAGGTGAAAGTTAATGCCATCTGGAGCCAATATGAACATGAGAAATGGAGGCTTGAAGCTTTAAAACACTTGGAGATTTGATTTGTGATTTTCATTTGGAGCGTGAATGTGTGGAAACCGATGGGCCAGTTTCAAAATAGAGACTGTATATACTGAAATATATATGTGTATATACAAAATATATACTGACTTTCCATGTATCGCCATTGAAAAAAAAAAAAAATCAGTATGCACTATGTTTTCTATCAATTACCATACATTTACACTACCATTTACAAGTTTGGGGTCGGTAGGATTTTGAAAGAAGTGTCTTGTCACCAAGACTGCATTTATTTAATCAAAAATACAGTAGAAAACAGTAATATTGTTAACAGAAATATTATTATAATTTTCAATTACAATATCCCAATGAGTCAAATCCATGAGTTCTTTTTTTCAGGATTCTTTGATGAATAGAATTTTTTTTGTATTTTTATAACAAAGTAAATGTATTTGCTGTCACTTTTTAATGGATTTGATGGATGGCTTTGCTGAATAAAAGTATTACTTTCTTTTGAAAATACAGACAAAATTACCGACCCCAAAATTTGGAACAGTGGTGCAGAAACAAAATTGGTTTCACAAGAGGTTATGGATTAAATGCTACCAGGACTGAATCTTAAAGGGATAGTTCACCCAATAAAAAAGACACACACACACACGGTTTAGAATGACAAGGGAGTGATTAAACAATGACATCATTCTTTTTTTCCTGTGAACTATCCTTTTAAGCCTTCTAAATAAGTGGTCAATATCAAACCATGCTTTCTGTAATCAAAGTCACAGCAGTAAAACTGCTCCACATAAAACATATTATTAGATAAAATAGCAAAATTGCACTCAGCTTCATGAAAGTTTTTCACATTGAAATTTTGTCTGAATTATTTCAATGAGATTCCCGAGCAGGACAAGCTTTTGTCAGTGCTTGCTTTTAGTAAGGCTTTTGAATACATTTCTGACATCTTATGCACTAAACAATTCAGTCCGGATGGAGCAGAACAGAGAGGCATAGAAGAACAAGCGCTTCCCATCCAATAGATCCAGATGGGGTGAGAGCCATTCTGTATTTGTCAATAAAGTACAAGGTTTGGTCATCTTTGTCCTTGAAATGCCAAACAGGCAGATTCTGTCCAGCTCAAGCTCCATAAATATTCCCTTTTCATCACAGCCACATTCTCTAAAGCAGAGGTAATAGACATTGTTTCCAGATAAATGGTGGAATGTTGTGTTTGTTTTGTGTTAACGGGACACAGCTCTATCGGTTGGAACATAAGCCTAACTTCATTAATTTCCTGGCTCGATGCAGCATCGGTTTCTTTGCACCAGCAAAAGGTCGAGTTTCTCTCGCTGCAGGGAGGGTCATCGCCCAAAACCTCTGCTTCATTTCAACACCGAACTCTGGTTATCATGAAGTGTGGAGAGGTTTGGCGCCATCAGGGTTTGTAGCCAATAATGTGCTGCAAACTATTATTTTTTTGTCGTTTTTGAGAAAGGTAAATTAAAGTTGAAATAAATGTATTACTTAATTTATCTCACCCAAAAATAAAAATTATCCCATAATTTACTCACCCTAAAGCCATCCTAGGTGTATAGGACTTTCTACAATCGGAGCTTTTTAAATGGCAGCCCAAAATTTTAAACCCAAAAAAGTGCATCCATCCATTATAAAAGTACACCACACGGCTCCGGGGTTAATAAAGGCCTTCTGAAGTGAAGCGAATCGATGGGTTTGTGTAAGAAAAATATCCATATTTAAAACTTTATAAAGTAAAATATCTAGCTTCTGGCGGACCGCCTTCTGTATTAAACTTTAAGCATTTAGCATTTTGAACTGCGAGAGGCGTCACACTTTTTATTTGAGTGTGGAGTACTTTTGTAATGGATGGATGCACTTTTTGGCCTTCAAATTTTGGGCTGTCATTCACTGCCATTATAAAGCTTGGATTATCCAGGAAATGTTTTAATAGAACTCAGATTATGTTTGGCTGACAGAAGCTAGTCATATACATCTAGGATGGCTTGAGGGTGAGTAAATTATGGGGTAAATTTAATTTATGGGTGAACTTTCACACCAAGGACAATAACTATAACAATAAAGATATAGGTGTAAAACTAAATAATTGCAGAGTTAACACCACAACTATAATGACCACAACTATAAAAATAATGGCACAGAGACACAATATTGTTGGAATCACTTTCACTTTTCCAGCTGATGAACGATAAAAACATTGACAGCCAATCAGAATCCGTCCTGCTTTAAAAAGCTCAAGCATTTAAAGTCCCTCTGAAGTGCCTTGAAATGCGCAGCATTATTCAATGTGTCGATGTTACTTCCACTGAAACAGGAAGACAGGGCGGAACATATTAAACAGCTCCTCCCCCTTTTTTTAAATAGCCAATAGTGTGTCGTTTATATCGCAGCATAGCCAGAGCCGAAGTTTCCTTCTAATCTCTAACGGTTTCTCCTCCTGATCTCCTCCATGTGGCTTTAAAATACAGCGTTCTGTGCAGAATTCAAACAGGTCTGATACATTTTCTGGTCTGCGGCGACCCGATCACTCTGGACCGGAGCTGCAGCAGTTCGCTAGCCTAGAAATCTAGACGCACCCTAGCGGCAGAATTTATTTTGCCGTGAGTGTAGTCTAGCAACTCTCGGTAGACCTGAGAGCTGGAAAAACCAAACTCTGGTCAGGCCAATCACAGCGTGTGTAGAGTCGGTGGGCGGGCTTAACATAATGACGGTACATCACGGCAGAGTTGTGGAGGTTCCGAGTGCTACTCGTAAACAGAGAAGCTGACGAACAGCGGCCTTTTGAATCGGCTTTGGCCGCGACTCTGGAAGACTTGGAGTTAAGCATTTGTTTGAGAAAAAAAACAAAGAACGGCACTGAAGTCATTCTTAAGAAAAGAAGATGTGTTCGGAGTTTTGCCGACCGGAAACGGCGAAAGTCTATCAACTAACGTTAGCTCGGCTTCACCTTCTTCTTCACTCTGGTTGGTTGTGGCGCTCATGGCGCTATCCAATTGCATGCAGAGGGAATTTGAAAGACAACCGTTTATCCCGCCCCTCGGATTGAGCCCTGTCAATGGTGAGTTTCCAGACCCAACATCTTGATGTGGCTCTGGCTTGTCAAGCTAGCAGTTCACGTGACACTAACGTGAAACCAGACTTCATTCACCCCAATGGAAAGCATATTTACAGGATGAATAATTCGCTATCCATTCACCATGTAGAAAATAGTAAATGTGTGAAATAATGACAGACGCAGCTTCACCGTATATTTATAATGTAGGGGCTACAGATTCTAGAGAGCATTTGATTGGACAGAAAATCTGAAGCTGAAGTGCAGAGTGATATCATCAAAATCATTGATCATATCGGTGGAAGTGGAAGTTTTGAATATCTTCTAAATATGAATTTTGTTTTGGAGCACACTAGCTTATAGATAACAGTAAGGCTAATATATTCATACTAAAAGCCAGAAAACTTCAATTTTGAATTCATGGGGGCTTTAAAGCGGCAGCAACAAAACTGAAGCGCGCTTCAGAATTGGAACAAATCATCCACTGGTGTGGACGCTATATCTTATAGTTATCTTTCTTGTTTAGAGTTATCGTTCTTGGTGTAAACAGGCCTTTAGTCCCATCTAATGAGACATCTAAATGAGAACTGTCAGTTTGACATAAGAAAGCACAGTTTATTAAATTGATAATGATTAAAGAAATTTTCTTCTGTAAATCAGTGGGGGAAAAGGCACTTTACAGAGTTCCTGATTGAGATTAGCTAGAGCTTCATTCAATTTCATGTTCAAAACTCAATTGGTCTTTCCACTTCTAAATGTTGGAGACAGACTGCAACAGAGAGAGGTCATTGTGTGTATTCAGAGAGGGCATAAGTTTTCTTGCTCTTCTATTACTTCCTCAGTTTAAATACTACTGAGATATGCAGTTCAAATATATTCTCATCAGTTCTTTGTGTTTGTACAGAATGCACTTTGAATATGGTGATGTGCTTACTATGCGTGTTTGGATTTAATGAGTGATATAGTTTTGCTGGTTTGTTTGTGGTTCTTGATAACATAACTAATTTTCTTTTGTAAAAGTGTCATTAAATTCTGTCCTGAAAATACTTTGCAAGTTTGTATGCGTCTCATGAAATTCAGGTATAACAAGCTGATGTAAAATACAAAGCATTTTATTCATTTGTAATATGGTGTTGCGATGTATAAAAGTGTCTAAATCTAAATTAAAATAACTATGGGAACACTTGCAACCAACTAAACATCCAAATCTGTTATAAACATGCCTACTTTATTTTGTTATCTGAGAAGACAGTAATTTGCATTTTAAACTCAAAAAGTGTTATAGATGAGATTGCTCAAAAAGTGATGAACTGACATGAAAATAAATTGTGAGCTTATGACTAATTTCTGCATAATATAGGCTAACCGAATAGTACAGAATTGTTAATCATTGTAATGCATGGATTTCATTATACAAATGTTTCACATTTCAAAAAATGTCATTAGCTAAACCTGAGAAAAGGGTGTGAAAAGAGAAATAATGATTTACATTCAGCAAACGAACAGTTCCCAGCAACTGTGGATTGGACTGACATAATCCACACAGTTTAAACTGCTTTCCAATAGGATCCTATTTTAATCCATTATATTTATAGCCATAGCGGAATCCAAGACATTGCATATGGAAGATTTTGCATGCATGTCAAGTAGGTCATCTATCTACAGACAGCCAATTTGATAGATTGTAATAATGTTGTTTATTTTTCCTGTTAAAAGTATAAAAAGGCAGTGGTCCCTCATTCCATTCTTAAAAGTTGTTAAAAAACATGGATAAAATGGATGCACTGCATAAAATGAGCATTTCACAGGCGGAATGCCAGAGTTCAGCATATTTCACAGGACTAAGGAGCAAACTTTGTCGTCTTCTGCGTTGAGCAACAGTTTTGGTCCTCATCCAGAGCTGTAAGGAGACAGAGCCAACACAATGCTTGTCACCCAATAAAACCTCCACTGGGACCTGACAGCCTTCCAGATGAGGCTGGATCTCTCCCAAATGAATCCATCAGGAAGATCTGGCACTCACACAACCCATTTTTACTTTCCCACTCCCTGAACGGTCCGACTCCGATCCCTTCACTCTTCTTACATTTCTGGCAGAATTTCCGTCCCTTGGGCTTTGCTAAACTCTCTCCATCTCACACGCACAAACAGAAAACCAAACGCAGACAAAGATAAAGGAGTTTACGACTTAAGAAAAAGTGTAGGGTGATAGAATGCAGAAAATAGGAGAAAAGAACTGAGTCAAAAAACTTTCTGTGAAATATGTCAGACAGGTTCTACACCTGGAAAATACTGGCACTTTATTGGCTGTTTAATCCACCAGATCATATTATTTAAATCTTCCCCTCACTCACAGTTTATAGAGTCAAAGAAAAAAACTATAAGGACGTGAAAGGCAGCCCATTTCTTACTATTCAAAAACGTTTTAAGATGTTGCAAAAGGTGTATCAAATGTACTTTTTCTTTCTTTGTTACGAAATACTATTAAAATTTATATGACATTTCTAAGCCTAGCACGGATAAGAGCAGGGAGAGCAGCAATAACCAATGCTGACATCCCCAAAACACGACTTATGCGAAAATCTGAATGCCCCTTTTTAAATTCGAAATATTAAAAACCAGATTTTGGCAAACAAAACAGCAAAATATGATACAAACATATTTTCCCTATCTTACGGGGGAAGCATAACCCAAGCCGCAGACATATTTGCAAAAGCATGATGCTGTGACCAAATTTAAATTAATTGAAAAATATCTATTGGGGGAAATGTACACCCCTAAGGGCAGCAAAATGTGGTACAACAGGATGTTGTCATCACAGAACTAAACAAGTAGTCTGTCTGGGAAATATACACCCTGCAGCAACATCTCCAAGTAGATGGAATGTGCAGCTAACAATGAAATACAGTGCTTCCTCATTCATGATCAGGATTCTGCTCCTGTCGGGGGGGGGATTCCATCGGCTGGAGAAGGCGACGACCCCCGCAACTGCACTCCCTTGTGGGATCGCCAAGCCACGACGTTGTTAGTTTTGAATAAGAACTCAGCGGTGAAACGTACCTGCTTTTTGTATTTAAACACAGCATGTTATTGATACTCTAGATAAATTAAAGCCACAAGCATGTTGCTAATATTAACATAGCATGTGCAATATGATACAATAGCAACTAGAGTTAACATAACTATAAAACGCTAACGCCTGCTTCAATAGCAACTATGTAGCTTTAAGAAAAACGTGTTTCGAATAGCACTGCAGCTTAAAGAACAGAGTTTTCCAATACTCAACTACAGCTTTAAGAATAGCGTGTTTCCAATAGCACTGCAGCTTTAAAGGGTTACTTCAGCGATATAGCATTCAGCTTTGTATCAGTAGAAACCTGGTAGTATATTCAAATTATCGTGCTTTCCCCCCTCATATCCCCCTGAGACGAGAGAATTATGCATTTTATTTATGAAAAAAAATAAAATAATAGATAATGCAAATATCATACTTTTGTGTCATCGGAGGAATTTTTGGCCAGAGGCTAAAGACTACAGCCAGTGGAAGGAGCTAGTTCCACATGCTATCATCAACCCATCCAGGGGGTGGGATCTCACTCACAGAATGTGTACGTACACGGCCGCTCGGCTCGGGCATTCATAACGGAGCGGAGCAGAGCAAAGTGAGTGTTTCAACTGTTCAAATGAATCATAGGCATGATCTGAAAATGCGTCAGACTGAACACGTGCTGTGCTTACCTCAGCTCTGCTTAGCTCTTTTGTTCAGCTCACTCATATTATATTGAACAGACGCGTTCAGTTTTTAATTGTAGTGTCTGTTCTCTAACTGAATGAAATTATTTTATTACTATGAAAATCAAAACGACGGTTGGGGTGGTGTCATGGTAGGCAAATGATATCCAGTAGCCGTGGCTTTGGGAGTGGCCTCGTTGGGCAGTGAAGCAAGTGCATTCTGGGAGTTGTTGTCGTTCATCCACGAGACAAAAATACATTCTCTGTCTTTTCTCAGTCTAGAAGGCACCAAATTAAAAAATAATTTCACATTTCTACTACATAAATGACCCAGTTTAAATGAAGTACCCCAGCACTGAAGTACCCCTTTAAGAACAAGTTTGTTTCCAATAGCACTATAGCTTTAGGAATAGCATGTTTACAATAGCACTGCAGCTTTAATAGCAGCCAAAGAGAGAATACATTAAACATATTTTGTGTCCCCATTTGCTCAAAGAGCAAAAGAAAAAAACACCACAATAGTGATTTCACAATTTTCAAAAAGAGGGAAAAATAGAGTGAGATTAATAACAGTGAAAAGAGAGAAAGAGGTAAATTTTTACCATCACTCCCATCCCACATGAAAAAATACTATAGTATATTAGTATACTATAGTAAAATTACAGTAAAATTACTCTAGTAAATACTATAGTGTTTTTGAACCATACTATAGTAAATATACTACAGTAAATTGTAGTACATTATTGTAGTATATTATAGTATTTACTACACGTTGTTAATATATTGTAGTATATTTACTATAGAATGGTTCAAAAACACTATAGTATTTACTAGAGTAATTTTACTATAATATACTACAGTATTTTTTCATGAGGGATAGACGCTGGGATTACTTGTGGTAAACTCCCTCACAGGAGAGGGAGAGGTAAGGAGAGGTAACTTTTTTTTGTAATTTGATGCAAAAATAATAAAAAATATTGGTGTTATAAATGTACAAACATTTCTATAAAAATTTAAATACAATTTGCGATATTCTGTGAAAGTCTGTGAAAAGGGTCTATAGCATTGCAGCTTTAAGAACTGTTTCCAGTAGCACTAGCTTGAACACGTTTCCAATATCAACTATACTTTAGAAAGGGCCATTCAAATAACAGAATCAGAATAAACACTGAGCTGACTCGCTGAACAATGACTGATTACTATTGAGCTGCACCACAGAAATGATTATGTTTGCACCATGAATCGTTTTTCCTGTCGATCACCGCAAGCTGCTTGAATATGTGCAATATAAAGCGAAGAAAACAAACCAAAGCAACCTGACTTAAGTTTAATTGTGCCATAGCATGTTGTAGCGCCATGCAAGTTGCCAATTGCAACAGATTTAACCATAGACTGTAAACGCACATTTGCCAATATGATCGCCAAGCTTAGCACAAGCATTTACTGAAAATGACTAGAAGCCTAAGCAACACGGATGGCCTTAGCAACGAGCCTGTTGCCAATAGCCTACCCTGATATCTTTTAGCAAAGAGCATTACAAGGAACTTAGCTTAGCTTTGTGAAGACATTCAGGGATGATTACGTGGATGTTTGATCTTCTCTTGATATCCTTCATGCAGGTGAGCGCAGATCTCATCTGAATTGCCCTTGGTTCAGTTAGGCTACATTAGTATAGCTTTAGCGAGTCAATGTCACAATGCAGCAATGTAAGAAGCCATGCCAACTCAGTCACTTCTAGATCAGGCAGCTTACAATCAATGCAGAGAATCGTGTGTCACTGAGGTGAAATCCATGTGGGAAACTAATTCCTAGAGAGATTATGATGTGATGTCCCCCCTCTGAATTAGCCATTAAATCAGCTCTGGAGAAAGCAATAATATTCCTATAGGTAGACTTGATTAGCTGACAGTCAGCTGATGCAAGCTTGACTAACGTGACCTGCCAGAACTGTCTGTTCATGATATGCTTGATTTTTGGGTGAACTGTCCCTTTAAGTTTCTTTTTTTTCTTTTTTATATGGCTGGCTGAAGATTTCTGTTTATCTTATCCTCAGATGCCCACCAGAAGCATATGGGATGATAATAAATATATGATGTATTTTTGTATGTATATTTTAAAGCATACTGTAAGAATCCCCAGACATATAGAAACATTTGCTTTCAAGGACAATTATGCAAAATGTTCTAATTGTCCATTTAATTGACCTAATCTGATTTAACAGTGGTATGAAATAATCTCATCTCACAGCCACATGAGGGCAGCAGACATCTCCTCAGCAAATGTAACATAAAAAAAAAGAGTTTACAAAAGCAACAATGCTGGGATGTAGTTAAACTACATATTCGAATATTATTATGATTCTATTGAACTGTTTACCACATGCATTTGACCCTTTTGCCACAATGTAGCACAGAATATATTTTAATTGTTTTTTGTTTTAGAAAAATCAGTCAGATTTTATAAACATGCACAGCACAACACTAATGCAAGCACATTGGCAATTTTTGAGTGACTGAATAGCCACAAGTGTGATCAGTTTTGTACTAAGAGTTTTAAAAGTATATCACTTACCTGTGAAAATAGTACCCAAGCACTTAAAAAAACAACTAACTTAGTCCTCACATGTAGTTGTATATATCTGCATAAATATCAAAATGGCAAGAAAGAAACATTCAAACTTATGGCAAATACTATCAGTTAGTTCTACAATGAACTACTGAAGACATTTGTCTTAATGTGACCTGTTCACTTCATTAAAACAGGTATGGGTCTACAGGTATAGACATTTACCATTTGCATTTAATTGAGCAATGAGGTTATTTCATGCTGAATGTATATTAATGCCACTGCAGTCTTTTTGGGGGCAGGGGCATTAACATCTGGGGAGGCCAGGTGGATTCTTTGGGATCTGAATGGCATTAGAAAGAGGGAGCTTTTGGACTGGGGTGGTGTAGGACACTGGCTAGTTTCTCTAGGACTGGAGCTTTGTGACCAGGAGACTGAAAGTGGAAGCTCTAAGGATAGTGCAGCTGATACAGCAACTCAGGAGCAAGCCGACTGTGACAAAGAACAAAGAACTGTTAGTGCCACTGCCGTCTCTTTGGGGGCAGTGGCATTAACATCTGGGGAGGGCAATGTGGCAAAGTAGATGAGCAAGAGACATGGGAGGAGCGATTTGAGATCGGTGTGTAATTTGAAGAATGAGAGTCACCTGCGAATCACACCGGTCTCGAGTCCTCTCATGAGGGAGCTCGGGAGGCATATAAGGACGAGCGACACCAGTGGAGGATGAGAGAGGACCAGGCCTTGACTTTATGTTTTGTTTTGTTTATGTTTTATTATGTGTGTGTGAGGCAGTGGTCCGTGAGGGCTGCCTGCGGTTTACTTTCGTTTTGTTTATTCATTGATTAAAGTCTTTTAAATGTTCGCCGGTTCCCGCCTCCTTCCTTCCCTTATCCACGAACAGCGTAACAGGCATCTTTAGGGATCTGGATGGCCCGAAAGAGAGCGAGCTCTTGTTCTTGGGCATTGGTTAGGTGGCAGCCATTAATCCTCACCCCCATCTCATCCAAGATGTTTGTGTCTTTCTTTCTTCAGTCGAAAAGAAATTAAGTTTTTGAGGAAAACATTCCAGGATTTTTCTTCACATAATGGACTTCAATGGCAACCAACAGGTTGAAGGTCCAAATCAATGCAGTTTCGAAGGGCTTCAAAGGGCCCTACACAATCCCAGCCAAGGAATAGGGTCTTATCTAGCGAAACCATTTGTCATTTTCAAGATTCTTTTTTAAAGGTTCCCTAGAATGAAAAATTGAATTAACCTTGCCATAGTTAAATAACAAGAGTTCAGTACATGGACATCACATACAGTGAGTCTCAAACACCATTGCCTCCTCCTTCATATGTAAATCTCTTTCGCGAAAAACACCACGGAAAAACAGGCGAATCTCAACATAACACCAACTGTGACGCAATCGCTGGGGTCATTAATGTGTACGCTCCCAACATTTGCATTTGCCAGCACATGTTCAATGTCAGGCGGAACTGCGGAGCCGAATCATTGGGAGTTCTGCAGGTAAACAAGCGTCACGCGAGGATAGCGAAAATGGCAGATCATGGAAACAAATGTTATGTTCCAGGCTGTGCAAGGGATATTAAGATTTTTCATACCCTTCACACAGATAAAAAATGTCAACAGGCATGATAGATATTTATTTATAACCGGATAGGGGAGAGTGGGACACAACCGGACACTTTTTGACTGTCTCAGTTCGTGTAAATCCACTTGGGGTTCAGAGTATTTATTTTTTTCCACATTAATTGCACACGTCTAGTACAATTGTGGTTTTGTTTCATTACAGTGTATACTTTGTTCTTGATTTACCCCGAAAGAATGGAAGTGAAATGTGACAACATGCCCCATAGGTGGGGTACATTGTAACATGAGCAAATGACAGCTTAAAATATTACCTGATATAATAAAAAAAATATCCAAAACAAACTAAAATATTTTGTCAATAAAATACAATTATTAACTTTTTGAAATAAAATAATGGCGCTTTTTTATCATAAAAAATACACAGATTTTTGAATTTGACAACAAATACATTGCTAAATACAGCTATAGTATTATACAGCAAAGTTAAAATTTGAATAATAATGAATCATTTCTGAACATTGACTTTCAGTCATTATTCACCCTTTTCTCATGGTTTCGTGTCGCTTATCTATTTTGTAGAAACACCTGCTATTTACCTGACTTTTAATTCATCAATTGGTGTTAGAAATAGCTCATATGAAATGCTAAAACCCTCCCAAATGACGTTTAATGCACTGAAATCACTGAGTTTCACTGAAAAAAGATTTATCATTTAATCAAGACATAAAGGTCAAATTTTGGCAAGACAAAAGTTTTGTCGCCTATACAGAAATTGAACAAATTTACTGCAAATACAAAAATATGTCAACAAATTAAGTATTGGTTCTGTGAGATCCAAATTTAATATCTTGTATGACTTCCATGAGCTTGAAGGACTGCATCCATGAGGTTTGGCAAGGATTCATACAATTTATTGATGAAGTCATCAGGAATAGCAAAGAAAGCAGTCTTGCATGCCTCCCAGAGTTCATCAGTATTCTTTGGTTTCGTCTTCCATGCTTCCTCTTTCATCCTACCCCACATATGCTCAATGATGTTCATGTCTGGTGACTGGGCTGGCCAATCCTGGAGCATCTTGATCTTCTTCGCCTTGAGGAACTTTGATGTGGAGATGGAAGAATGTGATGGAGCACCATCCTGCTGCAGAATTTGGCCTCTTTTATGGTTGGGAATATAAGAGGTAGCTAAGATGTCTTGGTATTTTAGACTATTGAAGTTGCCTTCCACCCTGCAGATCTCTCGCACACCCCCATACTGGATGTAACCCCAGACCAGGATTTTTCCCCCATTTTTCGACCATGGAGGTCATTTCGAGACAGAATCCAACAAACTGTTCTGGTTGACACAGGGACTTCAGGTGACCAGGTCTTGTGGAGCTCTGCTGCAGTGGAAAATGGGCTGGGCTTGGATTTTCGAGCCAACAAACGGTCCTCTCGAGCAGTTGTCTTGCGGGGTCTGCCTGACCTGGGCTTGTCATAAACGTCTCCAGTCTCTTCAAATCTTTTTTTTATCCTCTGTACTTGACACTGAGACACTTTGAAGGTGTCTGCCACATCAGCAGTGGATCTGGTCTTCAGCCTCTTGATAATCAAAACTTTAGTCTCAGGGTGAATCTTAGGCATGTTTGCAGCGGTCTAGTTGCAGTTGATGTGAAGGTCTAGTGCACTGGGGTTCTTTTAATACACACCTGAGATCTAATTGATCCATTATTAGTCACAGGTGAAGCTCATATGACAAGGCGACAACACTTATGTGTTTGCAAAAATTCACTCAATGGGCTTTACCAAGCGGTGAATATTAGAATATTTTTTGACAGTTTCACTTTGCACTGAAACATTATTACAAAAGCTGGAAACATATGAAAAATAAACTTTAGAAAGAAATTTGCTATGGTTAAATAAATGTTCGGTGATCTCTTCCAAAGATCTTTTAATTTTGGCGCAATTTTTTCTCTATATAGTGTTGATATGACAACTAGTAAATACACAAAGTTTCGTCATCCTGGCATGTGTGGAAAGTGTTAAACCATGTGTGTTACAATTAACCCCGCGTTAGGTTGTGCCCCGCGCTCTCCTACCGCAACAATTTAATTCAAAGTTGTTAGTTTGCTCGGTCCATTTCACCACGGACAGTTTTTCAAAACTGGGACAATATCAAGCAGGATTCGCTCAGGTAGGCTACTGAAGAAAGGGGCAATTCCAACCATATTCCTGCAAGCAGTAAGTAGTGATTTTATCCACTTCTTGACTGTCGAACCCATTTCTGATTAAATTGAAAGTTTCTTAGTGAGACAACATTAACGGTAATATCCCCTGTGTCGTCTAGATTAAACGCAAGAAACTCCAAGTAGCACAACAACAGTTTGACATTTGACAAAGGTTCATTCCTGCCAGTGTTGTCATAAAATATAACAGTAGATATGTATGTCGATCCCTTTTGTCGGATTGAAATCTAAATTAGCCAATATTTCATCATCAACACATAACTCAGAAGCTAACTTAGTTGCTTACATATAGCTCTCTCGATCCTTCTAGCTAACGTCACCTTCTCCACCTAAGATGAAACGATAGTCATTTGACAAGGCTTCTAGTCAATTTGTTAAAAAAATAAAAATATTTGAGAACTGAACTTAAGTATGATTATTTTGAAGCGGGTGAGTAGTAAACATGACACTGACTATATTGAGTGGCTTCTATAACTTACATTACTTTGTTTGGCTAAATAAATCGACTTTTAAATCAGTACTCCACTGTCAAACTGTAACGTTACTGTATAAACAACATATTTACGCGCTACCCAGTTCAGTTCGTGATTCAAAGTTAAGAAGCTATCATTGTAAAATCATACTGGGACACATTACAATAATTAAAATGTTTTTACAATGCTAAAAACAAAGTTGTGACTTCTGACGTGTAAAGTTAATGCTGTATGCTAGTTATCGTTTAACTTTAGGCTGAAGTTCTAGGATGTAACAATTTTGCAGGTTGTTAATGAAAATAAATACAAAACTTACCACTCAGAAGCTAATATTTACGACCCTTCCAAATAAGGCAAAAACAGAGCATTACATCCTAGGGACAATTTCTAGGGTTGTATATAAACCATATCTGGACAGTTTTTGACCTTAAATAAGCCACATACCCTCTATGTAGATATCAGAGAACAATTTAAAATATTGTTTCAAATCATTCTAGGGCACCTTTAATATACTTTTTAATCTAAATTGCTCATCTTGCGCTGCTCTGTGACGTGCCACGGATCACGTATAGATGGAAGTACTAGTTGAAGTAGGAAGTAATGGTTGGGTTTGGAAACCATCAAGCTAAACCTTGGACTCTGAAAGGTCCGATTTATTTAGAGACACTACAAATCTGAACAAAAGGTTCATCAGAGATTTCTTTAATGTTAGTCTTATCTTCAATACAAATGCATACACATCAATTTCAGCTAAAATCACATAAAATTACTATTGCAATAAACAACACAATACGAAAAAAAAAATGCTGGTCTTCAAGCAGGGAAGGGGTACACACGCACACACAGACACACACACACAGCACACACACATCTCCAGCATCCGAACAGGAATAGATAAAGATGGAAATTCACGTGACAGTATACAACACTATTATAATGTGCTTGTGAAAGCTTGCATTCAATGACTGTGGTAATGGTTTGGTGAGAGGAAAGTGTTTTTTTTTATTTCTTTTTTACTAAAAGCACAAATGCCTATACAAACAAGCCAGCATTACTCAGTATAAATATTCTTCATCCAAAATCAGTGCAGCACCTTCTTCATCTGTTTTTCAGGCTTTATCTGGTCTATTTAACACCTGGTCGAAATTACGCATGGGCTTTCTGACAAAAAGCCCATTAAATCTTCTCAGTATTCAAAGAATGTTCTTTTTTTTTGTCAATGTTTTATTTTTGTTACCTTGTACGTCAAAGGTCCAGCTGTGAAGTACAGGTCAATTCAACATTTTTTTAGTTTTTTTGTGTTTTGTTCCTTAATACTTTAGAGATATAAAATGGAGTAAAACATTCTTTGAAAAGTGGTTCAGTTTTCTTTTGAGGCGTTTTCCTTTTTGAAAAAGTCTTTCGGGGAACTTGATCTATTGGATTCCCCTGAACAGACACATGGCAAACACCATGGCAAAAAGCTGTTGAGAAAAGAAACACAAACCTTCATTCATAGGAAAGTGAACAAACAATTATGAATCATTTAGACTTGCTTGACAGATTCAATATTAAGAGGCAGTTTGATTCAAAGCATTTAAACTACTTTGCGCCCTTTACATAATAAAACATCTACTCAAGCTTCAATCAGCTTTTCTGCTAAATGAATATGGTTGTTAATATCTTGTACACAGCATGATGATTTGAAGTTGCTTCTCACTGGATTCTGCTGTCTACCTCCAGCATATTACCACATGAGGGCAGCAGCGACTCAATTTAAAGGACTGACTCTCTTCTGTTCAACTCATGTATCTGTGGACATTCGTTTAAGATCGGTCTCATCTGCAACAGTTTTAGGCAAATTCTCTGGAATAAGATCAATGGAACGGATATAATGTAATACTGTACCTCAATAGTGAGTACAACAATAGCCAGGGCACCGGCGACATAGATGTACATCTCAAAGTAGTCTACAACCGCTGAATAGCAGCCCTGCCGATCCAAACATAAACATAAGAAAAACATTATAGTTCATGCCATAACCTCCTCACCTACATGTTGTCTCTAAATCTAAAATAATAATAATAATAACGCAGTACTAGTCCATATGACTCGTGCACTAGACCAGATGAGTGAATGAATCATTGTTTTCATCTGAGCTAGTTCTTTTCAGTTTTTCAGACTTTTATTCAATTTTTCATCTGAAACTATGATCATTTTGATAATGATATTTTTATTAATGCTATTTGAGAATTGCTTACTCACTTAGAACAAAAATGACCAACAATTCATTATCAATTATTATTGGTGCTCAGTTATTCCAATAAAAATAAAAACTGTTTTCAATATTGACAATAATAAATGTTTCTTGAGCAGCAAATCCTCATATTAGTATGATTTCTGAAGGATCATGTGACACTGAAGATTGGAGTAATGATGCTGAAAATACAGCTTTGCATGACTGGAATAAATTACATTTGAAAATCTATTCAAATAGAAAAAAGTTATTTTAAAATGTAATAATATTTCACAATTTTACTGATTTACTGTATTTTGGATCAAATAAATTCATCCTTGTTGAGCATAAGAGACTTCTTTCTGTACTGTATGTCGTAGACAACGAATATAGCTAGATCTAAATCTAGATGATCACTCGTATCATCATTATATTTCGGCATATTTCATAACACTAGAATTTGCAATTTAAAGAATTTAACTTTTGCGCAAAATTGGAGTAGCGCATAAAACATTTGCGAATAAAGCAGTTTCCATCCCATGTGTTCAAGAGAACAAAATCATTACTTCCTGTGAAATTGGCGCAGTATATCTGTAATAAAAATGAAAGTTCCTGCAATCGGGAAAGCAACTGTTGCTATTGTTTTGACATGGTCATGTTCTCTTGCGTTCGATGCTGGTGTTTGTGAACGAGTTCACGTGATAACAGACTTTTGCTCAGGCATTTCAGAATAACTAAAACAACATTTGAGATGCTGCGCTGGTTAGTCCAGCTATCCAATCACATCCTCAAGGTTTTTTGTTGCACATTGAGAAATTGATTCGGTAAATCTAAAAGTTTATGCGCATATGTTTTTTATGTGCATTTTTAGAATTTATGAGCATCTTCGTGTTTCCATCCAGCAGTTTTTAATGTGATATCCCAAAATGCGCATAAAAATAGGTGGATGGATTCATAGCTAGTGTGGCTTTTTATGCAACTGGCAGCAGGTCAGTTATAATTAATAACAGTTATAAAAAACAGCTCACTGAATGAGAAGATTATCAGTGAACAGTGATTCAAATTTCAGCCTGTTCTTCACACAATGAAGGTGGCTCTAGATGACTTGGAATACAGCACGCAAATCATACTGACTATTTTTATAGTGTGATTTTTTTAATCTTAAGGGTTGTGGTCACTATGACTATGTCTAAAGAGGTTTAAGAATATCTAATTATTTATTTCATAGATATATGATATATAGTCCACAACACAAGAATCAGAACCTGAAAATGTTCTCCAGCTGAAAATCCAATTGTAACTTTTTAATACAGATCTGCATGACAATTGCTTAAGTTTTACTGGCCGTGCTCCTTTCACAGAAACGCTCTCACACGCTCACATTCCCCAGGCACTGAGAACATGGAAAAGCACTAGTCAGCACTGAGAGTGTGGTAACACTATTCCCCTCTTCCTGTTTTTCTGCTCTAGTTAAATTTGAGCAATGAGCTTTCGACCAGGCAGAGGGGATGTGACGTATACAGTAGTATGAGAGCCCACCTTGTTGTTCCGGTACAGCATGCTGCCTGACAGGCATTCCTCCCTGTTACTGAAGCCTACTTCTCCAAGATGACTATTCCTACGGCAGCAGGCCTCCGGCACCACTTCACCGGGGTTTATGGACCTAAAGAGGCTTTCCTCGAAGTCTTCTGGACTGTTCACTCCACAGCAGTCAAACTAGAGGTTTAATGAGTTAAAAAATATGCTTATGTATTAATACGTTTGGTTAACACAGACCTACAGTAGATGTTTGAAGAACAAACAAGACATACTGTGTTCATAATGGCGTTCCACGTTGATGTGAAGACATCGGTGTTGTTGTAGCCTTGGTAGTGCCTCTTCAGTTCCTTAGTAAAGTATTCTCTGGTCAGCTGTACACACGTGACCAAATAAACATATTAGAAATATTAGCAGCACACCAACACTGAAAACATAAATGTGTCTCAACATGACGGACACGGTCACTCACATGTTCCCGGAAGATGAAGGCGAGAATGGCTGCCGCCAGCTCTGCCAGGAATATAATGAGGATCAGCATGAAGAACTGCAGAGAAAAGACACACAGTCAGGGTTTGGGTCTGACAACTGTATTCCCAGCTAACCAAAATACGTTCTTAGTACGGGAGGGGTTGTTATACAGATGTTAAGGGAACATTACATTTTATAATAGGGCCGTAAAAACGATTAATCGCGATTAATCACATTTAACATAAAAGTCTGTGTTTACATAAATCAATGCATGTATTTACATACATATATACAGGGAGTGCAGAATTATTAGGCAAGTTGTATTTTTGAGGATTAATTTTATTATTGAACAACAACCATGTTCTCAATGAACACAAAAAACTCATTAATATCAAAGCTGAATATTTTTGTAGTTTATTAGGAAGTAGTTTTTAATTTTAGCTATTTTAGGGGGACATCTGTGTGTGCAGGTGACTATTACTGTGCATAATTATTAGGCAACTTAACAAAAAACAAATTTATACCCATTTCAATTATTTATTTTTACCAGTGAAACCAATATAACATCTCAACATTCACAAATATACATTTCTGACATTCAAAAACCAAACAAAGACAAATCAGTGACCAATATAGCCACCTTTCTTTGCAAGGACACTCAAAAGCCTGCCATCCATGGATTCTGTCAGTGTTTTGATCTGTTCACCATCAACATTGCGTGCAGCAGCAACCACAGCCTCCCAGACACTGTTCAGAGAGGTGTACTGTTTTCCCTCCTTGTAAATCGCACATTTGATGATGGACCACAGGTTCTCAATGGGGTTCAGATCAGGTGAACAAGGAGGCCATATCATTAGATTTTCTTCTTTTATACCCTTTCTTGCCAGCCACGCTGTGGAGGACTTGGACGCGTGTGATGGAGCATTGTCCTGCATGAAAATCATGTTTTTCTTGAAGGATGCAGACTTCTTCCTGTACCACTGTTTGATGAAGGTGTCTTCCAGAAACTGGCAGTAGGACTGGGAGTTGAGCTTGACTCCATCCTCAACCCGAACAGGCCCCACAAGCTCATCTTTGATGATACCAGCCCAAACCAGTACTCCACCTTCACCTTGCTGGCGTCTGAGTCGGACTGGAGCTCTCTGCCCTTTACCAATCCAGCCACGGGCCCATCCATCTGGCCCATCAAGACTCACTCTCATTTCATCAGTCCATAAAACCTTAGAAAAATCAGTCTTGAGATATTTCTTGGCCCAGTCTTGACGTTTCAGCTTGTGTGTCTTGTTCAGTGGTGGTCGACTTTCTGCCTTTCTTATCTTGGCCATGTCTCTGAGTATTGCACACCTTGTGCTTTTGGGCACTCCAGTGATGTTGCAGCTCTGAAATATGGCCAGCTGCACGCTTGACTTTTCTCAGTTCACGGGCAGTTATTTTGCGCCTTGGTTTTTTTCACACGCTTCTTGCAACCCTATTGACTATTTTGAATGAAACGCTTGATTGTTCGATGATCACGCTTCAGAAGCTTGGCTATTTTAAGACTGCTGCATCCCTCTGCAATATATCTCACTTTTCTGAGCCTGTCAAGTCCTTCTTTTGACCCATTTTGCCAAAGGAAAGGAAGTTAACTAATAATTATGCACACCTGATATAGGGTGTTGATGTCATTAGACCGCACCCATTCTCATTGCAGAGATGCACATCACCTAATATGCTTAATTGGGTAGTAGGCTTTCCAGCCTATACAGCTTGGAGTAAGACAACATGCATAACGAGGATGATGTGGTCAAAATACTCATTTGCCTAATAATTCTGCACTCCCTGTATTATGTATTTATATTGTGTGTGCGCGTGTCTGTGTATATATATACATATACACAATAATATTTATATTTATATATATATATATATATATATATATATATATATATATAGTTATATATATAGTTATATAGAGATTAATGTATTTATTTAGCACTTTCAAACGGGACTGTAAACCGGATTCTGCTACTGTATTCAACCTGCAGTAGGTGGCACCAATTTGGTTAAGTGTTATTGAAACATACTGTCCTCTCAAATATGCTGTGACTTACAAAAAGTAGCAGACACTTGTTTTCGCGTATGGCTCCGCAGCAGCCCAGGAACCCCAGCAGGAAAAGCATGCCTCCCATGGCCAGGATGATGTAGACGCCTGTGAAGAGAAGGGGGTTGGCTGCCACTATCTCCCTAAAACCGGTGGGGTCCACCACCACCCACACCCCAACACCAAGGAGGAAGGAGCCGCCCAGCTGAGGAGATGGAGAAAGCAAGAAAAAGTAGCCATTTAAGTTTATTACAGTGACGTTTGTGTCTTTGTGTATTTATCACTTTACTGCATAACACACACACACAAATTCCATTTTCAATAAACGTATTCAGTTTATACAGTAAAATAAGGGAGATTTACCTAGGGTAGATAAAAGCATTTGTCACCATATGCAAATAGTTTGAACAATCAAACCTTTTGGGAGTACATTTTAAAGGCAAAGTTCGTGCAAAAATTTAAATTATTTTATCATTTACTCATCCTCATGTATTTCGAAACATGTATGACTTTTTCTTCAGAGGAAGATATTTTGAAAATGCTTTTTTGTCCATATAATGGAACATTGTTTTGTGTTCCACAGAAGAAGTAAAGTCATAAAGGTTTGGAATGAGTAAATGGTGACGGAACTTACATTCTTGAGTGAAGCATCCCTTTACTTTTAGGTAAAAACTTCATAGTAGTTCAGTAAATACTGCTACAAATGTTGGTCCAGGCACATGAATCTCAAATGAATCTTCATTGTGATTAGAGCAGTCAACATGGGGCCATTTCACACACCCTTCACACTACAATCAATCCCTACCCTTTTTTTGTACAGTTTTCACTACATTTTGCATCTTCCTCACTTGCCAGCCAACTGTTTTGGTGCTGTTTTTGGCTACAGTAGGTCTTTTGTCAAAAACGGGACTTTTTTTTTAGCCTTGTATGAGACTAAAAATCTTCAGAAAGACTACAAAATATTGTAATTTCAAGTTTTTGTAACCTTTTAAATCTATTTAGTCATTCATTGGTAACACTTTAGAATAATGGTCATTAGTTAACATTAGTTAATGTATTACCTAACGTGAACTAACCATGAGCAGTACATTTGCTACTGTATTTGTTCATCTTTGTTAACGTTAGTTAAGAAAAATACAGTTGTTCATGGTTTGTTCATGTTAGTTCACAGTGCATTAACTAATGAGTCTTACAAGAGTTTAATAATGTATTAGTAAATGTTGAAATTAACATTAACAAAGATAAATAAATGCTTTATAAGTGCAGTTAATTATTAGTTCATGTTAACTAATGTAGTTAACTAATGACCATTATTTTAAATGATATATTTTTAGTGCAATTCACCGTGCACCGACAGACGGCGACCAATGTGGACCATCACAGACAGTAGGTCAAGTCTCAGACATTCCACCACCCGACAAATGCCAGCTCAACATGTTCAAGCGCAGACCAACGGCAACAAATGCCAACATCGGTAATACACTGATCCGACAGGGTCTGTCGTCGTCTGTCGTTGCAGTGTGAATTGGCCTTAAAGTCGGCATGATTACTTTGTTAGTGCACATTACTAGTCTTGTGGTGAACTATTCAACTGTGGAAGTTGATTCACAATTATTTGTTTTTGTCTTCATTATCTTTGATCAAAATCTGAAAATGAACTTCCCCAGAATGGCCTTCCTTCTCTGATGACGTCGGTTTGACAGCTGGATAAAACACTTCATCCGAACTGTCAGTCTGAATGGAATGCACACTTTTCTGGATCCAATTAATTCCCAGTGGGAAAAAACAAGCCTTCATTTTTCTCACTCAATTTTATGTCTCACTCGGAAAATACATCACAATACTGAAGTAAAGTCGGTTCACAATGACTTTGTTTTATAGGGAAAAAAATCAACAAGGTCCTTTTGCTGTTTTGTTATTCACATTCATATTCATATCATATTCACATTCCATACTATTAAATGATACTTTGATACACATCAAAGAACACCATGGTATTTTCAGCATAAATACCCCAAAAAACATGGCATTACAATGGTATGTGTGCAGAAAGCATGGCATGTCTCTTTTGTTTCTTAATGAATGCTTAAAACACTAAAAAAAAATGCCGTAACACTTTATTTTACAATGTCTGTTATACATGTTACATGTAGTTACTAAAGTAATTACCTTGAAACTAACCATAAACCACACCTAATCCTTTATTGTGCACAAAAATTATTGTGCACAACAAATTGCTGAGTTGTTCGCCCATTACTTGGTAAAGTGAACACAAAGGTTAATGTGCCACAGAGCAGAGAAATACTAATGGGCTCTACCGCTGAAAATAAATCATTTTTGAGTAAACGGCTACTGAAAGTGAACGCTTCCAGAGAGGAGGGGGAAGGTGAACGGATAGAGGAGCATAAGGAGTTTTAACAGGCAAGTCAAAGACAGCCGAGTGGGGGCTGGGAAACGCTGCTATTTCTTTTGCAGCTTCCCCACAATCCTCTACCTGTCAAAGTGATACCCTTCCACCATCCCATCGTTCACAAACACACACACAGATGAAGGTTTGAGCAGACACCAGACTGGTGATTAAGCAGCTCAAGAAGTGTGTGTGTGTGGTTTGTATGGTGGGTTTTGAGATAAGAGCCTCACACAAAAACATGTTCCTCAGTCTCTCTCTCTCCTGTGAGTCAAACCTGGAATTCTTTTCATGGATGGCATTAGCAATGTGTCTGTCAAGCGGAGTCCTGTCACAGCAGCTATTTTTGTCATAAACAGATTCAATAAACAGCTTGACACTATCACTAAATTGTTCTTTTTAATAGTTGTTTAGGGTTGAATAAATATGAACAGCTGTTTTTTGGTATTTTCATTGGAATTAACAAAAACAAGCTATTTTATTGTTATCATTACACTTACATGTGTACATCACATCATTCTCGCTGTTGGAAGATAATTAATTAAGTCAAATGAAATGAGTCCAAATCTTCCTCTGTCTATGCCAATCTCACAGTGGGTATTTACGTTGTCAACCTAGATAGATGATCAAAGAAGCACTTTCTGTCTCTTTCCCTGTCTCTCTCGGTCTCTTCCCTATTTGCTTTGAAATGTTTAAACAAGCAGTTGTTCTGCAATGAATCTGTGAATCATAAAGCCTGGGCCACCCCAAACCGACGTCAACGAACTAGCGGCGATGAAAGCTGAATGTGTTTTCACCTCTCGTCGGCTGCGTCTCGGCCAAAAATCTGCGCTTGAACACGCCAAAAGGACTAAAGGCGACTGTCAACTAGCACGTGCACCTGCGTGTAAGTAAATATCTGTCTATTACAGTAGGTATCAATATTTTCTATTTTTATCATTCAAAAAGAGAAACTAAAACTAGGACAGCAGATATACTAACCATAAACAAAGCAGCGCTTGCTTACCATTGCGAATATTAATCCCGCTGATCACTTTCTTCATTCCAGTAGGCTCATGTTATTATGAAAGTATTTGTGCATTCGAATGTTCAGGTAAGATGATGTAAAATTATAACAGCCTTCTGTCTGTACCATCTTGACGTCTTTGCTCGCTTTCATCACTTTCACTTTTATTCTCACGCACTGATTTGTTCGCTAAGCTGAACAGCCAATCAGAGTTCTCTCTCTCACAGACGGCGTCCGACTAGAGCCAATGCTGTGTAATTCACCAAAAAAACAAAAGGCAATGTCAGGCCTTTTTTGAGCGTCAGTCGGCTTAGTTTTTCCGGTGTGCTCTGCACTGTTGGCTCTAGTCAGACACAGAGAGACAAAACTCTGATTGGCTGTTCAGCTTAGCGAACGATTGATACTCAAAAAAGTAAGCAAACGCTGCATCGTTTACAGTTTGTATATCTGCAGTCCTAGTTTTGGTTTCCCTTTTTGAATCATGAAAATAGATTATTGATATCTGCTGATATAGACAGATATTTACTTACACGCAGACGCAGGTGGACATGCTAGTTGACAGTCGCCTTTAGTCCTTTTGGCGTGTTCAAGCGCAGCTTTTTGGCCGAGACACAGCCGACGAGAGGTTTGACATTGCGGTGTGTCCGTCAGACGACTGTCGGCTTGGTGTGTCCCAGTCTTAACATTGTACAGGATGAATTTTGGGGGAATTATATGAATATAAAATTCAAAGTACATTAGAGAAAAAGAAGCATACTTTTAAAAGGAGTACTTATTATATAATATACTAAATATCAAGCCACAAGCTGAATTTTCAGCATCATTACTCCAGAATGATCATTACGCCAATTATTCTATGCTGATTTGCTGCTCTTGAAAACAGTTGTGCTAATGATTTGTGATACATTTTTTCATGAATCTTTGATAGATGGAATGTTAAAAAAAAACAGCATTAATTTGAAATATACATATTTTAAAATAATGCATCCTTGCTGAATAAAAGCATGTCTTTAAAAATAAAATAAAATTGACCCCAAACTTTTGAACAGTTCTGTGCGCGCTAGACTACTGTCTGTGTTTGTGCGTTACAACAAGCTGTTTAAAACTTGCATTCACCCGATCAATATCGAGCATCTCCAGCAAGTAATTTTGCTTTTAAAAGACGTCTAATAGCTGTTCAAACACAGCCCTGACGACTAGGCGAAAACTAGGCAAAATTTGTGCTGACAATTTTATAGACGCATAACCATTTCCCAAGAATAGACTAGTCATCTAAAACATGAACATGTCAAAGAAATGAAATGAAACACCGTGTAATCACTGTTGACTTTGCTTACATGATGGAATATCATACATCACAAGTTATTTTGGCAAAACCGACATGTAACCAAATTCAAGATTCTTTTGGCTAGAAGTGGGTTACTCATAGCCAGACTATATCGGGTCTATAGGGAACAGAGATGGTGAAAATGACAGCTATTGCTTGCTGGGTCCAGAAAGTATAATCAAACATATATTTTGGAGCGCTCTCAGAGTATGCATTTATTTATCATTTTAACTATTGGAAACAGATAGTAAAAGTAGACTTCAAAGATTTCTTGTCCAGTTGCGCCCTCTATAGTCTGGTCGACTAGTCTGTGTGTGCACCCTCTAATGTATACTGGGATTCAATGAGGTCAGAGCTCAAACATAAAAAGCAATAGTCAGTCAAACTTTTCAAGCTTAAACTAATTGAATTCATTTGGCGGCCATCTTGGTAACACTCACAAGCAATTACTGGTCTAGCTAATGTGCATTCTAGAGACAACAAACACTATCAAAAAGGTGATAGGCTGTTTAACAACATTGCAGTTTCTCATATTCACTTTTCTATGAGTTTCTTTCCCTTATACTTCTGTGGTAGATCAAATGAGAAGTGTATGCCAAAGTCAGACAGATAAATACTCACAAAGATAAGGAAGTTGAAGACAAACATGAGGTACTTGATGCAGCTGAGGCAGTCTCCTTCCATGCTCGTCCCCCGCGCTGAAGCCTCCCCGAGCCCCTAGGAAGAAAAACAAACATAGCGTCATCTCTGAACTTAATCAGAAACATTCACAATCCAGCCTTTCATCTGCATATTGACACTCGGCACACTAAAGCGCTCTCTTAAAACTTTTTTTTATGGCACTGAACAAAGAAATACTAGCATCAAAAAGGGCTTTTCAGCAAAATCCTGTTTTTAAAGTGCATTCAAACAAAATAAATTCAGGGTTCCCATGTGCATACTAAAACGGCCATACTTTGTTTTAAAGGCACAGCCTCCCTTTTAGTGTAATTACTGATGAGAGGCTCTTGTGTTACAGCAGACCATCCCTCTACCTGAAAAAGCACTCTCTAGGATGAAGGCCTATTATGGTGCCACTTTCCTTAAATGAAATGGGGCCTTTTTCATTAGTTCTATGAGAGTGCTAACAGCCAGCACTAGCAGAAATACCCCACCATTACTCAGACAGCGCAGAGACGGTGTATTACATGAGGGTGTCATGACTAAATATATGTTTGAATGCAACCTTATCTTGCTGTGCACTGTTAATTCCACAAGTCTTGTTGCAAATAACAATAAATGATGGATCACAAGTATTATTAATACAGATACAGGGTTGCCAACTTTGAAGTTTGGGTTGGAGTGAGATTTTTGTTTTGTTTGGGGGGGTATGGGGCAATATAGATTTCGATCTTGATTCAGTATCAATTCATATGCAGTATATAGCCTACTGTACATAAAAGGAAAAAATGTTTTGTCTTAGCACTATTTTAAACATTTCTTGGGTCAAATTATATGTGTCAATTGCATTCATTAATATTCACATGTGTGTGCTTATATAAGTATCATTCATTAAAAATATTAGGATGCAAGTTATTATTGTTTTAAAATTTCACATTTAAAGAAAGCTAGTGTTTGATCATATCTAAATATTTATTAAAATGCAAAACTGCAATACTTTTTTGAGCAACTAGATTATATACATGTATATTTATTAAAGAGCCATAAAGGCACCTACTGGGTAATGGCATAACAAATTAACATTATTATTTTTTAGCAACAAAATGACTATAATTTGCCTCTTTGAATTGGAATTCTCTATTTTAACCTTAATTACCACACTAATTGTAATATAAATAATAAAAATATTAGAAGAAAAATATTTTAAGTGGTCATTAATTGACAAAAATTATTGCACAAATTATATTTAGTACCTAAAGATATCCTCAAAATATTCAATACATATTATTGAATTAAAATATAGAACATTTATTTAATTGAAAAATAGTTATGGTGTATGGTCACATTTGACCATCAGTGAGTGTGACCAGTTAGTAAGGAACACCTGAGGGCTAAATAATAATAACAATAATGTTAACAGTGTTGCATCTCTATCACTCTCCATGATAAAACGATCCTGTAAATATGGTTGACTTAATCAATGCACACTATGCTGTACTGTTTACCAAAACTTGCTGCAAACATCTGTATAGTGAAACTGTGTATCCTGCGTAAGCCATTCAAACGCACTGACAAAGCGCTAGAAGTGTAGAGCGCTCCATGGACCACGTGACCGGGCGCCCGCCGGGAGATGAGAGCATGGCACAACTCAGTTTTTCAACACCTCTGGCTTTAACATTATCCCACATTAGCACCAAAATGCTATTTATTGTTTGAATTTCGCATTAAAACTTTTTTAAAAAAGTAAAAGCTTAGCTTTGTTTAATATCAAAAGTAGATTTGCCAATTTGGCGTGAGATTAAGTTGGGCAGCGTGAGAGCGTGAGTCAGAGCCTCAAAGCGTGTGTGTCACGCCAAATGCGTGAGAGTTGCCAACCCTGCAGATATAGTAATCATAGCAGTGAGAAATCTGTGGAGGAGAAAGGCTGGGAAAAAATCACATGTGTGTTGAATTGGAGCCAGAAATAGAGTGTGGCTTGATGACAAGTACACTAACCATGACCTTTCTTTGTGTTTCCCCCTCCATCTTGTTTTCTTTGTATTTTCCTATCTTGTCAGATGCAATGCTCTGGCGGAACTTTCTCAAAAGACTTTTTTGGCTCACCCTATGTTGTTTTTTGGCTCACCCAGTATCACCCAAAGTGGTTTCCTAGAGCTCTATAGATCTTTACTGAGGAGATAGGTCTATGTTTGCCAAAAAAACAAACATCTTAGAGCAGGTTTTAAATTGGTGCTGTTTGTTGATGTTGTATTATTGAGTTATTGAGCCCACATCAAATCATAGTCCAGTAGAGAACCTGTAAAAATGACCCTTGTTGTGTTTGGGGTCGTTACACTATGGTTATTATTTACACCTGTGACTAGTTTAATTGCTTTTATTTGTATATAAGTTATTGTCTTAGCTTTCCCAAGGAACTAGGGACTTTGGGGTGGTACTCTGTGTGTTTTGACCGCAGGGGCCAGGGTCTAAATGAAGTTCCAGGTAAAAATTTCCCCCCTCAAAAACTACTTTCTCAAAGTTCAGGAACTTTTGGGGGTGGGACTTGGGTGCTGAATATGCCGATTGCTTGCAGCATTTTGATTGGTTGACTCCACGCAGCATTTTATTTCAACTACATTTTTAAAAGTCTGTTGCGGTGTGTGCAGAAAGACTTTTTGCTATTCGATTCAACAATTGAGTTTAAAGAATACGACTGATGCACCGACGATGAGCCTTAACTTCACGATACTTTTGATTGTGATGGAAATGTAGACAGCAAAAGGTCTGGGGGGAAAAGTTCCTGGGACAAATTTTTCCAGGTAATTTCAGTGGCTTTGGTATAACTCTCCAATGGTCTCCTGAGGCTTTTGGTTTGTTTTTTGAAGACTATTTAAAAAGTAGTTGGATTATCACTACCTGACAATACTTTATATATATACACACAAATATATAAATACATTTAATATTTTTGTCATACAGTAAAAATAGGCATTTAAACATAAAAATACAAAGCTGTCAACTTGGGGTCCTTAGCATCAAATATTTTTAAAACTCCCTGATCTAGAGATGTCCCTCTTAAATAACAATGAATTTTGTCTTGCAATCCTTCCCTGCCTAAAGAAATACACAAAGACGCAGCATGTGTTTAATGGATCCTTTCAATTAAACTGATGGCCCTAGTATCAAACGTGTCAGAAAAGTGCTTATAGCACCCTCAGGGCAATTAGTGTTTTAATTACCCTCATTCTTAATAAAGGCCAAACCACAGGGTTTTAATTGGGGTTTGCATAGATTAAAGCTTTCATTAGCAGCATCTGATGACCCCTCTTGCATAATTTGTTATGTTCTTTGCAGGTCGGCACAACCATTAGCAGCTGGACGTGGGAGCGTGGGCCGAGAACGGCATAAAAGCTTTAAAAATGTGGGCCTGCAAAATTTGGATCCACATCTGAGAAGCCGTTTCTCTGGTTATGCGTAAAAACTTACTTGCTGAGTGCGAGAGCCCAACAGACTCCCAGTTGGAGCGCACTGGTGTAAAGCATCTTGGATGCCAGTATAAATCAAACTGCCTGCAAATCGGGGCTGGCTCTGGAGAAAGTGCAGAATAAACAGGGAATTTTCCCAAGACTCCCACAGCACTGCAGTCATCATCAATCAAACATAGCTACATATAACAGAAAGGCCCGCAGTAAAACTACATGCTCGTCGCAGCACAATTACGCAGTGCAAAGAGCTTCAGTGGTGATACACACAAAACCAACAGCATGATAAGGACTGATTTGAGTTCAGCTCATTATTCCAAAGCCTGGGGTCTCTGATTAGGAGACCAAAAGCACAGTGTGGTTGTTCAGGTTCCAAGAATCGTCTTTGTAGTCTCTCACACACACACACAATGAAAACAGAAACACATCCATCAAATGTGCAGAAATATCTAAAGCAAAGCAAAAGTTCACAAGGCCAGATCAACAGCATGTGTGTATATGAAAAGAGACAGTTGCTTGTTCTCTCATAGACATTAGTTGACACGTACACAGTCAACATCCACAGAAAATCTAAAATCTAGAGCAAAAATAATTCCAGTTGCTAATATTTCCCGTTTAACTTTTTCAGACTGAAAAAACGCAGACGTACCATCTCAAATGAACAGCAAAAAATGTAGTTAAGAAGCTTACATTTGGATGGGAAAAATTTTCATAAATGTGTTTCAGATTCACAACCTCAATAATGATCCCTCCACTGCAGGGTTTCTATCCGTGCGGTAGTTACTGTAACGATTCACAAGTAGAAGTCAATTGTAAGGCGCTCATTAGTGCAATTGTTTTTCATTTGTGTAAACTTTGCATTTCTGCAATACAGAGATTGAATGCTTATGCAAATCAGTTTTTATGCATCAAGAAAAAAAGTTTTCATCCTGTGCAAACTTTGCATTTCTGCAATACAAAGATTAAATACTTATGCAAACCAGTTCTATTTCTGCTAAGCATATTTTCTAAAATAAAACAATGATACATTACAATACTTTTAAGGTTTAGTATTTCATTTAAATGCTTTTCCTGTATTGAGTCGGAAGAGGTTTTAGAGCATTTTCTTTTAAACATCCCAATGTCTATGATAACATCCAAAACTATAAAATGCCTATACAATGGTGATTGTA